>NMRA01000220.1:474982-564803 GCA_002633005.1 Phoronis australis | reverse complement strand
CCCCCCCCCCCCCCACTTGGCGAAGTGGGCAAAAAGATCCATCTCTGAAAAAAAAAAATCCGAAGAAAGTGGAAAACGAGTCAAAAGTCCACTAAAAAGGCAAGACCTACTAACGTTTAGCGAAGCATAATTTATAGCTCTGAACGTACCCAATGAATCTTAGTAAAAGAGTCGCATTTCGAAAATCGAGCTCACCTATTTTTTAGGCTGGGTGCGCCCATGTTCAACTACGTGACATTGAAATTCCTTTGATCTCAGATTTTTTAAAAGTAATGTGGGTTGGCACACACTCTTCAATTTCCAGTTTTATTTTATTACTGTCCACATAGATCAAAGTAATACTGCACAGAAGCCGATGCGTTATTTTAGGCAAATACTGCTGATTGCTGTATTATTTCTACTAATGGCGCTAATATGTTTTACTTGAAAACTGTTACATGTATTTCGGAATAACGATTGCTGTTGAAACATGTAACAGCAAATACAGACAAATGGCGAATTTCTGTTTATTTCCCATTACAAACGAAACCCAAGAAGACGACAACGAACAAAACATTTTAGGGTACGCATGGAATTATCGTTTAATTCGGATCAGTTCCCACAATCGATGCTACCATTGCGTTTTTGGGAAGCCTGAACTTTTCATCAACCATAAATGTGAATGCACCGTTTATTTTCCTAGGCGTAATCTCCAGTAAATGACTATTTCCGGCCTAGAAGAATGTGCGTATTCGTGGATAAAACTCTCATATTTACGACTTCGGACTAACTTGTTCATATTATGTACGTGTAGATTGACTTCTGGACTCCAGCTCACCTGTCGCGACCAACCTCCATTTTGATTTCACCCGCAGTGTACAAATCCATTTGGGACGATCTAAATAGCCTTGGAATGGTAGTTACTGTGAAGAATGAGTAAGTCACACAAAGGACATTGTAGTTAGCATAGTGACAGGTCTGGCACACGTCACTTGACAGGATCACTAACTGCGCTACGAGTTATTGTACATGGTAAAGCTTTTCAATGTCCCATATGGCGAACATTTAACTAGGCCCATGCCCATACAGTGTATATATGTACAAAACATATTTTACAGATAAACATTTATGCTCAATTAATGAATTCGTGCGTAGCTGCTTGTGAACTGGCGAAGGTGTCTCTCTTACCGGCAGGTGTCTTAAACAGACAGTTCTTTAAGATTTTATATGTTCTTAAAACATTTCAAGGACAATGCCACCCGATTTAATGAGTCTTCTTTACATTCTTAATCGGTCTGTGGCCACATCGGCTCGTACACGGTCGATCTTACCTTGCCGGGAGGTGTCGCGTTAACCGGTGAGGAAGGTGACAAACTTCTCAGCGACGTCAGTGGTTCATCTGCAGAGTGAGTGCCGCCATGGTGTGGTGTGTCTTTCCCGCTTGTTTGAACTATGAAACTGCGATGAAAGTGGGCACATCGTTTTTTTCCATTTTCTCGAGAGCCCAAAATGCTTCGAAAGTGGCTCGCGGCAGTAAAAAATGAATAGTACGGCGTTCATACCAAGTACGAGGCCATGAAACATCTCCGTGTCTGTGGCCGGCATTTCGTGTATAGTGATTTCATTGAGGAATACCGGCTTGCTTCTCCAAGAAGGCGTTTCACATGTTGAGTTTCGTGGCAACAAACGCAAGCGTCATTCGTTTCCATTATGGTGCAGTTAGCGCACTGACACCATGACAAGTCATTGAGACGGTTTTTGGGAACTATCCATATGCTCCATTGTCTGTGCACGTTCACGGCGCCTCCCTAATATTTCTTGATCAGTGTATTCTGGTTCGAACTGATATCCTGAGAAACCTGACGATCTACCTGGGAAGTCTTCGTCAGATGAGTACTCCTCCAAGTCGGAATTGCGAGTTGCCATGTTGGCGTTTATTACTGAGCGTTCTGTTTCAAAATGAATTATCCTCACCCTCACCAATACTTATGTAAAACTGAAATCAAGTCTGTCTCATTATATGCAGTTTGCAATGCCTCTGGAGTGTTCGTGAGTGCAAATGATTTGAGAAGCCAGCAATGAATAAATCACTGCGTTACCGGCCTTAGATGCAATAGTGAAAACTAATTGACGGACACCGAGTCCGTGTGAGCGCATTCAGTGTTTGCCGACAGAAACTTTTGTGAAACAATACATCGATTTTCTACCCCACAACCAGGTGTTAGGGGAATTTTTATTTGCACATACATTATTCAAATAATGGTTGTCAATGTACAACTTCTGCCCTGACTGTTCTGTGGCCAAAGCGGAACCTGAATTCGCGGCCCCCGACGAGTAAGTAGATTTCAAGTTTCGTGGCTACCTTACCAACATAATTACCTGCACATTACTTCTTTGGCATACAGTGGAAGTTTTTCTTACTTTGGCGGGTTTATGTTCGTGATGTCTTCAGTCCGGCCGCGTCAGGCCTGATCGGTTTCCTAGCCACTAGCCGGGATAATGAGTCAGTCCGGCCGCGACGGGCCTGATCGGGTTCCGAGCCACTGGCCGATATAACAAGCGTTTTGCGTGTTTAGAACTCAAAAAATCACAAGTTTAAACAACACAGATCTAAGTTCTCCTGTCTGTATTTCACGGAAGAACACTTCGAATTTATCTCCGAACAGACCCCAAACTTCTGCTACGGACCTTGGTAAATTGGCCTGCCGAACTTTGTAGGCTACGGTGTGTCCAAATACCAATAAATCGGTAACAGCGAAATAAAACGACACGTTTTTATAAGAACTCGGTGTATTTTTAAGTGTTTTACATCGAAGTTTGATGATTTATTGGCGTTAAACGATGAATTCAAGCGATAAGCTGACACCAATAACCCATGTTATGAACTGCTGAACATACTGCGTGTGAAACCAATGACGTCATTGGATAATTTCAACACCTCCGTCTGCCGTCAGGTGACACGTAACGCAACCGAACGTGCAGTTATCGAGTAGAACTTCTCGATCTAAACTGATACAAAATAGTTGTTTTTTGGGTGGCATTCTCCTTTCAATTCCTTCTTTTGCAAAGAATAGCTCAACATTCAAATTGCAAGGTTCTAAACTTGTAACTTGGCGTTACTTAAATGTTTCACACAATTGTATGTTCTGGCGCCTAAATTTAGACATAGCACCGTGGTTCCAATTACGCTTAGAAAACATAGACAGGACCCATATAATGTCCTATTAAAGGGTTGAAGGGAAGAGAATTTTAGGCTAGTTTTCATTTTTGTTTTAGATTGGTTACATTTGTTTGACTTAGTTGGTTTCACTGGGTTCACATGGTAAGACATCTGATTGATTTGCAATGACGGCTTCTAGGTTACAGGCCAATCATGATGACTTAAGATAGTTGACACGGTGCAATGGGCGAATTCAATAAAGCGCACCCATTGTGCTTGAGGAAATATTTTGCTCACATATGAAAACTAAACACCATACTTAATGATATGCATTGCATGACTCATAGTTGAAAATCTTTCATTTTCTCATCATTTAAATCGTGAATTCAATTGACTACTTCCAGAGATATCCAAGTTGCCATAGATGTGGAGCGCCGAAACAACGACATCGCGCGATCCAATCGTCGCAAGCGATCGCTGATTTCTATAGTTAATACGTTTCCTCGATTTGACGACGTAAGTTTGCATTATTGTTGTAATATATACACTGGTCTTCGAAAAAACAAAAACAGACCTCGACAGATCACTGACAGACTTTGACTTATATGAATAAGCATCCTCACAGAACTATTTGCCAGTTTAATCGAACCTTTAGCTCAATAAAATAGCGTTTTGTCAAACTTTTGCCGGAGTCTAATGTGACGTCATTGCCCCTAGCTGCTAAATGGTTATTTATTTAAGAATTTGCGCAGAACGTCGATGAAGAAAAACCTGCCGAGATTTTGTCGAGATTCAGCCAGGACCTAGTTGATTAAATGATTGCTAAGTCGCGGTTTTGTGTCCTGAAACTGTCTATGTTGCCCTCTTTACTTTGAAAACTACTGTAGAAATGTCAACGAAAGGTGCATGTAAATTAAACGTGCATAATTGAACATTTAAACAGGTACGGATGCCTAATCTGACAGGTTGAACTTAGACGACGAAAAAGAACTTGCCATTCAAGAGAACTGCAGTGTATCAATATGGTGTGAACTGACAAAAAATGAGATAGGGACGTCTTGTCGAAACAATAAAAAACTTATTACAGTAGAAATAAGCCAACTTAAAAGCACACGCACACTTTTGATTGTTCAGTTTGTTATTCCACACAGCTTTGAATTTGATACTCATGTTTTGTTGTCATGTCAACAACGCTGCATATGAAGTTTCTCGAAGTGATCAGCAAACCCAACGGTTTAAAGTGCCAATTGATATCAACCTTTGGATGTCTAGGTGAACACGTGGCTTGGCCAGCTGGCTACATTGAATTCTGGAATTGCCGAGATAATTGACATTGGACAGACCTACGAAGGACGAGAGATGAAGGTACTGAAGGTAAGCACTTGGGATTGTGGAGGGGGATTGGGATAACAGGGACAAGCATATTTTACTAACTCAGTGCGATTAGATTTGGATAAGAAACTACGAAAACACCCGAAGTGTTCCGAATGACCGCATGTGCACCACTTGATCATGCTAGAGATACCCGAACCACCATATCTGGCATTACGCGTATAAAATGTTGTTTCAGTCGTATTATCAGCATGCTTTTTCGGTTGAAACTTTCTTCTAACTACAACAATGAGTATAGTGCACAAGCATTTTCCTTTCCATTTCATAGACAGATTTGAGGTGTTTATCCTAACTGCCTTTAGGAATTCAAAAAATACAGCTATCTGGCCAAAGGATCGAAGAACTCGAGCACGACAAGAGCTCAATTGCGATAATGCATAAGTGACTGAAAAGACATAAGAAATCTAGGAAAACCTGACATCGTAGGATGCAGTGACCTGGCACGTTGAAACATACATGTAACTCGAGGGAGAACCCATATGCTACAGATATTCCCCTAATTCAGCTCAGCAGCCAAGCGATTGTACCTCGTGGTCAATCTACATGTATTACTATTGGGGAAAGCCTTCGGAGGGCAACAACTGCTTAAGATGACTTGCACTTTGTTGGACAGTATGGCAGAGCCTCCATCAGCTCTTGCATTTATAAAACCTCAGTGAGGCCGAAGCCAGCCAACCCTCGTAAAGCAGAAATCGAACAATTTTCACAGCATCGACAGGTCCTCCTATGGCGGTGTTTTTGGAAGAAGGTAGATTTTCCGTCCATTGGTGTTACATGTAGCTATTGGCAAGGGAGTACAAATAACATCAGCAGATCCTCCACACAAACCCTCTTGTTCCCGACGGTGTTTGTAACTGCTTTATTCCACGCCGTTGTCGTTTAACAATTTCTTTGGCCATTTCAACTTCATAAAATAAAGAATTCCGTCGGTCACTTCTATTATGGGTTCAAGTTACAGGATATTTTCATCCAGTAAGCAACGCTAAATTCCTGGCCAGACAGAGATACCTGGGCCCAGCTCCATATATTTTATACGCCGTATACAGTAGCAACAATAACGTCGCATTATCACGCGTTTCGTCGTTATTGTTGAACAATGCACCTGACGTCATGCATGTTTCTTGCCCCCCCCCCTTCCTAAATCCGCCTTTGCGTTACTAGGTACAAATGTACGCTTTCCGTTGACACAACACAATCGCTATATTTTGTGAGCGGGTGCTGCGCTGTAATGCATGGTAACATCTTGAGAAAATTTGCGTGGCATCGCTTTAGAAACTTGCAGCCTGACTGTTGGAACAACTTGTGATGGTGATGGTAACTATGCCACGTGGGCGCAGTCAGTACGTCTTACAACCAGTGTTCTTTCGGCACAATGTAGGTTGGGAGACCCAGTGCAAATGGTTACACTAAGCCTGCCTTATGGCTGGACGCTGGTATGCACGGTCGCGAATGGCTGACGGTAGCCACCTTGGTATACATCATCGAGAGACTGGTCAAAGACTATTCCACTCGTCCTGAAGTCAAGCAGCTGGTGGACAGGTTTGATTGGTACATTCTCCCCGTGGCTAATCCAGACGGATACGAGTACTCTCACACTTCGGTAAGAAAAACATTTATCCCATACGCGTTGAATCTGTCGAGGGGAAATACGGCCATGTAATAAAGTTTTCCTTATTCACCTCCCGCATTACTTCAACTGTGACCTCTGACGTGAAAAGTTCAAAAGGTAGGTCAATGTCGACTCGACGTCGTTAGCCGGTTCGATCACCAAATTTTCGGAAAATAGTTTAAAGTAATACAATTATAGCAGTGTAAGTAATGATCAACATACAATCAGGTCTCAATCGTAACATCTGGAACAGGACTGTTAGTTATATGATAGTTCTGTCTCAGTTTTCGTTTGCTAAATATTTTATCGTCTGGAACTCAGGCGCCGATCCCTCGGTAACTACAATATCAAATATTGTTGTTACTTAACTATTTTCAGGAAATGTTACAAGTTCAACGAAAAGTTACCCTTGTATTCATCTTTGTTATCTCTTTTCAAGAAATAAATCGTCACATTTAAAACTGCTTCTTTCACTAGAGAAAACTTGCAGCCTAACGCGCAAGTACATACATACATGTATAGGAGGTGATCCGCCACGTGAACAGTCTTAGGGAAGTATTTAAAAAATCTGCAGAAAAATAAAAGAAGCATATGGGATTAATTCGGTCTCGGTCGATACGCGTAATAATGTCTCGTGGGATATTACTTCATGTACGCCACTCTCGGTACGTTTTGTGTATACATGTATATAACGCATGAAAGTTCACGAATGATAACCATAGTCTCGATCATAATGATCACAATAATATTATGATCACTTAAAGTACAAATCACGGGGTCAGTCCTAATAAAGTGAGCTAATTCCTAAGACCAATAAGATGCCGAAACGTCTTTCTAAAAGGCCCATTCTCCAGGTATCGCAAATACCGGGTGAATGGTTGGAAAGGTCCAACCATTCGCCCGGTATTATCGATAGCGCTCAAATGCTCCCGGTAAGCTAGGAGGGACACCCCCCGGAACCGTATATCCGCAATGTGTGATCAAGATATCCTCCACTGGCTTCAAGATTGTGGTAAGTAATTGTTACAAATTCCTTCAAACATTTTCCCGGCATTGTGAAGGTTCATGTTACAACGAATAGTGAAAGTATTTGACAAATCTGACATAACGAGACATCAAATACTCCGGGATTTGTACTTTAAAAACTGTTTGATCCTGTTGCCCTACCTTCACAAGCCTTTGATCAGATTTGCAAGTAAACTGTTAAATGAGTTGAGAAATGATGTTTGGACGAATAAGAGCACAGCACGTAACTATTTAATTTTCTGTTTCGAAGGAAAAATAATGTATCGAGCAGGAAATCCAATAAATAGGAATATCAACCGGTAGATGTTGCGCATGAAACGTTTATTGTCAATGTTGGCCGTCTTTGAATATGTAATCTATGCAGTAATTGCTTGTTTTAGAAACACACTGGCGTAGAAATACCTGCTTGTGACTATATTGCCTTGAATATACTCGGTTATATTGCTTTTTCAGGAACGATTATGGCGTAAAACTCGTTCACCACGTAACAATGGCTGGAGAACGTGTTTTGGAACTGATGCCAACAGAAATTTTGACTTTCACTGGAGTGGTAAATAATCTTTAACAGTTTCATATGACGACAGTCCGAGGACAGCAGCGTTCTAACCATCCTCCAAACTTCAGTCCAGCTATGACCCTGCTGGACCATTATAAGTGGGTTGTGGGGTGCATGTGTTTTAAGTTAAATAATCTGCAGCGATACTGGTGTGTAACCGTGGTGGCTACTGGTAAAGTGCACAGTTGATAACGACATGCATGGGGCGAAGTTGGTGGCGATTGGGGGATTTCAAAAGATGTGGCATAGGCGAGAATGAAGGCGACATGGGGGGAGATTTTGGCAAAATCTAATTTGTTTGTTCCCACCGCTCCGCATTAATAACCGTTACCTTTCTTTCGGGTCCGCTCGTCAATGTAAGTGCAATGCTGCGACGTGAGAAGCACGCCTGCGCGATGCATTGCTGTGTATCCACTCGAGCTCGTGTCCCGTAAGGAAAGATCACGCAAGACCACTTGAAATCAAGCGAGATAAAGGCGAGTGTAAGTTCAAGAGTATGTCCGTGATCTTTTTACGCAGTGGTCGTCAGTCAAACGATTCTTCGGTGAGGCTTGCATATTGAACCATGCTGCAAGCAGATGCCACTACTTTCGTTCCATAACCTAAGTGTCGTGCGTCCCCGAAACTCGTCCCTGATGGTTGTTCAAAGTCTCTTTCTTAATTGGCAGAGACTGGCACAAGCCCCGAGCCCTGCAATCTCCTTTACGCCGGACCGCACGCATTTTCCGAGAAATGTACGCAAAACATCCGGGACTTTGTCATGGAAAAGAGGGAGAATTTAAAGCTCTTCTTCTCCCTTCACGCCTACTCCCAGCTTTGGCTGACGCCTTGGGCCTACACTAACAGGGTGCAACCAAGTGATGTGGCAGAACTAGTAAGTAGATAAAATACACCTCCAGAAATTGTTACAGCACATTTTAAAAAGCATTTGTCTCTTGACGTTTTCAAAAAAAATGTTGTGTAGCAATTTTGCACGCATCCATGTTCAACATGAAATGATTATTTACTTTAGTGAAAACAGCAATGTTTGAATTTCCGTAACAAGCGCTCTTCTTGTCGGAATAAAACAGTTAAAGCAAAACAGCAGAGCTACATGTAATTACCTCCACAATTGTGTAATCTGAGAGGATTTTCGTGGACTCTAAATAAAAGGAATCCTTGAATTAAGCGTCCGACGTTTTCCCGACGTAAGTCTGCGACCAAAATACCTCAAGGTCTTTTGAAAAATTTGTGATTTTTCGGAAACTTGTAGTGCTCTCATTCTAACCATGGTTTGTAAAAGGGTGTTGTAATCTGAGAACCAGTAGGATCCTAAGTGAGATTAAGTTTGTACCGGGAACGTTTTTGTTAGTAAACACTCAAAACGTGTGTACAGAACACGTCATAAATACCCCTCTATTGCCCAAATACAAGCTTTGGCTGTCGGGTCTACTTTCGGAAACAGGGATCTTTTAGCGGAGATTGTGACGTTTGGTGTGAGATTGGGGTACATCAGTGGTTTCAATGGTATCCTAGTACTGTTACTCGAAATTACATTTTCCTTCGTTTGACCAGGAAGCGAAAAAATGAATTAAGCCACTTAAGCTCGCAAAGTCGGTTTCACAACGTTCCGTACTGTGACAGAATAAGACTTTCGTTACCAGCAAGACTATAGAAACCACCAGATGCAAGTAAAGGATTATTAACAGTCAACACCAAAAATGCGAATTTAAGAATGGTGTGAGTTTCGTTTTATAATTTTACATTGACAGTTTAATGGTGGCGAAATGTCTCCTACATTGTATGCGCCAACACACACACTCGCACGCACACACAGAAACACACGCACACACATGTACATGTATTTATGTATTATCCGTACGTGTGTACCCGCGTATATATGTATTTAAGTCATATGGTGAATTTTAAACCTCCAGTCGATACATATCAGCAAATTAACTTAAAATTAATACACTGTACTGGACTTACATTTCAACTGAGAGACGCACGTTGCGTCCTCATCGCGAGGACTAGCAACTGCCGTGGTGGTGTCCGACTGACGTAATCGGCGAGGAAAGCTCTGGACAGCTACGATGGTACTCCTCCATCTTGTGGTTGAGGTACGTCGTTGACACATTCGTGATTCTCAAGAAATCTGAGTTGAGTAAGTTTTGTTTGATTTCGTCAATCACAGAGACCCGAACATCACATGTACACACGAATACAGCAAGAGCAATTCTCTACCATTCCTAGATTGCCTCGGTTCCCAGGGAAAAAGTCTCCAATGTGGTTTATGGCTTTGTGTGTTAGGACAAGGGGTGTACTGAGTCCTACGAGGGTGAAACCAAGCAATCTCTCAAAAGCACAATGAACCAGCACCGCTGGCCCAACTACGGGGACACGTATGATTCCGCGGGTTTTCGTTTACGTCAACACGGTAGGACATAAGTCCATTATTAGTTTTATTTTTGCTGATATGTATTTAAGTGCTTAAAACATGATTTGAACATAGTAAGCTTCATTAAACCGTTATATCACTGCTTATCACAATTGCGAATTCAATATCCAAAAACGAGAATATAGAAGAAAAGCGATTTTAATAGAAATCATTTTCTTAGCTCCACCGAGTCGTGGGTGTGACATACATTTGCGTCAGTGTGTCATGTCCACCAACACGCGAGTTTCTTGTACAAACATCTGCCACACATGCGCTTCTCTAATGTCCCGCGGGAAAGTGAAAAAAACCCACAGCGAGGTCAAATGCTAAGTTGTCACAACCACCATAAACACAAAACCTCGCCATTCTACATGTACCTCCAAAGACCCTTTATGGATTTTCGTGAACACATGTTCCACACCTATCATGGATGGGACGGCATGAGCCAAAGTCGAATGGATTCAATTTCCGCTGTGCCTCCTACCGGCAACTGACCTATCGCAAGCTCCGCCCCCTTGCGAAGTGTCGACATACAAATAAGACTTTTTACCGGGTAAACGTGCTGTTTATCTGGTAAAATGGCTGCTTGGAAAAGAAGGTGTGTCAAGACAGCTGCATTCTAATTGGTCAGTTAAGCCGTCACTCAAAATCCTGGCAATAGGTCAATTTGGGTGTTTTATGCTACCCTCTATATTCACGGAGTTTCTTGTCAGATTTTCATGGAATTCGACAAATTAGTTTCTAATAAAAGGATACTAAAAACTTAATATTCTCTTTGTCACAGAAAGAGTATTGTAGTACTTGGTGGTGGTCTTTCCCTACAGTTGTTGTGTAACTCGCCAAACCCGTTGATTACGTTTGCCGGTTTAGTAAACTTTCCAATGAATTTTCAAATTTTGCTAGAAATATTTGAGGGTTGCCGAGGGTTACAGCCTTATTTTGTTTTAGAGCACTAGATAGGGACGTTATTTTATTTCTATTAAAAGGCCGAACATGGGTAAGATATCCTTTTAAGGACGTTATTTTCCAATTTTCAGACGGTCTCCACAAGAGTTTTGTTCACTTGTTGTCATTTTATTATTTAGTTTCGTTTATTTTCGGCGTTCTTCCTCTGTTCGTCAAACCGCTTAAAAGATAAGTTTTCAAATTTCCTAATGTGTTCTTAATGAGGTGATCACGACTGACGTAGATTTGCAGACGATTTCAACTACTGTGATGCTTATTTGCGACAATTTAGCTTTTCTTTGATAGCGAAAAAGGTGGTGAATCACTGCCCTGTTTCTCATAAAGCTTCGTTTGTGTCAGATACCCACTGACACTGTTCATTTTCGGAAACACTACAAAGTGCATGGGCCTACATTTGGAATTTTTTCGGAATACTGGTCCATGCGACTGTATTTCGGGAGTCCTGTTTGGTTGAAGGTACGACTGTAGTTTTTGTAAAGCAGCTCAATAGGTATATGCCCACTCGCGCTCTCTACACAATCTCTTATCTTCCAGCGTGCAGTTGTGAAGCAGATCACCAACAGACAAACACGTTAATTTATTTTTTTTGCGAAAGTCACTACTGTATGTGCTTAAAAAGGATGACGAGCAACCAAAATGGTTTCCTCGCACAAAAATTAAACAACATCAGTTATTAGCCACTAAGAGCCGAGGCAGTTGGCGGAACGCATTGTTGAATATTCCCCTGTGATAAAAGCAGTATCTACAGACTTGATGTGCTAAAAACAAATAACAAATAACAAGCTGACTCTTGGCTAGTGAAGATAACAAAAAATCAGGTGAGACCGCTTATGTCTCTATCCGCAGAATACATTTCCTGAATATGCCAAGGCAGCCTTAATGTGCCACTGCACCTCTGATTATCTGTATTGTTTTGCTCTTATTGTCTTTTAGTATTCCTGTTTGTGACGTATGGCCTGCGCTCCGTAGACCCCCATAGTCGTGAAAACGCAAGATCACGCAGGACTTCGCGAGATATCACCATTCATTACACACAAAGCACGTGGTCACATTAGTTTCATTTGTAAAATTCTTGACGTCTTTAGAAAGCAGAAACTATGTACTTTTGTCAATCTGATTACGCTATGTATCGGAAGCAATACGTTGACCATGAACTTGTTTGTGTTTACTCATAATCAGATTGCTACGGAAAACTTGACCCTTAGGTCAAGTGGCAAGAAGGATGTTCATCGTTTTCTACACATGATTAGCTACAGTGTATACCCAAGGGGATTTTGAAAATGTAAAAACAACAATTTTGTAGTGATGGTCGAATGCGCAAAATTCTTAAAATGACAGATAAATTGATTTTGCCGAAGACGTTACGAATTGAATTTCTTATGAGACAGTGGCCTAACTCTTCGATAAGTACAAAACATTTACTGAAAACAGTCCGTGGACGGAGATTTTCCCTTATTACAAAATTTTGCCGAGCGTACTACATGTAGCTGAGAAGTGAATTTTGAATTAAGCTGTATGCGAACAAACGCTGCTAGCTGTAAAGTATGAAGCTGGAAGCCTGAAGAGAAACTGGTGATATGCATGTGTAATATTATTACTGGAAAACGGAAACGACATTCGGCAGCATGCTTAACCTGAGAATTTAGAACACACAATTAAGCGGACCAGACCCTTTTATACCTTAAACATAACACAGTGGGTCGGCAATGAACTATCACATACAAATAGCAATTATAACCACAGTTGTACAAAACGTATCAGGGAGTTCTAAATTCTTTTTGATACAAAAATATGTCATGGTTTCAGTTATTATGGTGGCCTATTCTGTCAGAAACCAAAACAGGTTTCATTAGAAAAACGAAAAATATCATTCCCTTTTCAGGAAAGAGTGGCTACTATTGGAAAGGAAGCTCTAAAATCAGTGAACGGGCGAGACTTTGAAATTGGAAACCCTCCTTCAATTCTCTGTAAGTAAAGCATGCACGTGTACAGTGCAACGATAGGAAGATGTGCTAGAATTTTTGTTACCACAAGTAAACGAGCGTGCGACTTAATAAACTGGCAATAAGACAAGGCAGAGCTGTCAGAAGCGCTGTTTGAGAAATTTTTCGTTGTGCGTAACTTATCTACTGAAGCCTGTCATTGATTCTTGCTGGACACTAATAATTTATTGAATGTTTTCCATTAGATCCTGCGTCCGGTGGTTCATATGATTGGGCTAAAGGAGTCGCTGGCATCAAGTACTCGTATGTTCTGGAACTGTTCCCCTCCCGCATGAGCAGCAGTGGTTTTGTTGTCGACGATTCGGAGATACCTAACAGCGGCAGAGAAATCTGGGCCGCCACGAAAGCTGTCGTCAACGCAATTCAAATTTAATTCAAAATTTAATTATTATGTAAAAATGAATAAATCAAGTTTCGCATTTTTCCCTACACTGTAATTTTCAGATGAAAACTTTATTTTCGTCTACATTTACACCTGTAATAGACCAACCGGCACACAGTTCACAAGAACATATAATTATGCAAATATTTATGCACCGTAATTTGCTACATTTTAGCTGGTGGAAACCCTTCTACGGCTGCGCCTCTAAATTCCAGGTACGATCCCTCCCACCCTAGCTTGGTGTTTTCTGGCCCAGGACTGCGTGGTTAGGGGATTTAAGGTTATCTAGTTCCCTCGGAAATGGAAAATTTAGCAAACTTTCGAACGTCATATCTCAGAAACACAATGAAATGTAGCAAAGAACACTAATATCAGAATAGAAGCGAATAAGACTCCAATATCTGCAATGATATTTTCAGTTTGATATTCAAATAAAATTTATCTGAAATAGGATGCAAACTCGTTGGAAATACTGGAAAGCATTGACTTCAGCGACCTCAATTGGCCGATGAGTGACACGTTATCGTGGTATACGGTATTCCTAGTAGACACGGAAAAAGCACGGTTCCCGTTGTTACACTTTGTAGCAAACAAAATGCCATTGTATTAAAAGCCTTGAAAACTTACGAAGATTGTTGCTTGTATTATGGGATTTTTCACAAGGGAGCCTTCAGATCGACGGAACACAGTCTGCTCACTACTGACTGCACTCTGCAATATGGCCACTGTACTTACGCGACAGTTGTATTTCAAATTGCTGTAGCAAATTTATGAAAATTGGCACATATGTTGAGGTCCCTTCTCGACAATTTCCCTTTAAAAGGCTTTTTGTGTACATAAGTTAAAGTTCACCCTCATTCAAGTTGGCTGCACTGAATTCTCGATATCATCAGAAACAATTATCATCACGTACGCATATTTTAAGTATCAACCATCGCAATGCCATTGAGACCCGGTAGAGGCCTACCACACAGTCGGTGTCGAAAGTGAGGTTGATAGGAGTCTATGCAGGATTGCTGATGCTGGATGCTCGTAAATAATCCTGCCAATGCACCATGGCTTGCAAGCCGCAAAATTATCTGTAATAAATAAGAACCAACCTGCGTGCACGTGTTGCCGGTAAACAAGACAACAATCACCCAGCGTTAGGAGGTGTTGTCAGATTAACGGCGGTCTTTAGACGACAGAGAAAGCAGTGTGGCGTGGTGGGATACGCAAGGTCATGGGTTCGTGTAAATCAATAGAGCTTAAAAATAATTCTTTAAACGAATAACATCCAACCACAATTATATGTAATGTTTTCTTAACGCGACGTGTCCAGCATGACCTCGCGATTTAATGAGGTCGGTTTTGATTTCATATTCTTCCGCAGATATGGAAGGCAGGATATGTCATGGTTATCAAAACAAAACAAATGACAAAATTACAGCGAACATTGGTGATAAATTTTCATATTCATAGCTTTTACGAATATGCGAATACAGCTCTTAAAGGAGAATGTCACCCGATTTAACTTAGTCTTTTTTGTAATCTTAATCGGTCAAAATCCACATCGCCTCGCATACGGTCGCCTTACCTTGCCAAGAGGTGTCGCGTTAACCTGTGAGGAAGGTGAGAAACGACGCTAGCGACGTCAGTGGTTCTTACGCAGAGTGAATGCCGCTATGATGCGGTACATCGTTGCCGCTTGTCCGAACTAAGCAGCTGCGAGGAAAGCGGGTATATCGTTTTGTATTTTACTTCCTCGAGAGTCCAAAATGCTTAAGAAGTGGCTCATTGTAGTGAAGAATGAAATGTACGCTGTAAATAGCAAGTATGAGGCCGTGAAACATCTCCGTGTCTGTGGCATGCAGACGTCGACAGTGCCTCAGTGACGAATGGCCGGCTTACCAAATAACTCCATGTTCCGTTGTCTGAGCTTGTTCACGGCGCCTCTCTAGTATTTCTTCATCACTGTATTCCTGTTTGAATTGATAGCCTGTAAAACTTAACGATCCACCTGCGAAGTCGGGACTGATGAGCTCTAGCTCGTCCTAAGTCGGGATTGCGAGTTGCCATGTTGGCGTTTAGTACTGAGCGTTCTGTTTCGAAATGCCTTCTCACCCTAACCAACTGAAACAAAGTCTGTCTCATTAGATGCAATTTGTAATGCCTTTGGAGTGTTTGTGAGTGCAAGTGATTTGACAAGCCAGCAATGAATAAATCACTGCATTACCGGTTTTAGGTGCAATAAAACTCATTGACGGGCCACCGAGGCCGTGTGAGCTCATGCTAATTTAGTGTTTGCTGACAGAAACTGTTGTGAAACAACTCAATTTCCATCCCACGGCTAGGTGTTAGGGGAATCTTTATCTACGTTTACATTACTCAAATAATGATTGTCAATGTACAACTTCTGCCCAGAGGGTGCTTTGCGGGCCAAAGCGGAACCCTAGTGAATTCGCGGCCCCCGACGAGTAAGTAGATTTGCAGTTTCGTGGCTAATTCACCAACATAATCACGTGTACATTACTTTGGCTCACTAGTATAGTATTTTCTTGACTCGAAGTTTAGTTTCCACTGAACTTTGGCTGGTTTATGTTCGTAATGTCTGATCAGTTTCCGAGCCACTGGCCGGGATAACCAGCGTTTTGTGTTTAGAAATCAAAAAATCATTAGTCTAAAAAACACAGATCTAGGTTCTCCTGTCTTTATCTCACGGAAAATACTTCGAAATTATCTCCGAACAGATCCTAAACTCCTGCTACGGACCTTATTGACCTGCCGAAATTTGTAGGCTATGGTGTGTCCAAATACCAATAAATCCGTAAGAGCGAAATAAAACAACACGTTTTTATAAGAACTCGGTGTATTTTTAAGGGTTTTACATCGAAGTTTGATGATTTATTGGTGTTAAACGATGACTTCAAGCGATAAGCTGACACCAGTAAGCCGTGTTGTGAACTGCTGAACAGACTGCCTGTGAAACCGATAATTTCAACACCTCCGTCTGCCGTCAGGTGTCAGGTAACGCAACCGTACGTGTCGTTATGGAGTAGAACTACTCAATCTAAATTGATACAAATTAGGTTGTTTTGGGGTGGCACGCTCCTTTAATTATTTTGTTTATGGCGCAATAAATGCATGAGCGATTAGTTTGAGCTACGAGCGATTTTGTACTAGTAGATTACGTGTGTGTATGACTGAGAGATTAATCAACCTCTCTTTTCACTTATAATAGGATATCGCTCTCATGCATGAGCATCCGAAAGGTATGACTTGAAAAGATGGTTAAAATACTATTTTTTAATATTATTAAGAAATACAACGGTTTCTTAAACCTGTCAAAACTGGTCACCAATTCAAGAAGTTGGTTGATATATGTGTTAAAGATCAAATCTCAAAATTACTGTTGCAGTTTTCGAAATCGTCCTTTCGCTTTTGTGTTTTGGAACTTTTATTTTTTTTCCTAAAGACCGTAAAAGTCTTGTTATTTGATAGCCCTCATGTAAAAGTACATTGCATTTTAAAACAATTCCTAACAGCCTTTTGGAGAACAGATCAGAAAGAATAGTAGCTGAAAGTTCTATTTCTGAGGTATGATTTTCCCAAGTTAGCCAAATTTGAACATTTTTCTTGGATCCTGTCTAAGCTTAACACACAAGTGCGGTTTAGAGAGTTGAAGTGCGACCGTTGAGGCGGCAGATTTTACTGCGCGATACGACTAATCTCAGAAAATCACATTTTTCGCCAAACATGTCAGTGTACTTCCAGAAAGTACAAATCAGCCTGTACTCGTATGAATTGGGGTTTTGAACTATTATGGGGAAAAAAATTAAGAAACGCGCTAGNGCAAGCCAATCATAAACAAACACTTTTCAATATAAGCAACAAATACGAAAGCTCTCTTTTCAAATAAGCATGGAAAAACGACAAGCAAAAATTCATGATTATCGTTTCTATGCACACTCGCGCTCCATTAAATTAGAAAAACTGTATTTCAAGTCGTGTAAAAGATTGCGTCAAAACCCCGAAAACCGCTTTAAAATTTTCTCGACAACTTTCACTCAAGGGATATCTTGGAACCTCTGAAATGTTGCCATTTTTATTCAGCAATAAACTCTTGGTCAGAAACCTTAGATGTAAAGTCTATTTGAATTGGTGGTGCAATGAACTTTGTTGTCTCAGTCATAAAATTCCTGGTTTCATTGCATAAACGAACTTCATGAACTGACATTCCTGTTGACGGTGCGGCTGTGAGGATTTGCAGCTGTCATGTTCACAGTTATCGTCGTCGCGTCGTGGAGGTCACCAGATTAACAAGAAACCTGACAATTGACCTGTCTTTTCATAAGATACACGTTTACGTTTACTGGTGATATTCGTTATCAATATTTTGTTATCCATTTTTTTCTTCAAAACATCCAAATATAATTCAAGCCTGCAGCAGGTAAGACTTAAGTGTACATGTACATGTATTTACTTACATTAAACAGTTAGAATTTCGAACTATTTAATCAACTGTTTGAAATTCCAGAAAATTCATCCTTACGCATTAGAAATTTCGCTACACAAATAGTTTACTTGACTTAAAAGGCGAAGAAGCGGCAACATAAAACCTTGATCGTTTTACAGAAAATACAATTGATTCACGTGAGTAACGTCCTTGCATTGCCGGCGTACAGTTTCTTGTAATGACTTTCAAAAACAAATAAGTTGACAGTACTAATATTAGTCATAGTTCTTTTACAATTACCTGTACAAGACTGCGTAAAGCAACAACACGATAATTGTGCTGCAATTGTTCCCTCACACGCACCCATTATTCAAGCTCATTCATAGTCTATTAGAACGTGACGACCTAAAGGGAAGATTTCATATTTAGTCGCAGATGTCCCCACCCAAAGGCTGGCTGTTCTCGCCGCAGATAAAGATTTTGGGCGGCTTATAAGAACAGCCACGGGAACAGCCCCACCTTCCTCAGCTACCCTCACCAGCCGAAATGAAGGTACTTGCATGGTGCGCAGTGCTGGTATTAGTGTGTGCTGAGAAACCGAAGGATTTTACCGGGTAAGTGCTGTTAAACAGTGGTGCCATCGTTCCACAAATCGTTTTTTGGAAGTTTGTGGAGAAAACCCAAAATCACTTCATGTTGGGGCTAGTGTTTTTTAGCAACTGGCGTCATGAATAAACAGGTAGCCATCCTAATTTTTATGACACAGAACCTGTTCCTGATCAGTTCAAGGAAAAACCGATAACTTTTAAGCGAAGGTTTTGATCACACATCATTGAGCTAATCTTCATTCCGCCTCACAGGTGAAGTCTACGTATTAAGGTAGTTCTTTACAGGCCCGTAGCCAGGGGGTTCGGGGGTTCGATCGTACCCCACCCCGCGTAAAAGGTCCAGCCCCAGCATATCCGTTCAAGATATTTCATATAAGGATTTAGATGAACAACAACGACAAAATTGTTGCAGCTACTGATACTACTAACAGCAATGATAACTTTTTTTTCTTTTTCAATACGTTTCCTTACACAGAAAGCATATCATTAATGAATAGTAGATACGGCTGGGGTTGGTGGCCCCAACTACATATCTTTAAAACTTAATAGAGTATAATACATCATAGAGCAAATAAGTACACCTGTATCTGAAAAATAATAGTAAATTTAACTTGATCAGTTCCATGTTAGGATATTTCAAACCACCCTCTTGATATGAAACAGTCACAGTTTCTTTAACTTTTGGTGGTTTATTTAACCAAATAAATTCTCTGATAAGTTTGTTAACTTCGCGAATACTTGTGTGGAGATACCCACAGTTGACACTACATGAGAGTTTCGATAAACCATAAGTTTTCGTAAGGAAGGTTCTGCCTTTTATGGACATATTTCGTGTTTTCCAAATATTAAACGGGTCTTTAAGTTTTTGGATTTTTTTTGTCAAAATTGAGTTTTTCAGCGTCTTCCTCTTTTCCTCCAAAGAATATTCCTAGACTTTTAATGGGCTTTTGGGGCCACCTGATTCCGTAAAGTGGATTACGATTTCGGTGCATTGTTGAGGCAAACATCCCTTGGCATTTTTCATAATTCAAATGGAGTCCAGATAATGTTCCAAAATAATCTAAAAATCTAAAACAGTTATTGCCAGATTCTACGTCTTTAAAGAAAAGAACTGTATCGTCTGCATACTGTGCAATTTTTTTTCGTGATTGGCTATTGTGAAGCCTCTAATTAATTCATTGCTTCTGATATGATGTGAAATAACTTCTGCACCCAGGACGAACAGCGGACTTGATAGTGGGTCTTCTTGTCGGAGGCCTTTCTCTATGTTAAAATACAGATGTAAATCCGTTGTTCAACACACATGACGAAATTCCAGAATACAATGTACGGATTCTATTGATAAAAACTTCACCAAAATTAAAAGTTTTCAAGGACTGAAATAAAAACTCCCACCTTACAGTATCGTACGCTTTCTTGAAATCGAGGAATACAATGTGACGGGGAGTGTGCTTTTCTTTATAAAATTCAATCATATCGTCAATTACACGTATATTCTGGCCTACAGTATATAACGTTTTGGCAGGGAAGTTTGATCTGGATGAATTAAATTGTTAACATATTTGTATATTTTGTTTGCGATTGTTTTAGTTACCAATTTATAGTCACAGTTCAAAAGAGAGATAGGTCTACAATTGTCTAAAGATAGTAATTCCTCGGACAGTTTATTTTTTGGGATAAACGTGATTACGCCTTGCTTTTGAGAATTAGTCATGTGACCGTTTCCAAAGCTGTATGTGACGCTCGCAAATAAATCTTCTTTAATTACCTTCCAAAATTTTTTATAAAATCCATAGCTGATG
Source organism: Phoronis australis (assembly GCA_002633005.1). Lineage (NCBI taxonomy): Eukaryota > Metazoa > Phoronida > Phoronidae > Phoronis > Phoronis australis. The sequence goes on along the minus strand of NMRA01000220.1, from coordinate 544,469 downwards.
CCATCACTACCAGGTGTCTTGTTAAGTTTTGTCTCTAACCGAGATTCATACAATTCTTCTGCTGTTAGATTTTTTTCTAGATCGTAAGAATCTGCAGGGGATATCTTTTTATGTATTAGTAAATTAGAATGGTCGATTGGATACGTTTTATTCTCCATTGCAGTCTTTAATATAGGAGTAAATTTTTTGTAATGATAACTTAGTTAGTAACAATTTTGAAATTGCTTCAGACTCAAAGCGCTTCTTGTGGCATTGGGCCGTACCAGGCCGTTTCGCCCGAGTGGTTTTTGTGTAGATGAGGGTAGCTCGATCAAACTATAAAAGGAGGCTTGATCAGCATTGAACGCACGTGGTGGCAACAACAAAGAGTATAGGGAATGTGCTGCGATGGGATTCTGTTATGGATTCGATGACTGTATCGTGGATGATAATTCATCAATATTCCTGCTTCATATTCTTTTAAAAATGCAAATGCGTACTCATTTTTCCATGTTTAGACACGCGGGCAATTTTACATGCACATTGAAAATGAATCTAGACAGTGACTACCGACTCTAGTTGTACTGTCCAGCTAGAAGGTGGTCACGATTTACATGAAATCCAGACAAAATGGTTTAGTGCCTCGGCGTTGTTTTCGATATAATTGCATCTAATAACCGAAGTATCGTTTTTGCGTGTAAAAGTATAAAATTACACCTGGGTCGGAAAGTTTAGATATTTTTGGAGCAATAAACCTTCGGAGTAGAGAGTCTTCGGAATAGTGAACTTTAGGAGTAGTAAACCTTCGAAATAGTGGACTTTTCCCATTTCCGTCGAAGTTAGAAACTTCAGTAATTAACAATTTAGTCGAGTAATTTTCCAACAAAACTCCATATTTCCATCCGAGCATGTAATGAGGTGTAATCACTCATTTAAGCATGCCTGAATTGAATTTTTGGCAGGAAGTAATGAGAGAACGTTCTCTTGTTGGACCCCATTACATCCGAATTTGAGTCTCGTTCTTTGCGAGCGACCGCCACAGCATCCTCCCTTCTGTTATTACAAGTTCTGTTTCATCTCAGAAACATGGAGCTGAGATTCATCGTCGAGTATAAAGATTTTCCTACACGGCTATACACGTTAGAGTTGCTCTGTGACTCACGGAGTCTATTTGGAATATAAATGCCAAGATTTACACCTTTAATTGAACGCTCACTGAACGTCATTCCTTTTCTTGTGTCGTAAACTTGAGTCCCAAATGCACATTCACGTAACTCTATAATAGATTCCGATGCTAACAATTTCCTTCCCACTTCAGCTATTATAACTTTTATATATGCCTTTTTATGGCGAAAGTTGGCGCTGTTGTGGTACTGTAGCAATTCGATACTACAGTGTGCGGAAATACCCGAAGTGTTCCGAATAATTCAGGACGCTCCTTCAGAAAACTTAATGGAGGAAAACGGTACTTTTTTCGGTGACTTTTCAATGGCTGCTGGGAATCCACACGTCGCAAATCTCATATCTTTCACTCTGTCAAAACCTTCATGAATAGAATGAACAGGTGTGGAACACTTCGCATAAAAACATGACTTGTGACCACAAAAATATTTTGCTGCATATTAATTTTAATACTTGTACCTTTTGTTAAAAGACTGCCTGGCTCCTAAATGTATATCCAATAAGCAATTCGGTAGTTTATCAGTCAACAAAACATCACTTCCCTGCCTACGATCATCATCATCCAATAGATTCTAAAGTCAAACTCCCCTCAAGCTGAAAAACTGTGACCAAAAAGACTTCAACCAACTCGGATTTTCCAATCTAGAACTGCTTGAGGGCAACCTGAAACCATAGTAGATTCGTAATTCGTTAAAGAGTAAGTACTTTAACAGAAGAAAAGTAGGCCTTTACGGCTAAATAAAGAGACTTCCTCATGATTCTCACCGAACATGTTCACAAACCGAACGAACCATATTCAACAAACCTACATCCAACGCAACCACCAAAACTGTTTCCAAAGCTGACATGCCCTGAATTTAATTTCTCATTGAGCGCAAGTTGACCGAGGCTGCGGTGTGACTTTACAGTGTCATTGAAGGGACATACTGTAATGTGCGTAATCATTCTGTTTAAGGTACAAGGTTATTGACGTCACGCCAACAACTGAGAAACAAGTGAAGGAACTGTTGAAGTTGCAGGAACTCGATGGAGTGAGTATCGCATAACCCTACGTAATGTTCTTTCAAACAGGTTTGTATAGAAATTACACACGAACGGTGTTTAGTTAGCTGCAGTTTTCGACAATGTACGCACGACTTGCTGAAAGAGTCGCGTACCTCTCCCGTCCTCACTTCTAGCGTGAAGAGATGGTACTGGAGAATATAAGAGTAGCTTAATCATGCCTTGGATCATTCTACAGTGCAGAAACAGCAAGGTCGTAATGAAACCTTTAAAAATTAATGGATAGAAAAACTGGGCTCAGTATCACGAGCGACTTTAATATTCCATTTTGCTCTTTCTGTATGGGTACTTAATAAACATGGCCAGTATGTCTGGGATGTTAATGGATAATGCTTTTAGAAAATTGGTGAAATGCATTTACCTTACAAAATATTTTTGCGTGCAGGAATTTTGACCGTCCACTGTAGGTTCCTAATGTAATTTCGCCGATTAGATCATTCCAACTAGCCAGCACACTTATGATTTAGTTGGATCCACGCTACGGGATAATTCCTTGAGTATACAGGCTTTAAAAATACATGCCCAAAGTCAAAAACTGAATGTTTCCCTGTTAGCTGGCTCAAAAACGAAATTCAGAGAATTAGGTCCTTTACTGTCATGAAATCGGACTAACTATCCTTACTGTGATAGAATGTTAGTTCCGTTACAACGAAAAAAAACATTAAAATCAGCAGCGACTCAGAAAAAACGCTTCAGAGTTCATTGGGATTGGCCAAGCTTGAAATTGGGAGTTCGAGATTGGTACTCTTGAACGCATTGCTTGTTACTTGAGTTTGGCTGTGAAAATGGATCTCTGTCACGGCAAGGGACGTTATGAGATAAAGTTTTAGAGATTAAATGTCCATGCCCAGTTCCATTTTTTACCAATTGAATAGAGCGGAACAAAAAGCGGATGCTTCCAAATCATGAAGCGACGCAAACGACGTTCATGCATATCTGGTAGACCATTTGTTGGTCACATACATAGATTTGTTTTGCAAATTGTAGGATATATCTGATTCGTTATCTTCTCATGACATCAGCAGTTAGTCCTATAGTTTTCTGCAGAGGAGGCAACATCATTAATGAGTGAGAGAATGAACGCTTGAAACTGCTCCGAGTTTTGTTAGTTAACATGAAGACAATTTTTAGAAAAGTCTGAGAGTATACCTTTAATTTTGAAAGCTCCTTTCGATATTTTGTATGGCTTTGCAAAGGTGGATTTAGGGGGGGCGGCTCCCTCCCCCACTTATCTGCCGCAAAAAATAAAACAGCAAGAGCGTAGGGAAATGTCGAGTTTATTAATTAAACCCGGTAATTAAAATTATACAACTGAAACAAGATTTAAATGTGTGCAGTTTTAGTGTTGGGGGGGGGGGCTCAGCTCGAATTTCACGTGTAAAATTGGGAACACGGCGCAATCGTAACGGAACTATGGCTGGGATATCGCGGGAGAGCTAGCTCTCCCGCGATATCACAGGAGACCGGCACTGGCGCTTAGGCACTACGACTCCGTTTCCGTCGTCTGCTCCACTGTGCAATGAAGTAAATTACTTCATTTTTTAAAGAAAATGTAATCTGACTAATGATGAAAAACAGAAGCTGCTGGTAAGATGTCAATTTTAATCGAAGCCTTAGTGAATCTCTCAGAAACTCATAATTCTCTCTTTGTCAAACCTTAACTTAAGACGATTTCTAAAGCAATTGAGTCATTATTGCCAAGACAAAAAACAGATTTGGTCTTTTGGGCAATTTAAGATTAGTTTAAATACAAAAAATCTGATTGCAAAAACTATAAAACATGTAATAAGAATTACAAAAAGGTTTCGCGCGCAAACGCTGTGGACCATAAACAATTACGTCTCTTAGTATCGAGTTAGGAGTGAAATCGTGATAGTGCAATGTTAAAGCACGAGCGCTCTAACCATCAGGTCGTGAGTTCGAGTCTGTGGTACTCGATTTTTTTCCTGTTTGGCACTTTCTCCGTGTTTTTTTTTATTTTGCCTTTTTTTCTTGGATAATACTTCGAGAATCAAGGAAAATGCTTGATTTTAGAGGAAAAAAGACAAATTTCCTCCCCCATTCGGTGTTATGCGCATCTACAATCGTGCTTTGAGCAAATGTTTACAGACAAAATTTGCCCTCCCCCTTATGATATCCTAGATCCGCCACTGCTTTGTTCCGGGTTTTCATTTTAAGTTCGACGAGTATGAATCATGTCTTCTTTATCTAGGGATGTTTGCTGTAGTTATTAATCTCACAATCAATTTTAGTTATCATCATAGCAATTTTAATCATCATCGTGTCATCGTTATCACCGTCAAGAAACCTTCGATTACTGCCTCCAGGTTGACGTATGGGGTGCAATTCGGCGAAACAGTGTCACGTCAATCCTGCTCTCGCCCCCTCTCTACAAAAGAGTCAGCAAGTATCTTGAGACACTGGGAATGCCAGTTAATTTGAAAAACAGGTGCGAGACATAAAATTGATATTAAAGCAATAACTCTACAAAAATCTGTCAATTTTAAATTATTCCATAGAGCAAAACTAATTAAAATATGTCTACTTTACTGTTTTGTTGAAGAAAAATATGATTTACAAGTAGAAGTTCCAGCAAAAGGTGCTCCTCTAATGTCTGCAGTCATTTTAATGAGTAAACATAATGACCGACCGAGACTGTAATCGAGTATGGCATTCTGTTTGCTCAACGGAAGTGAATGTAAAAACAAGATGCACGCATTTTTCTGGGCGTTGTACATCAATTTTCTATTGTTGCCATTGATCAATAGAGTTGTAAGTGAGGCTAACCGAGATGATCAAGGATTTGTTTGCTCAGTAAATGCTACATAAAAACGTTTGCGTATTCCTTATGTCAATGCTGATTGAGAGTTTTACTGTTTTACATTGTAAGATCATTGTGGTTTTCTGATTTCATTTAAAGTTCTCATGTCATTTAGTAACATCCAGAAAGCCATAGATGAAGAAAAGCGAGGAAACGAAAACGCGCGCCTTCGTGCACGTGCTGCAAAGACTATTGTGAACACTTTCCCTAGATTCGACGACGTAAGTACTTGCATTTCTCGCTGCAGTAAATAAGTGCGGTGCTAAACCTGCGTTTCGTCCTATTTAGCAGACTTAAAAACAAATGTTGAACGACTGGCATGTTTTGGTGATATCTGGCACACTGATGTACGGCAACACTGGAACGGTTCACGCTGCTTTTCAGTCTGCTCCACTCCCAGGGGCCAGGAGGTCGTGTCTTTTCTGTATATTTGATGAAGAGCGTTTCCGGATATCAAGCCAACAGGTTTTAATGAAACTTGATACAGCGGTGTGTGTAGTCAATGCATGGACATAATTGAATTTGCAGGCGGATTTGACCACTTTAGACCTCCTAGTGGCCATTTTTTCTAGACTAGGTGCTTTTCAAGTGTTTTTGGGGAAGAGCGTTTCTGGATGAAATATTTCGGCAACCGATCTACGATTTTCACTGGACACAAAGGTACATTATGAGATTGAGCCCGCACCGTTTGATTTTCCACTTTATTCAACAACTGCAGTGCCTGCTAGTGGCCGTTTTCTGTGCTAGTGTTTCCGGAAGATATGTAGAGAACCGACTGGTTTTAGTTTCCGACATGTGTCAAGTGTCGTTTGGGGAAGAGCGTTTCTGGGTAATGTCGAGAGAACCGACAGACAGACTCGACAGAACGTGGCCCAGAGATAAACGATGTTAATGCGCCTGCACAGGTTGATTTTCGGATGGATTCGACCCCTGCAGCATCTCCCAGTCGCTATTTTTGGGACAGCATTTCCTGATGATATATTTTGAACCGATAGATGAATTTTAATGAAACTTGACGCACAGTTAAGTGATGTCAATGCGCCGCCACTTAAAAATATTTGTGGATTCGACTACCACAGCACCTCCTAGTGGCCATTTTGTTCTCAAGGGGTTTTCCTGTATAGTCTGGAGAAGAGAAATTGTGGATAATATACAAAATCGATTGAATTATGTCAAAGAAATTTGGCACAGACATATGTGATGACAATGCGCCGGACACTTAGTTTTCGGGGTGGATTTGACCAGTGCAACATCATGACAAGAAGCTTTTTAAGTTTTGTATGGGGAATAGTGTTTCTGAATGGTATGTTAAGAACCGATTAATGGATTTCAATGACACTTTATGTAGTTGTATGCGATGACCATGTTCCAGCACCATTTTGATCGATATCAGCATTGTAACACTTCGCTCCATCTTTCAGCTGAACGACTGGCTGGCTCAACAAGTAGCTAATAACCCACAGATTTCGGAGCTCATTGACATTGGAACTACTTACGAAGGACGAACCATGAAGGTCATCAAGGTAAGATCTTGGTATAAGACAAATACGCCTAAAGTGATACCTACGCAAAGATGTATCGAAGGATGCCCTTACATGCACGTTTGCGTTGAATGGACACTCTGAACATTACACAGTGGAAGCCCTGAACATAAATTAAGATGAATCATGCAAGAATGAGAAAGAAAAACAAATAATGTCAATTGGGCATATCGCTGCTTTTAAACAAAAAAATACATACGTCGTTGATAAAGCGTCATCACCCCAGAAAATAATGTGGGGGACGCAAAGAAGCTCGCCTGCAAGAATACCTGCTCACGTATTAGATCGTGCAAGATACCAATTCTAGATTTTCTGCAATTCATCAGTTGAAATCTCAGCGCAGTAGCGGCACAGAGCAGCGACATTTTGCTGCGACAAACTTATTCTATGTTTCAACAGATCGGCAAACCTGGCAGCAGGTTCAGTACCAAGCCATCTCTTTGGATCGACGCCGGCATCCACGCCAGGGAATGGCTCACTGTGAGCACTGTAGTCTATATGATCGAACGCCTCCTTAACGACTACTCAACTAATCAAGAAATCAAGACCTTGGTTGACACCTACGATTGGTATCTCCTGCCTTCAGCCAATCCTGACGGTTATGAGTACACTCACACATCGGTAAGTACATAATGAAGCCAACACATACTTTATACATTTTTTTACCGTAAACGTCAATAAATTTAACAGACAGTCATTCTCGTTTTTCAAAGGCTTGCAAACAATCACTGTTGTGCCGTACTAACGGTGCTGAGAAAGACGTACATGTAAAGCTTCGAGTTGAGAAACGCAGTTGTGATTAAGGCCGATGTACTCAGCTAAAAAGAATGAGTATGAGCATAAAGTATGATTGCATGCTGTGTTGTTACAGTTCGTACCATTAATTATATCTTAGAACCGAATGTGGAGGAAGACTCGTTCGAGAACCAGTAGATGGAGTAGCTGTAGAGGCGCCGATCCCAACAGAAACTTTGATTTCCATTTCGGAGGCAAGTCTGTCTTTAAGTGCAACTGTGAAACTTTCTCCGATGCACTACTTAAAATTTTATTTTCTTACTTTGCCTTTCGCTTAAAACTGTATTTTCTCGTTACTTGGTTGCCAAAAAACGTAAGATAAATTAAGCCACTAAAGCCCATGAAATCGGTCTCGTAATAGAACTTACCGTGACAGGACTTGACTTCTGTTATCGAACAAAATCAACAAAACCATCAGTGACACAAGAACACGATTCCAAGTTTATTGGGGTCACAATTTAAAAATCACCATCACGTGTAGGCATTGCTAGTAATTTTGGCAGCAAGGTCATTCGGCAGCATTTTGTGGCATTAAAATAGTCTATTTTGTAACCAGATCTCCGATTTAATTCATTGTGCTCACTATAAGGTTTCTGAAGACTCTTATCAATTAAATTAAAGCCTTGTTCAAGTTTTTAAATCGTATACTGTAAATGCACAGAAATGCATGATTAGAAATAAACATCACTGCATGAAGGAAGATTTCTTTACGTGGTATATGTAATTATCCACTGCCCGAAAATTACCGCCAGCATTTCAGTAAATCCTGTAATTAATCGAAGAAGAAATCGGAAAATAGTAAACGTGCAGCAAGTTTTTTTCTTACTTTTCCAAGGCTACCAAGGATCGAGGGAATGTACGTTCAGTGAAAATAACTGTATAATGTAACGGAAGTATATGTTTTAGTGAAGGTGACGTCAAAAAGGTCCGACATATTAAATTCAAATGAGCACAGTATATGTCATTTTCTTCAGAGTCTGGCGTTAGCAGTAATCCCTGCTCCGACACCTACCCTGGGATATACGCTTTCTCCGAGAAGTGCACCACAAACATCAAGAATTTCGTGCAAGCCAAGAGCAAAAGCATGAAGCTGTTCCTTACAATTCACGCCTACTCGCAAATGTGGCTTACTCCATACGCATACGGAAGGTATTACCCGAGTGACTACACTGAACTAGTAAGTGTTAAGAGACGGGCTCTCACATGAATTTCCCATTTTGTCACTACAAAGTAATGGCAAAATTGTCGCCTGCGTACATGGTATGCATCTGTTTTCGTAATTTAGAGCCCATTTAAAGATGATCTTAAGTTGGTTAAGTTTCTGAACCGTCTGAAAGGCAATATATAATTGTCAATTAAATGCAGCTATTTTGTATCTTGCTATGTCCTAGATTCTCAGGTCAATTTTCTGCCCTGCATCAACTGACGAAATATTTAACTATTTCGTTTAAAAAAAGCAATTCCAAAACAGCATTTCGCTTTTTGGGCGAAAGCCGATAAAATCAGTACGTCCCCGTAGTGGCATAGGTTAGGGTGGAAAAATGACAAAATGCCATTGATTCCAAATCTCCCTTCTTTGGTTTGAACAATATATTACATATGTTACAAGATACTAATTAGAATTAAATATCCCGTTGTTAAGTTTTTCAAAAGATCATGTTCAGCTAATTTTGCAGATACATCGTGATATTACCATGAGAAACTGTACCGTTCTGTAAGCAGTGTCTGTACAAATAAAGTAAGCAAAATTGCATGGTAGTGCCACAACGCCTACATCTACATGTACATGTACATTTACACGTACTTCGCCGCTTAGGGTTAACACCCAGGCTATAAGTTATAACCCGACTGGTATACAGCTTGTGTGAATTGGGATGTAAGCAGCACTGATTAATATAAGCTGACAACAAGGCAGGCAAAAATACCAATCAGTGCCCTGTCACACAAAGTTACTTATAAAGACGTCTTTGAAATGTAATAGTAATGAGTGAGAACTGGTTAGTTGTGGGATATGGTTAAGAACCTGGAGAACGGTGTCGCACTCGACGCATGTTTTTGGACGGAAATTGACCGTTTCAAGCAGTCAGGAAGATGTTAAGACGGATACAGTAGTTCTTAGAACGCATTTGGTGCAACAAGGCCCTGAAGACGTAAATAAGTACCTAAGTCTAAATTCTAGCCGTGCCCATACCACTGGGTTTTCATTTCATAACTAAACTTTTGTACGGATAACCCTTCTGCCTACGCGTACACGTATCATATTAAAAATAGTTAATAAAAATGCCACTACTTTATATAACGTTGACTACGAGCCTGCCCGTGAGGACGTGCTAAAATGCATCTTATTCAAAATTTCTTTTAATTAGGTGTGGACGACGAAAATGCAACTTTATTTTTCGGAAACACTTCCATCACGCGCATTGGTGTGAGTCACTCGAGAAACTTTTTAAACGAGAATTTGCTCTTTAAAATCTTCACTGCTGTATTAATGAAAGTAAAAAACATCTATTGCTACATGATCAGCCTCAACGAATGAATATCAGTTTTTGTTGACCAACAACGAGGAAGTGCGCGTAGTATTTCAAGCAAAAAATGATTGACGAAGCAGACATTTGTTAATGGACGTATTGTACAAGAAAAATGTTTAACGAAACAACTATCCGTTCACAGGCGCATTGTACAATTCGTACCAGCAAGAAGAGATTTCTAAACAGTGTTGTTTTTAACTTTTCTAGAAACGTGTCGCTCAAGTAGGTGCCAACGCTCTTAAATCTGAGAATGGGCGATCTTTCCAGATAGGAACACCACCTGAAATTCTATGTAAGTATTAATAAATATCGACCATTTTCATAGCTTATTACTTCCTTTTTATTAGATTATCAATCGACTAATTGGTCTACTAAATGTATAGAGTAGTTGCAGCAAAATTGGAGCTCCTCGCCGTATTAATTCCCACATAAGTATTTTTGACAGCCACCACATTGTCAACAACGGAATCGTATTTTCGTTTTCGAAATCCAAATTGTTTGTGTCATGTTTATTCTACTTTTGTGCAAACCTCCAGATAAGTGTCTACTGTTCTATACTCAAGTACATCAAGTCTTACGTGAATAACTATCTAATCCTACATGTACATGTATTTTGCACCAGATAAGTGTCTACTGTTCTATGTTCAAGTACATCAAGTCTCACGTGAATAACTATCTAATCCTACATGTATCTTGCACCAGATAAGTGTCTACCATTCTCTGCTTAAGTACATCAAGTTTTACGTGAATAACTATCTAATCCTACATGTATCTTGCACCAGATAAGTGTCTACTATTCTGTGTTCAAGTACATCAAGTCTTACGTGAATAACTATCTAATCCTACATGTATCTTGCACCAGATAAGTGTCTACTATTCTGTGTTCAAGTACATCAAGTCTTACGTGAATAACTATCTAATCCTACATGTATCTTGCACCAGATAAGTGTCTACTGTTCTATGTTCAAGTACATCAAGTCTTACGTGAATAACTATCTAATCCTACATGTATCTTGCACCAGATAAGTGTCTACTATTCGCTGCTTAAGTTCCTCAAGTCTTTCATGAATAATTATTTAATCCTACATGTATCTTGCACCAGATGAATGTCTACTACTCTATGCTTAAGTACATCAAGTCTTACGTGAATAACTATCTAATCCTACATGTTTCTTGCACCAGATAAGTTTCTACTATTCTCTGCTTAAGTACACCAAGTCTTACGTGAATAACTATCTAATTCTACAATTAAGTATCTTGCACTACATAAGTGTCTACTATTCTGTGCCCAAGTACATCAAGTCTTATGTGAATAACTATCTAATTCTACAATTAAGTATCTTGCACTACATAAGTGTCTACTATTCTGTGCCAAAGTACATCAAGTCTTACGTGAATAACTACCTAATCCTACATGTATGTGGCACTTGGTGACTCCAGCACTAAGGTTAATAGTTCGAGTCTGAAATTTATTGGACTATCTCGAGTGTTCACTTGCAGCACAAATTCTGGGGTCATCGCGTGCGCACTTGAACTGAAAACTCGAATGTATAAACTATAATGAGCACGAGCACAAAATAATAGCCATTTACCTTGAGGTCGCACAAAAGTAAAGAAAATGACACAAACTTTTTCGAGTGCACCTAGACCACGACCCGAGCAGGGTGGCAAGATAACAAACAAAATAATTGAACTATGCCATTCGCTCTAGATATTTGTCAGTTACTTTGAAAAACATACATACATTTATAATCGACTTATGGTGTGCGATTCAAATGGCTCTATTGTTGCAGATGCAGCCGCTGGAGGGTCATATGACTGGGCCAAAGGTGTGCTTGGAATAAAGTATGCGTACGCATTCGAGCTCTACCCAAGGCAGGGCGAGACCTCCAACGGATTTATCGTATCGCAGTCCGAGATTCCCAGGAGCGGACGCGAGATATGGCGGGCGGTCAAAGCTGCTGTTAATGCAATGCAATAAATACCAAAAATTGATTGAGCAAGCTAACTGGTTTGCATGATGACATAATCGGCAATATAGTAATTTTATTGACACGGTATAGTGATTAATGTATAAATAATGATACTCCAGACCATGGTAATGAAATTTAAAATTACACACCATAAACACCAATCTGGCTTCAGTGCTTTTCAGTTTAACACTTGAACAAACGGAATACACATTTATATCTACAGATGTGGAAGCAATATACGGCTTCCGAGGATAATGATTATGAATTAAAATCCTCGCCAGTCTGGACACTTTCAACTTGCTGTTCATTTCAGAGATAAGAAATTTCTGCGATGACGAAGACTGTGCAACGTTCAATACAGATAAAACGTTTTCTGGTAACCTGCCTGAAAATAACCTAGTGACAACGCTCAACTTGAGCGGATCCACCGTCAACTGTACCTCCAAGGTACGGCTTAGTGATTCAGTAATCACTTCACTTATTGTACGTACATGTGTATCAAAGGAACAGATATCAATACCAAGTAAAACAGAATCACGAAAATTGAGTTTGTTGTTTAGCAATCACTGGAAAAAACAGTGAGGGCGGGAAATCACCAATGTAATTCCGTCGTGACGTCATTTCTATACTAATGTGAAATGAAAATTGCACTTTCATTTCATATTATTTTGACATGAGAAACAACAAAAGTGAAGCCTTTTATGGAATATCTGTTAATGTTTGGAAGCACAATTAACAGTTTACCAATACGAAAAATTAATTTACTTTTGTACATTTTCTATAAAAGTATTTTCCTAAAAGATGTCGCATTGCAGTAACCAAAGGAAATATGTCGCCTTCCGTATTTTGGCATTGTTTTTCGGTTTCTCGTGAGTTCTGTCAGACATTCCTTTATCAGAGTTGTTATCTTAAGGAAATGAAGCGGTAACTCCAGTATTTTAATGGAAAGAGGTTTTTCTTTGTTTTCCCACGAAAAAACGAAAAAATCTAGTTTTTTTGTGTTTTACTTGCGTTATCTTTGCGTGTGTCGGGAGCGCGATACGTACATGTAGATAGGTGTTACGATAGCTTCAAGTACGGCACCCTAGTTTGGCATTGGGGCTATGGTACTTCCATTCAGACTATGTACGGCTGATTGCAACTACAGTTTTTGACCTCCGTGCAACTTTTTTACTGAACACAATAAGCACTGATAAGCTCAGGTGACGTCACATGAGCTAAGGATGGGAAAATTTGACTGAACATCCTCAGAATTCGTGTTCCTTAGTAAACACGTTTCTCTAAGGTATAATAATTATTACGAAATCTTCGATACAATGAATATACATAACGCACAAAGCGCCAAGAGGCATTATATCTGGGTTAAAAATACAAAGAAATCTGTATACAATTATTTTACACAAATACATAAATTAAAAAAAGAAATCTATATGCAATTATTTTACACAAATACATAAATTAAAAAAGTGTTGTGAAGATTACAATGACATATGATTACGAAAGTAAATAAATCATTTTCATACACATTTATACAATTCTATCCACTCGCACAAAAAGATTTAATATTATAAAGAAATTTTGATACTATTTCGAATAAAACTTTATTTTCAATTGGGTTGAGTTCTTGACTTCCCTATAGAAAAAAAATAATTTTGTTGTACACTTGCGGAATTTTCAGAATATTTTTCATAAATATTGGGTTATTGTTCGAGTGTCTGGAAAAGCTGTACCCTCTGCTCCTTGTATACCTCTCAAGCAAGGAAAACACAAGCATTTGACAGTGCGTCTCCACAGCAACACAGAGGCGAAATATTATTAAAATTATGTCTAAATTTCTTGTTGTTTAGGAATAGTCCGCATCTTGATCTGTATAGGATTATTTCGTGGTTGCGAGGAAGTTGGAACGATGTCAATGGGACTGGCAAGTCTTGAGTAGTAGTATGCATTACAGCTTCTTACAATAACAAATAAGTCACCAGTACTTCTAATGGTCACAGTTCTTTCATAATTACCGGCAAACTTTGTATACAAGGTAGTGCCGAAAGCAACAACATGATAATGTTGCTACAATTATTCAATTACAAGTACCCATTCTTCAAGCTCATAGATAGTCTGTAGAACGTCCCTCACACAAAAAACAAGTTATCTTTAGCCACAATTTCACCCACTCGAAGGCTGGCTGTTCTCGCCGCAGATAAGGATAAGAGCGGCTTATAAGAACAATCGCGGGAACAACCTTCCTCAGCGACCATAACCTGCCAAAATGAAGGTAATTGTATGGTGCGCAGTGCTGGTATTAGTGAGTGCTGAGAAGCCGAAGGATTTTACCGGGTGAGTGTTGTTGAACATACCGAGTTTTATTTAAAAATTTCGAGAGTACGCGCAAAATCACTGACCTATGCTGAGACTATTATTTCTTGCGACCGTTGTCGTAGAGCAAAAACCTGAACGAAATTGTCCGATTGGTTAGCCTGGGCCAGGTCTCTAATCTTTGTACTGGAAACGAACTCGAAACTATTTTTGGCAATTTCTCCTTTTGTGCGAACTTAAGATAATTGGTTATCAGACTGTGCTCGAGTACATTATAGTTTATGCATAGGAGTTTCTAGTTCAAGTTTGCCCTTGAAGACCGTTATATTCGTGCTACAAACTCGAGTAAAAACTCGAAATTTCGAGTTCAAATTCGAACTTATTGCTTTAATATTGGGTTCACAAACTGTGAACTAAGGGCAATAAATTATCTACGTAAGTTATCGTGTACTCGAGCATAGAATAATAGACACTTATCTTGAGTTCGCCCAAAAGTAGAGTAGAAAATGCGAAACCTAATTTCGAGTTCCATTTGGAGTAAAAAGATTGGAGACCGGGCCCTGATACGTTACATGAACATTCGATCACGATTTCTCTATGCAATAGTCTCATGAATGTCTTGCGTCACAGAAAGGGTCCCTGATAAGCTCAAGGCAACACCGATAAATATTAAACGAGATTTTCACTCACACATTATATTGCAAATATTCACTACGCGCGTGATAGGTCCAATCTTGGCCGTAGCTAGTTTATTATATAACGAAGAAATGAAAGTCGTAAGAACCGGAACTGGAAACAAGGAAGAACGCTTTAATTAAGCTTTGTAGCATGTGATAAAATCATTCTAAAATCAACCAAAAAGTAACCGTGGGTAAAAGGAAGTTATAGTCAGACAGGTTTTACAAATCTTATTCGACACAGTTCCATTCCTTACACGTGGGAGTCTAGTTGGCAAGTCAACGCCAAGACGGTACATGTACATGTATACCATCAATACTCACTGAACCTCATTCCCTTTCTGTCAAACTTGTGTCCAAAACTGGAGTCCTAAATGATCATTTACGTGGGTTTACATTATTAGCAAACCCAGTGCAAATTGGTTTTGCATGCTACGAATTTGCGCCCCACTTTAGCTGCTGTAGACTCTATACATGTATTGTTTTAAGCCTAGACTTGGCGCTGTCGTGGTACTGCAAAAATTCGATGTTACGAAAATACCCGAGGTGTTCCGAATAATCCAGGCCAGTCGTTTAGGAACTACATTTTTAGCTTACTTTTCAAAGGCTGTTGGGAATCTGAATTCCTTCACTCTGTCAAACCTGCATGAATAGAATTAACATACGTGCAACATTTCACATCAAAACATGACTTGTGACCACAAAAATATTATTCTGTCGCGTATTTTAATCCTTGTACCCTCTATGAAAAGACAGCATGGCTCCCAAAAGTGAGTCCAAATAGCAAGATCGGTAGTTTTTCAGTCAATAAAACATCACTTCCCTGCCAATGATCAGCATCAGGCAATAGATTGTGAAGTAAAATACCCTTCGAGCGGCAAAAATTTCGCCAAGAAGGCGCCCAACAACTAAAGTTTTTGAATCTTGAACTGTTTGATGGCTACCTGAAACCACAATAGTTTCCTAATTCGTTACAGAACAATGGAAAATGCTATTAGTCAGGTTTGTTGTGTAATTTTGCTGGCATTTTTAGGTAAAGTGGAAACTATACATTTTTGGAAACCTCATGGAATAACAAATCAGAACATAATTGATTCCATTTTTGGCGGCCATCTTGGCGGCCATCTTGGATTTTCAAACATGTAGCCGGTAAAATGGATTTTGCCCAATATCTCCGCTTTTGAGTCACTTAAAATGTTGGTTTTTATGGCTACACCTGCATTTCTCAGGTCAAGGAATTGGAAATTTTAATTTTTGGGCGCCATCTTGGCGGTCATCTTGGACTTTTAAAAATGGCGCCCGAAAAAATACATTTTGCTCAGTATCTTTGCTCTTGGGTCATTTAGAATGTTAGTTTTAATGGCTGCACCCACATTTTTGTCGTCAAGAAATCTGAAAATGCAACTCATTAAATGAGAAACATAATCAACACCCATTTATTAGCAGTCACATTTTCTAAATGCATTCTTCATGTAATCCGACACATGATCACTATCTCACTTTCTTGTATATTTTGTTCGGAGCTTGTTTCCTTCAAGACACTTAAAACTGAACCAGAAGGCCTACCTAAACAAATTATTTACGTTTGAAGAACACGAAAGTATGTTTTTTGTAGTGTCAATAGTCTTTCAAAACTTTGAAGTCAGTCTATAGATTATTACTATACCTATTACTGTCACCAGGAATCATCGCCATTCTGACATTCTGCATTGTACTGATATAGATCTGCGTAAGATAGATCATTTGATCGGCAAGAGCATCTTTGGGAAGAGGAATTGTTTCTGCACTGGCATCTAACCATCTCAATGATAGTCTCTGGCGCCGGAAGCTCCTCAGTTGTGAGGGTTTCAGCTGGTCATCTTTGTCCTTGTAAATTCATTCTGCAATGGGTCAAGGAACTCCTGTCGAGCAATGACTGCCTGCCTGGCCCCACACTCTGGCTTGAATAAACACCATCAGAACATGCTGTTTCAAAGTACCAATGGTTGGTGGACGTTTGTCGCTGTCAGCCATATGTTTACAGAAGAGGTACCATCTCAGCTCTAGGATGCTATTTGTGTCTATACCCTGTGGTGAGTATGCACATGTAAAAGGGGCTAATGTGAAAAGAGGTTCACCTGTTACTTCATAAGTAGTTCAAAAAGTCCACTGTGCATTGACATCGTCGGTGTTTGCCTTCAAATATATATTCAACCTACAGAATGGACTACTGTTGTCTGTCCATGTAAAAGCAAGGAAAGGAGGAAGAGCCTTTGCCCGGATAACACCTAATATTGTCCATGTTGGATTCACGTCCACAATCCCAGATGCCATGGGTACTGAAGTATTTCTGAGAAGCCTGTCATAATAGGCAATGATGATTACCAGTAAATCTATGTCAGGTGAAAAAAACATCAGCTGAGAATCAGGTTCCTTTTGATGTGATTGAACTGCATGATGTACATGTACAGTGTATTAGCAATGCATCTGCTTTTTCGTGATCGTGTTCTTCTAAGCGTGGATTACGTCGCTTGCTCTTTGTGCATCCTGAAGCCATCTTGGCAGAGTCTTTATTATATTCAAGTGTCTTTGCAGACAGATATTCAGTAAGTTGAGCCCTTTTGGTAATTGGAGAGGAAACGGCTCAGTGTGGTGTTCTTTATGTACATGTAAGTCTCATCTCTTATCTGGTACTGTACTTGACCCTCTGCCTCCTTTTTCTCTTGTAGCTTGTTTCAAAGAGTTGTCTTTGTGGGTGTCAAAAACCAGAATGATGTCATAACCTCTAATTAAGAAAATTACTTCCATACCATCCACACATGCAGTTTTGTGGCTTGGGTGAACACACTTATTGGATGTTGTTTACATGTTTTCTGGGTCTAAAACATCTCTTGCAGCTTGAGGACTGTCCTGTTCTAAGACGTATGCTTCGAAAGTTTCTATAGAAGGTGGATTCGATTCCATTTGTCATGACAGCATTGCCACACTGGCAGCAAAGATTGCTTTTGGTGTTTGGGTGAATTCATAGTGGCCGATAGCATATTTCTGGTCGATTTGCCCAGCAAGCTACAACTGTTGTTGTTCTGGTCATTGATCCTCAGCCTGGTTACTGCCAAACCTATCTGCCATCCGACTCTCAAAGGAAAAATGCATTTCCAATGAGTAGGAGAATTGGATTCAAAAGTGAACAGTGAAAATAATAACGAAATCTTCAAAAGATATGTCTCAAATGTCTTTTCAAAATGAAATAGATATACTCAGTAAATATAACATATTATGTTAATTTGCGTTTCTGTGACCCCTTTAAATATTCTAGGGGTTCGTATCTGCAATGAAAATCATTTAGTTAGATTATATGTATCATTTTAGAAATAGTGTTTGCAGCCATTGAAACTAACGATCTAAGTGACCCAAGAGCAGAAATACTGAGCAAAATGTATTTTACGGGCGCCATTTTTGAAATTTCAAGATGGCCACCAAGATGGCCGCTAATAAAATTAAAATTTCCAATTCATTGACCTCAGAACTGCAGGTGTAGCCATAAAAAATAACATTCTCAGTGACCCAAGGGCGGATATCTTGGGCAAAATCCATTTTACCGGCGCCATTTTTGAAAATCCAAGATGGTCGCCAAGATGGAAACCGAAAAAAACGGAATCAATTTTTTTAATTCTTCATACCATGAGGTTTCCAAAAATGTATAGTTTCCACTTTCCCTAAAAAATTTCAACGAATGTCAAAATTTGGACATAGTGAACCTGACTAGATGGGAGGTTGTTACTTAAGCAAAGTCAATAGCCACTTACACGGAGGGTCCCATTTTACAACACGTTCACAAACACGAACATGCCATATTCAACAAACCTAGATCCAATACAAACACCCAAACTGCCTCCAAACCCGACATGCTGTATCTTCGGATTTAATTTTTCACTGTACGCAAATTGGCCGAGGCTGAGGTGTGACTGAACAGTGCCACTGGAGGTGTAGATAACGTGCGTCATCATTCTCTGCCATCTGTTTAGGTACAAGGTTATAGATGTCACGCCCACGACCGAAAAACACGTGAAGGAATTGCTCAAGTTGCAGGATCTCGATGGAGTGAGTATCTCATAACCCTACTACAACATAAATACACTGTATGTTCTTTAACATGTTTTCATCGGAGTTACACGCCAACGGTGTTGCCAAGAGGTGTTGTTAGCTGCAATGCACGGACAACGGAGAGTCCCAAAAGCCTTCCGTCCTCATGTACTGCATAGCGTAGATACAAGAAAATAAAACCAATCTCAATAAATGTTGCTTCCATTGGAAAGGTTGGAAACATTTTTTGACAATTTAGGGATAAAAACATGGGCTCGTTATCATGAAAAAATTTAATATCCTATTTTGTCCATGATGTATGGGTAATTAATACAATTATATTTATGCGTCCAACTGAGCCGTTAAAAAGTGACGCAAACGGTGTTTCATGAGACCATTTGTTCGTCACATACATTTGTTTTGCAAATTTTACGTTATATCCGATTCGTTAACTTCTAATGACACGAGCAGCTGGTCCCATAGTTACCTCCAGAAGTGGAAATATCATTAGTGAGTGAGACAATGAACGCTTAAACCTGCTTCAGGTTTTGTGAAGAAACATGAATATCTACAAAATTTAGAAAAGTTTGAGTATAACTTTAATTATATGAAAGCTCCTTTCGAGATTATGCATGGTTTTGTTCCGGTTTTCATTTTAATTGGTGGAATTCAAAGCGTATACACTATGTCTTTTTGACTACGGATGTTTGTAGTACTTCTTAACTACAAATTTTAGTCATCCTTATAGCAATCGTCCTCGTGGACAAGAACCCTTCTGTTTTTGATTCTAGGTCGACGTGTGGGGAGCAATTCGAAGAAACAGTGCCACGTCAATCCTGCTCTCCCCTCCTCTCTACAAAAGAGTCAGCAAACAACTTGAAGCACTGGGAATGACAGTTACTTTAAAAAACAGGTGCTAGACGTAAAGCTGATATTAAAGCCATAACTACAAGACCACATTTTTAGACTTATATTATGTCAACAAACAAAACTTAATTATAAAAACTTGAATTTCTATTTTTTGTTGAATAGAAAAATGGATAGTAAGTCTAGCAAAAGGTCCTCTTCAAGATTCTGCCTTCACTTTCAATGAGCAAACATTATGGCAAGCACAGACTGGTAAGCGAGCATGGTATTGTGCTTTCTCAACGTACATGTAAGTGCAGGTAGAAACACGGTGCACGCATTTTACCGGGCCGTCTATATCAAATTTCTGTTGTTGCCAATGGCCTCTAGAACCAGTGAGCTACATCTATCTCATCGTCTAGAACTTCAATTAAGGTCGATAATAAATGTCTCTACGAAATAACCAAGGACTTGTATCTTCAGTACATGTTACTTAAAACGTTTACTTACCCATTCTATCAATGCTGATTGAGAATTTTAATGTTTTAGTTCGTTGTCATTTTCTCACTTCATTTAAAGTTCTCATGTCATTTAGTAACATCCAGAAGGCCATAGATGAAGAAAAGCGAGGAAACGAAAACGCGCGCGTTCGTGCACGTGCTACGCAGACCATTGTGAACACTTTCCCAAGATTCGACGACGTAAGTACATGCATTTTTCTCGCTGCCGAATGAAAATTTGTAAAATTCAGTCTACGTGCACAGTAGAAATGGTTGTGGTGTTAAAGCTGCATTTCGTGGTTAGCAGACTAAAAACAAAACTTGAATCATGCATTTTACGCTCATTCGGTAACACCATTCCGTGGTGTGATTTCATTTCCGTTACCAACAAAGACACTGAATAAATGTACATCAGTGATTCAAAAAAAAACGCTTCAGATTTTATTGGGATTGGCCTGTACCCTAAAACTGGGAAATCAAAAATGGCAGCTGTGCGCATTGCTTCGCGACTTGAGATGCTGGCCCATTCGCTACAATTCAAGATCAGGTGAATGTGGTTATTTTTAAAACCCTAATTAAAAGCGCCCGAGGAATAATACAACACTTACAACTAAGCAGTGGCTATGCCCCTTCAAGTAACACTTAGGAATATTTAATGTATTGGCGAAATCAGTCACAGACAAGTCTACAGTACACGATGCGTTTTTGTAGAGACTTGTATTCAAATTGTTTGGTTTAAAACGAGACAAAACTACAACAGTTTACTAGTTGGTGTGGTTCACACTAATGCTACATATACGCTCATATATTATACACTATCTCGCCATTTTCTTATTGTGGAATTGGCATCAGATCAATCTTGTTGTTAAAGATGGTCTAAATGAGAAATTGCTTGAGCGCTTGAAACCATGTTCGGCATATAAAATGGTCCGCCGTGACAAACCAACTTGTTGTGCCCGGTCTCAAATAATACAGTGAAGAACAACCACAGGCCTGCTTTCCGAAACGTGACTCAAAATGACGGAAATTTGGTCTCACACATGAATTTTAGTTACTAAGATAGTTTCTATCAATTATTTTTAGTCTGGAATAATGTGTTCGTAATTAACTTGGCTAAACCTTTATTTAGTTTTCTCCTGAGAAGAGTTATCCGAGTTCTGCTCACTGCGGTCGGGAACGATTTCCCTTGACTGGCTTCAGCACTTCAGATTTTGAGCCTGATCCCTCAGTAGAAGACAATTAATATGCGTCACAGATGTCCAATTTGATGTGGCTGTCTACTGTTAAATTTTAAATTCGTGCTTTCAAAAACGAAACCAATTTTTTACAAGTGTTTCGGCAACTTCGAATGAAAAAATTAGCACAATGGGTTCTACTTGTAAACTGCTTTGTGCAGAAACTCGGCACCTCAGATGTTTACTTTGTGTAATTGAATAAGACATAAAGCCATGAACCACATGGAAATTGCGTATCACAGCAGCTATTTTGCCCTCAGGAGAAACACTTGGCTATGTGTAGAGTTAGACTAAACTTTTGTCGTAGTCTTAAGTCGACCATCACGAAACAGGCTTCTGGTCTTCCCAAAAGTTCCGTTCAAATCTGTGTAAGAAACAAGTTGATGTCAATTTTATGATTTAAGTTGGCGGAATAAAAAAGTAGTTTCATTGACTGAAGGCAGATTGCTATAAGCCCTGTAACACTTAACTTCAATCTTCAGTTAAACGCCTGGCTGGCCCAGCAAGTAGCTAACAACCCGCAGATTTCGGAACTGATTGACATTGGAACTACTTATGAAGGCCGAACTATGAAAGTCATCAAGGTAAGATCTTGCTGTGAGAAAAATACGCCTAAAGTGACATTTACCTAAAGATGTGTCCTAGGATGCTTTCACGTGCACCTTTGTGTTGAATGGGCACTCTGAACATTAAACAGTGGAAGCCCCTCAACATAAATTAAGAACAATGATACAAGTATAAGAAGGAAAACCAGATAATGTCAACTGGACATCTAGTACCTTCTAACCCAAAACGACTCTATCCGATAGTTGATAAAACGTAATCGCCCCCGGAAAAAATATTGAAGGGACGGGCAGTTCTACTACAAGAATCCCTGCTCAAAGTATTGTCCTCATACCATCCATGTACTACATCGTAAAAGGTGACGATTCTAGAATTTCTGCAGGTCAGCAATTTAATTCTGACGCAGTAACGGCACAGAGCACCCGTATTTGCTGATTTTATGTTTCAACAGATCGGCAAACCTGGCAGCAGGTTCAGTACCAAGCCATCTCTTTGGATCGACTCCGGCATCCACGCCAGGGAATGGCTCACTGTGAGCACTGTAGTCTATATGATCGAACGCCTCCTTAACGACTACTCAACTAATCAAGAAGTAAGGACCTTGGTTGACACCTACGATTGGTATCTCCTGCCTTCAGCCAATCCCGACGGTTATGAGTACTCTCACACGTCGGTAAGTAATGAAGCCAAGCACATAAATTTATACAAAAGATTTTTAAGGTAAAATTTATCCAATTTATTTAAAATACACGGTTATTGTCGTTCTGGACAGGCTTGCAAAAGACTCAAAATTGCTCAAAGTGTTGTTTAATGACAGATGTTCCGTACAAACGGTGCTGAAAAATACGTGAAGCTTATTCAAGCTGAGAAACACGGAGTGATGTGTTTAATGCTAATGCATTCAGCTAAAAAAGAATGAATTCATACATATAGTATGCATTGAGTGTTGTGTTATTGCTGCAGCTCGTACCGTTAATTATATCCTAGAACCGAATGTGGCGCAAGACTCGTTCAAGAACCAGTAGATGGAGTAGCTGCACAGGCGTCGATCCCAACAGAAACTTTGACTTTCATTTCGGAGGCAAGTCTGTCTATATGTGCAACTGTGTAACTTTCTCCGATTCATTAATTAACATTTTTGATTATTTTACTTTGCGTTTTAAGTAAAACTGAATTTTTAGCACTTGGGTGCCGAAAAACGAAAAATAATTTAAGTACTGAAGTCCATAAAATCGACCTCGAAACAGTTCTTACGGTGGCAGGACCTGACTTTAGTTATCACCTTCACTGCCTGGTACTTTGGCAACAATTTAGGATCGGGTAAATGTGATACTTTTAAAACCCTACATGATTTGGTCAAAAATTAAAAATTCAAAATTCCCATCACTGCAGTGGAGAAATTTCCTTTACATCAAAAGCGAAACAATGCTTTACAAGCGCGAGCTTTTTACCAATTTGTAGCAAAATAGTCTATTTGATAACTGGATGCTCTGCATAATTCTATGTACAGGGGGCTTATTATAAGGTTTCTAAAGACCCTAATCATTCAAAGTAAAGTCCTGTTAAAGTTTTTAAGACAAGACGTCTATCCAGTGTAAAGGCAATAAAATATTAAAAGTGGTGATCAGAAATAAACATCACTCTCTGTAAGATGTCCTTCCACCGTACATGTATTATCCAACGGCATAATTCAGAGCCGAGTTACCGCCAACATTTCACTAAATCCAATTAATTAATTGGACAAGAATACACGTACAGCCAGCTACTCTTCCACCGTTGCCAAGGGCCCAGGGTATTGACGTTGAGTATACGTGTTTAAGGTATCGGAGGTGTGTTATTTGTGAAGGAAACGTCAAAAAGCCCCAGACATTCTAAAAAGGATGTCACACTTAGTTTTGACCTATTAACGGGTAGTGAAAACGACGTTCCCATTCAATTCTCTGAAACAAAATAATGCTCTGCAACACTCGACTACCCTCAAAGTTTTGAAGGAAATTGGAAAAATCTATTCAAAGTTTTCTAAACGGACAGCGTCACCTACGCTTTTTAACCAATCGCACGGCAACTGTGGGGAAAGACTCCGCATTAAGAATGATAGCATCCA
The DNA here is from genome assembly GCA_002633005.1 of Phoronis australis. Taxonomy (NCBI): domain Eukaryota; kingdom Metazoa; phylum Phoronida; family Phoronidae; genus Phoronis; species Phoronis australis. Next base: position 520,290 of record NMRA01000220.1, on the reverse strand, counting down.
ATCTGTCGGTGACATAGGGAGTATAAGTTTTTAGTTGATTCCTGCTTTTATCTTTCAAGATTGACGCCAATTGCTGCATTAGCAGGTGACAGAACGGTGATTGATCTAAATCATCAAGACAGGGTTCAGTATCCTTTTGAAATCAAATGAACATGGCACATGACATTTTCTTCAGAGTCTGGCGTCAACCGTAATCCCTGCTCCGACCTCTACCCGGGGAGATATGCTTTCTCCGAGAAGTGCACAACAAACATTAAGAACATTGTGGAAGCCAAGAGCAGAAACATGAAACTTTTCCTCACAATTCACGCCCACTACCAGATGTGGCTTACTCCGTACGCATACGGAAAGTATTATCCGAGTGACTACAGTGAACTTGTAAGTGCTAACAGTTTGTCACGACATCAATTGTGGCCGGATGTAAACCTTTTGTCGATGACAAGAATAAACGTCGTGAACTCAAACATGAATTCTCACCCACTGGAGCGACATTTTATGTCGCTACAATACGCAACACCATAAATTGTTGCCCCCTGTATGCATCTGCCTTTCGTAACTGAAAGCTGAATTGAAGAAATTAGTTACGAGTTGTACCGTTGAAGAGGCAACATATTATTGATAATTGTTTTTCGATAAACGCCTGTTATGGAGTATGTTCTAGATTTTCAAGTCGAATTTTTGCCGTGGATCAACTGACAAAATACGTAGCAACTGATTTCATTAAAAAATAGTTTGAAGACAATATCTCACAATCGCTACGTACCTGTTCCGGATGGACGAATGTTAGTGGGAAAACGACCCATCAGCCGATGCCCACTCTCTTTTCTTTGCTTTAAACGATGAATTTCATCCGGTACATGTTACTAATCGGAGACTCGATATGTTGTTGTTAGGTTTTTCAAAGGATCATGTTGACTTACTTTTGCAGATACTATTAAGAAAAAACCATCGTGGTGTTACCATAAGAAACTGTACCGGTCTCTAAGCAGTGTCCACACCAACTAAGTGAGCAAAATAACACGCTAGTGCGAACGCACGCACTCTCCAACTTAATTGAGAAAGGTGTCCGTCCAAGGAAATACAAAGACCGGATTTCAAGCCTATTTCTGGGACTTCAGGGAACCGAATCAGTATTTGTAAAAGGATCCTTACTCAAAAGTTCTGAAGACGACCTCGAAATGGGACAAAACGGAATATTGGGAACTGACTAATCATTAGGTCTAATTAAGAACCCCGTGAGCGATGTCAAACTCGACGCATGTTTTTCGACCAAAATTGATATTTTCCACCCTTCAGCAACATGTTAAGATGGGCACAGTAGTTCTAAGAACAAGTTTGGTGTAACAAGGCCCTGAAGACGTAAATAGATATCTTGCAGTCAAAAGCATGAGCCGTGTCCATACGATTTCATTCTCATTTCAAAACTTTTGTTCACGGATGCAGTACATCTTCCGCCTACGCGTTCATGTATTCAATGAAAACGGCAAACACACACCACTACTTTTGAAAACGTTGTCCATAAAGGAATTTTTTGACAACGCTGAATTCAATGCGAGCCTACCCGTGAGGACGTGCTGAACTGCAATTTTATCAAAACTCCTTTCACTTCGTTCGTGTGGACGATGAAAATGCTGCTGTCACGCGCATACGGGTGTGAGCCACTCGAGGAAACTTTGTAAACTAGAATTAGCTCGTTAAAATCCTCACTGGTGTTTCAATTCATCAGAGTAACAACATCTATTGCCAGTCACGATCGGCCTCGCTGAGTCGAGAGAATCTCGGTTACTGATGATCAGCAATGAGGAAATACATGTACGTATGTATTTCAAGAAAAAAATGTTTAAGGAAACAACTATCCGTTCACAGACGTATTGTACAATTCGTACCAGCAAGATGAAATTTCTTAACAGTGTTGTTTTTAACTTTTCTAGAAACGTGTCGCTCAAATAGGTGCCAACGCTCTTAAAGCAGAGAACGGGCGAACTTTCCAGATAGGAACCCCACCTGAAATTCTATGTAAGTATAGGAAATATCGACCATTTTCAAGCTGTTACTTCGTTTTCATTATCAACCACCTAATCCATTTTGCTAAGTGTACAGAGTAGGTGTAGCAAAAATTGCTGCTCATCGGCGTATTAATTATTACAAACGTACTTAGGGCCGGGATCTCAACTTGGTTTTCGAAATCGAAATTACTTTGCCATATACTTCTGTACAAATTAAGACAACTGTCTGTTATTCTATGCTAACGTACATCACGACTTACGTGGATAATCCTAGCTTGTATTTGATGACCCAAGATTAAAATTTCGAGTCTGAACATGAAAATTCAAATTTATACCAGAAATCTCAAGTTGTTCCTCGTATTTGTAGTACGAACGAAGGGGTCATCAAGAGTGAACATGGACTCACTCGTATTCATAAGCCATAATGTATTCGAGCCATTTATCTCGAGTTCACACGAAAGTAGAAAAGAAAACGACAAAAACAATTTCGAGTGCACTTAGAACACCGGCCCGAGCAGGGTCGCAAGATAACCTATAAAATAATTGTTGGTTTGAAAAACATGTACATTCTTAATCGAGTCATGATATACAGCTTCATGACTTAAATGGCTCTATTATTGCAGATGCAGCCTCTGGAGGGTCATATGACTGGGCCAAAGGTGTGCTTGGAATAAAGTATGCGTACGCATTCGAGCTCTACCCTAGGCAGGGCGAGACCTCTAACGGATTTATCGTACCGCAGTCCGAGATTCCCAACAGCGGACGCGAGATATGGCGGGCGGTCAAAGCTGTTGTTAATGCAATGCAATAAATACCACACACTGATTGAGAATGCTAACTGGTTAGGATGATGATGTATTACCGAATAGAGTACTTTTATTGACACGGTATAGTGATTAATGTATAAATAATGATACTCCAGATGATGAAGTTATGGAAACTGAAAATGCAAATTGCACGCAATACACATCAACTTGGCAATAGTGCTTGCCACTTTAACACATGAACAAACGGAATATACATTTTCACGGATCTGTGATTGTGTATTAAAATCCATGTCACGCGGGACACTTTCCACTTGCAGTGATAAGAAATCTCTTCAGTGACAAAAACTGTGCCGCTGTGCATCGTTCAATACGGGCAAAACGCAGGTAAACACACGTATTCTTCGGTTAACTCAACAGCGATATCTCAAGTTCTATGAGTTGCTGCAAAAATCCGTCGTTTGGTTGCACCTCCCTTGCCCCCCTTACAATAGCAATTGCGTCCAAAAGCGAGATTCCTCTTTTGATCATGAAGTAAGCAATAAGGAGCGTAGCCGATCGACTGATTCCTTGGTGACAATGGATAAACAGCTTCCCTAAAAGGACATAAAACAAATATAGCTAAATCGGCCGGGGTTTGAGATACGAATTTACAGAACACGTTTCTGAACTCAGTTGAACAAGGGTCAGAAACAAGGTGTCTGTTAAATGAGAAGGGGCACAGTATCGCATCGACGGGCAAGATTGTCAATTCATAAGTGGAATAAAACAAATTTGATCAAATAAATGACCAATTAATTGTTCTAAATTTTAGCATTGGAGTGTAACTATGAGCATCAACTGCAACTTGCCACTTTTACAATAAAGGTGCTCCCAAAACACCACGTGACAATCTAAGTGAAAGACAAGTCAGTCCTAAATAGCGCATAGGCATGACACGCGACTCTGATTTCGGTATCATTAAGTCTTCATCTTAGTGTCTTGACCGATACAGAGAATTTTTTTCACCAGCTGAGTGCACATGCCCCAAACAGTGACGGGTGCGAACGCATCCCCTGGCCCTCACCGACAGTTAAGGTTCGCTAAAAAAAAACTCCCACGGGCAATTCAGGAAGTCTCGGTTAGAACAATTTCGTCGGTAACTGAGTCTCAAAAACCTACGACGTGAGCGGCTGACCCCAATAGAGACAAAAATAACAGTAGCACGGGAAGGGTAGAGCAAAGCACGAGGTCTGACAATGAATTCTAATCTATCCGTTGTAATAGCAGCCTACAGACCTGAAACTGGCATTCTGGGTTGTGTAAGTGGCAAGTCAAGACGATACAAATTTACCTCTAAATGGACTTTTATATAATTGCTACACAAATAAAGGACAATACATTAAATACAAATATTTAGTCCAGAATGCGAATCATTACATCCAGACTTTTAACTGTGAAACAATGACTTACTTAAGCAAAGCATAATATTGAGCAAATATACCAAGAGAAAACAAAAGACAACAACATAATAGCAATAGAGGAGAACATATAAACAAGAGAATAACACACAAAAAATACCTTTGAATGGCTACAGACATGCATCACATCAATCACCTACCCTTAGACTGGATGCAGCCATCGATAAAGTCAGCTATTCGCTCAAAGTGCTTGAACAACTGTGCCTTCGGTCTATCCATAATATTTTCTATGCCTATAAACATAATTCCAGTGTCGTCGTAATACTCTTGGTTGGTGTTCACTTGACCAAACAAGACCCTTGTTCCTTGGCAAGCGTTAACCACGTGAGTTATTCCCAGTCGTTTCAGCTCGGGTTTGTTTTCTGCCAACGACCTGTAAAAATCTTGATGGTAAAACTTCCGGTCGGAATGGTTTCAGGACACTTTGGGAACTTTAAGGCAAACTTATTCATCACATGAGGTCCGCTTGCATTAGATACTGTACAATTGCCCCCCGACGAGAGGGGAGGTCACTCCAATAGAATAGGTATGCATCTATGGGACGCGCCAATCAGATAAGTAGCATTATGAAATACATTTTCCCTACCAAAGGTTCCCTTTTCGACAAAATTCCCTACGAAAGGGTATCTTTTCCAACTTAATTCCCAACAAAAGTTTCATTTTGGAACTTAGAAAGTTCGTAAAGATTCCTTTTCCAACTTAAGACTTTGGTTGAAAAATGTTCTAATTTTTTACAACACATGTCGTCCTTGCTCTTTCACACTTAGTCGGTTGAAACCAACGGCCCAACAATTCTCTGAAAAGTAATTAGGATTATAGAGCTACCCACACGAATTGGTGGTTTTCTGGGAAAAAATACTAGGAAAGTGTTAGTTTTCATGGCATCTCCCTACAAATGGGTCGCCTTTTCGATTCCTCTCTCTAAATGGGGAGTATCCTGCGTGACCACAGACTTCGATTAGGCGTCTTCCCTGCCCGTTCCACTATTTATTGAACATAACAGCAACGTTCCTCCCTTTTGCAAACCTCTCACGGGTGCGACATGAAGGTGAAAAAAATAAATCTTACTTATTTCCAAGAACTATATCTTCTGTTATAAAGTTATACGACTGAAGTGGTATAACTGGCTGCGCCGTAAGTGTTGCGTGCGCGTTAGCGGTGTTCTCGTTTATTCGGTGCCTTGCAAGCATTGCTCTGTCAGGGGTGAGTATTTCCAGCATGTAACCTTTAACCTGTCGCACCTTTTTTGACACGTCTTCATCCATATGTGAAGGCTGCGCAAGATGTAATTGAACAAAACAACATAAAAGCAAGATGGAAAATTACATTTGTCATTTTGCCCTATCCACGTCGGGCAAGAAAATAGTCATATAAAAATACTAAGGAAATAACGAACGCGAACCCATTTCGTCAGTGCGTTATAAAAACTTGTTGACAATTTATGGCGCATCGCCATCAAATGGATGCCTAAATGAGGAACTAATCAATCTGAACATTGGGATACTACAAGTCAATGAGTAAAGGGGTGGTAATCGAACCATTACTGTGCTGCAGAACATTTACCAGGGAGAAAAAACTATTACAACGCGATCTGAATCCTTACCACTCTTCACAACACTTATCGTTTCTCTCCAACAAACCAAAGCGCTTCTCCTTATTTGGTGTGGCAAGACATAGACACAGTACTTATAAGGAAAAAGAAAAACATAAGCACCGCCACCGAAAGGATGAAAGTTGGAAAACTTGAATACCACTAGTTGCGAATGACACAACGACAATATTCTTGATGTTTTATGCACATAAAGAATTGATAAATTTTCCCCAATCAATCGATTTATTTCACGAAATAAAACGAAAATCAATAACAGAATTTCTTTTGAAGACCGTCATTAATAAAGCATTGTTAAAGAAGAGGGAGTTGTTCGTAGCAGACTCTGCACATGTCGATCAGACTCCGTGCACGATAAGTCCAACGGATTAAAGGAGAAGGCAACCTCTTTTCATGTCATTTTTACTAAAAACAAGGTTCGTTGATTATCCCAGGCATATATTTCAGTTGATAACGGCCTCCCGTAATTTCATTAATTAGTCGTGCTTTACTCCGGAAGTGACGTTTAGGGGGTTAATTTTTTCCATTTTGTTTTCATATAGTCTGACTGTGTGAGCTCTCGAGATAGTCATTGTTTTACCCGCGTTGTGATAAGTTCGGTCGTCATTTGCATTTGTTTACCAGTCAGTCAACATGCCGAACAGTTGCTGAGTACTGGGGTGTACTCATTACCGTCTCACGCGCACTTTGTGTATGCCATTACATCACTTTCCGAAAGACGACACCCTTCGCCGTACTTGGGTGCTTTGTGTGAAGAACGCATCGTTACTCGTCCAGGCAACGTACAAGGCAGTCAAGAAATTACTGAGTGTGTGGCAAGCATTTTCAGCCGTTAGATTAAGATCGAGGCATGTACGCGGAAATGATGATGGTTCCTGCAAAACAACTCCTGAAGAAGGGCGCCATGCTGTGGTTGGTGATTCCCAGCAGTGCCTCGTCGCCACCCCCGAGAAGTGCATTTTTGAAGCGAGAAGTCTCGCGAGTTATGGCCTGTACGGTGTCCTGGAAGCCCTTTGATCTACGGTCTCCCGTTCGTCTGAGCGTACAACAGAGCGTGCAATTCCGGGAACTAGCCGTCATTTGCCCGGTGCTGGTGTTGTCTCAAGCCCAGAGCCTGTAAACCAGCCCTGCATTGGGATTGAGTAATGTGAGTGAATACAGGCCAAGTTCGACACCCAGTGAGGAGGACAGTTCGTCGTATGAACTGGCCGATGAGCCAAATTTTTATAAGATTTTGTAGACTTGACTAATGTATTGGAGGTATTTAGGGGTGCCAGGATAGGTGTGTGGCGAGGAAGTCACACGGCGGGATGCGGTTTGGGTACTCAGATCACCATCCAGTGGATAAAGCAGAGGCATTCGATTGCTTCGGCATAACCGTGCATACCGTGCATTAACACCAAGACGTCTCACCACGTCTGTCCTCATTCTCTGCCTCATAACTCTCATAGCTGTCTGTGCGTATTCTGCCTCGCTTTTCCAGGGCTCAAATATCCACCCACTGACGGTTCACGAAAACATTCTTCGTCACCACTGCTTCGAACAACGTCTCCATCACTCACACCTCTGTGTCTGTGATATGGGTCGCCGACTCCAGCCCTCCAGGCTGTTACAAAATAAACGATCCCTAAATCCAACGTAATTGCGTTCTCTAACAACCTAGCTTATCGTAGAATACTCGTCAATGGGAAGTGGTGACGAAAATTTTATGAAACTGGCACGAAAACAACAGTGGAACAGATACTGACAGTATAAACTCGAACACAGAAACAAAATTGCGGGAAATTCTTAACTCCCTAAACGTCACTTCCGGAGAAGGGCACGACTAATCAGTAAAATTACGGGAAGCCGTAATTAACTGAAACACATGTCTGGGATAATCAACGAACCGAATTTTTACTAAAAATTACAGAAAAAGTTGGAACGTGCACTCACTCCTTACGTCTGTGATTGCTTGGCCAAATTACCGGTAGTTAGAGACATGACATAGCGACAAAGTGACTCTGAAGTAGGTTGAAAATTGTCAAATGTTTTTACTAAGAACGAGTTTTGTGGCGAAAATGTTCAACTGCAAAATCAGTGAGCCGTGTTCAGTAGGTATCGTGAAGTGGTGCCTGGGCCAACACTGCATGATGCGGGCTATCATGCATGTGAGCCCCCGAGGTACGTCATAAGTGCAAAGGTCACAGATTTGCAGAATTATTTGTCAATGAATACAATTGCACTAATTGTTAAGCGTAGATTATGTTAAGATAGCATGGTCGTTTAGTTCCTATATATACTTTAGCATAGTTAGGAGCAAATGCATTTTAAGGTACTCAATGTACACGTACATGTAGCCTAAATTCAATCGTAAACATAGAGTTCTGCGATTGTTGGAGTGCAAGTTAAACCGCAACAGGCTAATCGCTGGAATAAATCTGGGTTCACGTTCAGGCGAATAAATTAGGAAAATTTGGTTACAACTTCCATACAGTGATTAGTTACGAATTTCAAAACAAAGTCTTACTTAAAAGGATACCAAACCCGGATTTCGTCTATTTACAGACACTAAAAACGACCTTCCCATCCAGGCTTCAAAGGAAACGCATAGTGGTTGCACACTATTACCGAACGCGTATGAACACAGTCAAACCCAGTGCGTTGGTAATCCGTTTGGACAGAATAGATTGTCTTAACTTCTGTTGTAGTTGGGCGATTTTGGTGATTCAAAAACAGAACATGATCAGCATTTGACGAGTAATTCAGAAATGCTATTGGTTTAAGCTCAAATATGTTATAACTTAACTTTCATTTTTATCAGCCCAGCCCAGTCAGGCGAGATACGTGATCGGAGATTAAAGCAATTATCGAATAAAAGAGCGCAGGCCCTCCAACCATAAATGCCAGAATGGAGTTAATCAGTCGTGTAAGATATTGGCTATGGGAGTAAACTTCTCAACTTGTTGTTGGGCTACTAGAATCGAACAAGTTGGGAGTAACGGGATGTCGCCGTCATGGACTACTGAACTCGTTTTCCCGTTGCTCCCAACTTGTCCGATTCTATAAGTTAAGTTACAACATATTTGAGCATACACCTATAAACCGGGGCCAAGGGGGCCATGCCCCCCCCCCCCCCCCCCNATCACCAGATTTTAGGCTGGGCGCGCGCATCTGCCAAAATGCTTATTCCTGTGCCCTGGACCCCTCCCCCCTAACTCAAAATCCTGGATCAGCCCCCGACTGCAGACAATCTATTCTTTTCAATTGTAACAATTTGCGCTGGCCGGTGTCGGACTGAGAGTGTCATTTAATTACGTACTTGGTCCTCTGGTAGATAATTGGCCTGTCTGTTGTCACTACCAGACACACGACTGAGCTTGGCAGCCAACAAAGAAGCTAGATGTTATCACACGCTCACAACCCCTGAGCCCTCTACGTCTGGTAAAGTAACTGAACGGAAAAACGCCGTCATGTGACGCCCCGCGCCGGATCCGTCGGCGTCGGTCGATCGCATAGGGAGCTCGCCGCTTGCACCAGTACCGGCATCGGAGCAAACTACTCGGAGCAATCATCGGCAGGTGATCTCAGAGGCAAGACTCGTCCACCAAATCCATAGGCTGCCGCCCAACAGAAGTATGGCAATAATAATATTGATTACCAGCGCAGCCTCTACAAGTGGCGACTGAATTCGGCCATTGTCGCGGCCGGACACCGTCCGGCACTGACCTTGGCAGCGACTCTTATCTCTGCCCGAGTCAATTACTGGTATGCACTGAATAAAGACATTACATGACAGTTACATGACATTCAATAGTCTAAGCTAGTACTTATTTCACTTCACTAAGGACGGTTTCCGCTGCAAGAGCTGCCGATCCCAGTCACTTTGGGACGGGGCTAAGCTAGACTTAGAGTTAACCCGGTGTTAGTGCCTGTGAAAACCCGATTAAACCCACAGGCGTCCTCAGCTCTGTTCTGATCGTCCCCAATAGGCCAACACTACGTAGTATTATATGTAGTGCCAGTATAGTGGCCGGGGGACGATCAGAAGCTTAGTCAGAGGACGCCTGAGTGACCCTCAGGGCCGACTCACCCACCACCACACCACCGCGGTACCGCTTAGCGATCCAGTAATCACTCAACTTTACTTTAAATTGCATACTTATCTGTGCTTCAAAGAATTAGGTATCAAGACAAAGTAAAACAGGATCACGGAAATGTAGCCTGTTGTTTGGCAACCGTCACGGTGATGAGTCACGAGCGGAATCCCCTCGTGACGTCATTTCTATAGATGACTATGATATGAAACAAAATCGTTACAAACTGTTTTTATATGACAAACATCAACTAGAGGTTTAAGGGTGCAATTTGAATATCCGTTGATTTGGGCTGAGCGAAATAAACAGTTCACCAGTATCAAAAAATTAGATTGTGAACTGTAATGTTCTATAAAAGACTTTACCAAAAGATGTCGCTTTGTAATTTCAAAGGGAGATAATCAAAATGTCGCCTTCCCTGTGTTTGGCTTTGTTTTTCGGCTTCATTTTGCGAGTTCTGCTGTCGGACACTCCGTTGTCTGAGTGGTTATCTGAAAGAAATGAAGTAGTAACTCCAGTAACGTCGTGGAAAAGAGGTTTGTTTTCGTTTTCTCATGAGAAACCGAAAAAGTTCTAGGTTTTCTTAGGTTTCTCCACTTTGCATTTGCCGGTGCCTGGTGGTGGCGCAAAAAGTACGTGAAGTACGGTAGCCTAGACACGTAACCCGCATTTACAGACATTCTTCAAAAGGTACCTGTGATAGTTGCAAGGCCTGAATGAAGCAACCAAAACAAAAAAGTCATTGAATGAAAGACGTTAGCAGTATATGCAAAAATGTCAACATTTTCCGCACACATGCTGTCAGAGATTGACGATTTGTTTAAAAGTGTTGTATTACTGCAGCCTGCAGGTTCACTAGCTAGGCCTCTAGAAGTTCTCACCAGTTAAAACACAGCTACTCAACCTTCAATAAAACTCATTCGAGGTGCTTGTCCCTGACGGCCTGATTGCCTGCTGAAAGACTGCCAGCAGCCTCTCGCCAGCAGTATAAATAAAAGAAACATCCGGGGAACCATGAAACTGACAAATCATAAGACACCACGGAAAGATCAAAGATGAATGATATTGTCGATTACAACAAAAGGTAGCCATGCTTTGAGATTGTGTGTAGATGGAGAGTGAATTATTAAATACAGTAATTAATTTATTACATGATAACCACTAATTAGACATTCAAGTAAAACCTGTTGTTAATTAATGTAATCATCTACAAAGAAGAGTAACTATGCTAGTGCCCTCTTTAAAGATTACTTCAATCAATCAACCAAAGTAATCAAATGTCTTATCTGCTATCCAAGCTGAAGGACTCTCCACTTGTTGGATGACAGTCCTGTTGGTGAATCTTTGAACTACACACACTGTATTATGACATTGTACTTGCTGGTCACAGCATCTGGTGACACAACACTTGCAGGCAATTTCTTTTACCCACGATTTTTCTTGCTGATCAGTCTCTGGTGACACAACACTTCAGGCAGTATCTTACTACCCACGATGCAAGTGACAAGGTCTTAGTTAACTTCCTGTTTGTTAACCCATGCCCTTGCCAAGATCCTCCTTAGAATCTTCCATGAGATGGCTCTGTTGAACGATTTCTTCTGTACATTGTATAGCAAGTCTTTTAGCTTGAAGTACTATAGCTCATCTGAATATCTTCTTAATTTTAGCCCATATTATAATATTCTACTTATTTATTGTTTGGCTAATAAAAATCACATGATCTTATCTAATCATATCATTGGCTGTTACGATTTGCTCTGAGAAATTTCTAGAATCTCTAGAGTGCTTTGACCCCATAACCAAAGTTGTAAATACCATCTAAAATAGATTTTGACTTTAAAATACATGTCAACACATTTGACCCCATGATTTAAAAGTACATGCACAAATTTTGGGCAACTTAAACTGGTTCTATTCTTACTAGTTACTTAATCAATATTTATTCTGACACATGCCTTGCTGTTGATGCCATCTAGTCGCTGAGTAAGTGAGTATATACTGCCATAACTTGATCTTAGCGTGATTTGTGAAAATATGTCATTGACCTAGTTTGTACTCGAATGCCATCGGTTGATTTAGAAACGAGACCAACCCTCTTAATCTGACAGAAGCAGAAACAGATGTCGAAGTCTCCATTTTGAAGGTGGTCCTTTTAATCGACAAATTTCTTTATTTTGGGTTGCTAATTGTTGTACAGGAAACGTGAACAGAACAGAGTATGATCATTTTATAATCCATGATGTTTTTAAAACTGTTGTGAAGGTTGCACATTCCACATGTTGTCAAATTTCTATGAAAACCATCGATTGCAAAAACTGCTGGGCATTGTGACGGACATACAATCAGAGACCATTTTGGTCAATTATGAAAAAAATGCTCATCCTAGGAAAATAATTAATACATCAATGGATAGGTCTCACTTATAGCTTTCAAAGCATATCAACTTACCCCTATCTTTCAATGTAACTGAGAAAATTGCTTTTAAAGGGGTGTGATGGACGTAAGCAGAGAATTTGAATTTTCTACTTTGAAAAAAAAATACAGCCTTTACCAAGTAATATCAACGTACATCTTTGTGGTAGTTTAAAATAGCAGGCAAAGTAGTTGGTGTACTGTTTGGCAAGTAATTTCCGTGTTGGTAATTTTTCTTGGGCAGTTGAATTACTGTTAATATCTGTCGTGACTGTCTGGGACACATGTTTAAAGTGCCATGGAAATGAATGAAACTTAAACTGTAACTTCAAATGTATGGTGCTCACATGATGCAGGCAAACACAATCAGGGCGTTTCGATTTTTACCAAATGATTCTGACTTTCGTTTACTTCCCTTTTGAGTGCATACCAGAATATGTTATGGTGATTTTTTAGCTACTTGGAATTTTTACTAGGTTGCCAAACAAACTCTGAGGTTGCATTGGCAACCTGCAGGTCGCCAAACTGAGCGTTGTTGCTGTAAGGCTCAGGTCTTTCAAAGTCATAGGACTGCGTTAGACTTTTTGACATGGTTGTGTCTGTAACCCTCTTGTATTGTTTGCCTGCTCTGAACACTAACTATTGATTATGTAACTGATGAGTCATTTGTCTTCAAGAGTGTGACTGTTTGGCTGTAGTTGAGGTACATATTAAGTGTTATACATAAGTTTTGTTACTTGACTTTTGTAGTACACATGTAGGAATTATGCCCCCTGCAGGTATTGAGTCGAAACATGAAGTCTTTTTTGCCTGCGACTTAATTTCATGCCAGAGTGTACGTCACTTTTTGTTTATCATTTCTTTTGCAGTTGTAGAAGGCCTGTCTCTTTTAAATAGAGGAATTTCACCATATTCAGGTGATGTTTTCCACGAGGTATGTGAATGATTTAAAGACTTTTTACCAAGTACTTTTGATGCTTCTCTAATCCAGGGGATATTGCAGGGCAAATGTGTTTGCCTTCATTCACTAAGTCTGTTTGTTGTCACCAGCATTCATTCAAATGTACATTTGTTTGCCTTATGACATGAACTAAGAGACATCATTGGGGTTCCAATGCAAATAATTATGCAGAAAATTCTTACTTATAAACATTATGCATGCTCCTACTGACGCTTGATTTCAAGTTAAATTGAAATATTTGCCTGCATTGGTGTTCTTGTTTTTCCCTTTTATTGGTGGTCTTCAAAAAGAGTTGTGATTTCAATGGTTGTATATTTTCAGACTCCTTTGCTATTGAGACTACTCAATTGGATGAGCAATAAATTTGGTAGCCGCCTGTACATTTCATTTGCTGTGAGTATTGTCATTGAGTTCGATTTGTGGAGATGATTATGGCAAGTTTAATGATCATCTGTGTACATATGCAAATACATATCTTAAAGCAGGGCTTTATCCAGGGTGTCCAAAATGGGGTTCCCAATATTTCAGGGCATGCATGATTCCAACGACGCGTTACCCCCCCCCCCNCCACCATTCACCAGTAAACTCCCCTCCCCCCCTCATACATAGTGGGTTATTATACAAAAAATGTATAGAACAAGGCTTTTACATCTAAGTTTACAAAAACAGCTCCCTTGTAGTAAGCTTTGTTACTAAAAAAACTGGATCAAGACTTTTATGTCTAATATTCGAAAACAGCCAAATAGCTTACCAAACATATATTACAGATATTACAGATATTGGTTGAACGACGAGTGCCCTGATTTTGGTCATCTCAAATTGCTGTTATAAAGTTTATCATATCATCTTAAGTAGCTTTATATTCTGTACAATGAGTCATCAGAGCTGCAGTTACCAAGGCAAGAAAAATGAACAGGTGATGTGTGGTTTATATTTTGGTATCAGGTGCCACTGCTGCTCTATATTAAAACGCTCATAGAAAAGCAAGAAACAGGCTCAAACTCAAAAATTTTAAATGGGAATCTTCATATGGCACAATATATTATTAAAATAATGACATTTATTTCGTTTTTGATGTTTTAAAAAGATGAAAAACATTAAACTCCAGCTCTGAAACACCAGTTTGGAGTTAACTAAGGTCGTTGTCCATGTATAAAGCACTGAATTACAATCAGAGATAAGACCACTGATTGCAGAGACTGCAGTGGTATACACTGTGGCAACCAAACACTGCTAATGATTGACATGTCTTCTCAATACTTTGAACCTAAACAATGCAACATTTTTATATATAGTTGTATATTTCTGTCTGAGTTGAAAGGGCCAACAATTCTCTCTTGAACTATAACCCATTTTTCATTAACTAGGAGTCCTAGTAATCTTACAATGTAGGTGACCAAACTGGTAAAATTCTGATTGACAGCGAGTGTCCAAATGATACATTGGGCGTCCTTGCCAGGGCATCCAGATTAGTGTTAGGGCATCCATTTGGACTTGGAGGCCCAGGACCTCCGCTGCATGAAGGCCTGTCTTAAAGTATAAATTTTCCAGAGTGGGACGATGAAAAGTTAAATGAGTTACTTTGCTCAGTGTCAGAGCTTGTACCAAGGCAATATTGACCTTCTGAAATTGAAAAATTGCTGTCGACGAAATACGATCTAATTTCACCTTAATGTAACACTCTATGGGGACACATGAAAACATTGCGCTGGCGGAAATTTTCTATAATTTTATGAAATGCTAACTAAAGTCTTTTTTAGACTCTGTTGATACAAAACCCCGTGTCCAGTATTGGGTTGTATGATGAACACCAAAATCGCACATGTCAAAATCTTTAGAATCAAGAAAATAAATTTCCATTTCAAATTCGATCCAAAATTGTAGGGACAGTAATTTTCAAACTGGAGAATTTTTACTGTAATACATGAGATCACTTTGTGGGAATATCATGGTTTTAGCCGTTGCAGATTTATCACCGTCACTGG
The DNA here is from genome assembly GCA_002633005.1 of Phoronis australis. NCBI lineage: Eukaryota > Metazoa > Phoronida > Phoronidae > Phoronis > Phoronis australis. The sequence continues at coordinate 505,017 of NMRA01000220.1, read as the reverse complement.
TTATTTTTTATGACACACCAAGAATAGTTCTGGTCTCAGTAGAGTCATTTTTCATTGTGTTCAGTTCTATGAGTGCTGCTGGTTTTCTCTTAATTGGTCAGTTGGAATGTGAAACGTTACATTTGTGCGCTAGATGTGGCAACACAGCATATGACCACACTGTGTCATCAAACAATCGCTGAAATGACTTGAGCGTGTTCATGAGATTACAAATGCCAAGTTCTCACTGATCATACTCGTGACACACAATTTCACAGGAACGGTTCAGGTCTGCCATGCATATGAACTTAAAATTTAAACTGGAAATCCTCTGTTCTATTGTTTTGGGAAAATGAATTGGCAGTTGCAAAAAAGAAAAAGAAAGATTAAAGATGCCTGCTCTTGAATTAATGAACTGTCAGTATCTACCAAGCCCACAACTCACTTCTTATTAACGTAGTAAACGATGTGGGACCAAAATTTATTTAATTGACAGATTGCAGGGTCATTGTAGCTTCAAAGTACCTCCCTGTAAGAGTCAAAGACATTGCTTTGACTGTGGGACATTTGAAACAAATTTTCCCTGCATTGTACACCTCTGAGGGGTTTTTAGATTGCTGTCGGAAATTGGTCATGGTCGGATATAACATGCCCTCATTTTGAGAACCAGTTTTCTCCACTGAATAACGGGCATCAAACTGGTTCTCACTATACACGGGCATGGCCTCGGAAATCTTGTGTTCCACATGACTAGTCACTGGTTAAAGATTCTTATCTCTTTAACATTCTAGTATATTTTGCAGGTTATAGACGTGATAACTGCATACATTCTGGTGCAAGTGTCCCTGGATATAGCATGGCATCTGGTACGATTGACTAGAGTTGGATTAAGTTCCCTAATTGTCATCAAGGATCGACAAAGAATGACTAAATTTTAATAAACTCCCTGACCGGATGACTAGACCTTGTTACTGTCTGAGTGATGTAAAACTGGATCTTGAGGTTTGAAATGTAGATCAGATCTTACTTTCTTGCCAATATTTATTTTTTTTGCAAATTAAGAACAAGAAAATGTTTTCATTCTCGCAACTCTCTTTAAAAACCTTTTTGTCTGGAAACGTAATGCTTTTATAAATTATTGCAGCTGTTTAGTGTTTCTTGGTTTTACGCAATCATATGTATACTGTATACCTAGCCATCTCATTGACTGCTTTTGAGCATAGCTTTGGATAAGTGTGTATTTATTTGGTTCATTCTTATTGGAAGAGAAATCTGTTTCATGAAGAGTGATTTTAGACTTAAGTCAGTATTTGATCTTATGCTCCACAGGACTATTTCTAATAAAAAAATGATTAAATCTCATTTGGCAGAAAAGCCAAGAGTCTGAGAATACACACACAAATGCTAAATATTGAATTTCTAAATTATTTCTAAACTGTGATGCGCTCATGATTACATGGCTTGGCCTTTATTCACCAACTGTGATGCGCTCATGATTAAATGGCTTGGCCTTTATTCACCAACTGTGATGTGGGAGTGTAATAACAAATTTCTGTCTTAAAAAAGAGTGCAGATGGTCTGATGTCTTTTACACTGCATCAGTCATATGGAGGCCTCATGATTGAACCCATTGTACAAAACGGCGGAGCTACATGTAATTTCGGACATAAGTCTTAAGTTATTTCTTCTGATTGGAATTGACTTTGGATGTAGATCATAGCTTTTGCTACAAATTAACTTGAATGTTAGCTTAATATTCACTTTTTATCGGGTGTTTTTAAAGTCACATCAACTCGAATGTATACAGTTGTGTCGATGTCTATTAGTAACTTTTAAGGTAAATAATTTAAAAGGTGTTTCTGAAGTAGAATTGAATTTGGCTTCTATAGCTGTTATTTCAAATTATGTAGTCTTTTAATTACAGTATCTTCAACAAAAGAAATTAAAACTGCACTTTGCTGATGGTGTCTTGGAAAAGATTGGTCTTTCCTTGGAAGATCTTCAACAGCAAAAAATATGGGTTGCTCTTTTGTAAGTTCCTGCTTTCAAATATTATTTCTTAAAGAGTCCCACCTTCTTGCCCACTTAAATTGCAAACTAATATGGAGTAAGAAAGCCAGGAGTGGTTCTCAAAGGTATGACAGGAGAAGGATTATTTCGAATAATAAATTTGTCATGGCTCAGAATTAAAGTGTTGCTTAGTTTGGTCTTGGTTTAAGTGTCTTCAGTGTGGCTGTAGAATCCGCCTATATAATGCTATGCCACAGGCTCAAACGCTACTTTAACTCAAAGTTCTTCATTTGTAAGCATGCTAGCTCTGTTTTAAAAATAATCTGAGAAGCAAAACAAAGGTGGGCAGTAACCAAAGAGTGATAGTTTTTGGAAAATTGATTGATGGAACTCATAAGAGCATGAGTGTTTACTCGGATATTTGAACAAAATTGTTGTTTTTGCCCGTGGAACTATGGAAAATATCTCAAAAATGCAGAAAGTTGCTGCAAAAATATGGTAGGCACAATTACAGCACGTCGCGCTACCTTTTACAGATTGAGCCATTTTTAGCAATTTCAGCTGAATTTTTAATTCAAAGGTAAGAGGTGTTTATATAGTACTCTCATGAAATTTCAGTCAGTGACTCAATAACCCAATGGGCTGGGTGTGTTTTTTCAAATTCTATAATTGCTTTAAATGTGTTCAGCGTTATTATGAAAGAATACACTCGCACACATACACACGTGCACGTGATATATTTGAGATCAATGGATTTTCTTGTTGATACCATAAGTAGAGATTTTCTGCTCGTTCTTAAAGTCACATTTACATTTAACCAAATATCTATAAAACTACAGAATTTAGCTTTAGTTAGCAAAGTGTATGATATTCTGAAAGTTGAAATTTGGTAGAATTTGATTTTTCACATGCAACCTGCCACGAATTAGGCTATTTGACCTTGTTTTTAGGAAAATTTAGCAAAAAGAACAGGTTCATTGATAGCAAAACAACGATATCAATATGTGACCAAATTTGGTAGGATATAAATATTGAAGATAAAAGTCTCAAAAACACAGATCTGTTTTGTTGTTTCTTTTACTTTTTATGCAACTTGAATTTTTTACATAAAAATTATGATTCTTATTTTGTGATAGCCTTCCTGCAAAATGGTAACATTTTAAATACAATTTCTAGCAGTGTTGTGAAGAACACTGTATAAAGCATAGTTTATGAAAATTTCATATGAATCCAATCAGCCATTTCTGCAATACGATGTTCTGAATTTTGCCAAAATTGGGCGTTGTCTAAGTTGCTAGGTAATCTTAACACCTCCCGCAGTTGTTGTCAACTAATTTTTCACATAGTCAACCATAATCACATGACTGCCAAACAAAAGACAAACACTTGTTCTTACCACTATTAAAGAAAAACATGATTTGTGACCATTGGCCTAATTTTCAGCAGCCTATTCAGTTATTGTAATTTTTCAAGGATACTTAACACTGGTCCAGGCAACACCCGTTGACCATTTCTCTCAATGTGACATGAGTGAATCTGATAAATCCTAAACAGTGAAATGGTACTAGTCTTTATACAGATTTCAATTATGCTTCATCATGGTTTCAGTCTACCTTAGGGTCTGGTATTGTTAGAAATGTGCTTGTGACTTGACATCCTGAAGACAACGTTTTGCAACAATTTCAGTGTCCTATGTTGAAGGCCTTTTACAGAATGATTTTAACAACGAAAAAACCCCGCTGCGTAACGAGCTTGCATACTAATGTTATTTCACACTGATTTGTTCCAGTTATCTCTTCAACCCTTACACTGTAGCTACCTGTATTGCCAAGTCCACTGGTGTGTTCAACAACTTTCTGCTGGCAGCGGCCATGCTGTTCACACTTAAAGGTATGCCTGTTATATCAACTGCTAGCAGTGACCAGGATTTTCTTTTGGTGCTGTTTTCCCATGAGTGATACTCTTTTGAATGGAGATTGTCTGGTTTATGCCTTCCTTGTGATTTAAAGCCCCGTGTGGCGCCGTCTTTGGTGACCATGAGTGTTCTGGTTCATGTTTTGGAGTGGAGATCTTTGTTGTTCATAGTATGGCGAGGTAGCATTCACACAATGATACGAAGGAGTTCATTGATTGCTTCAACAGGTTGATTCAGTGCTACTAACAAGATAATTTGCCCATATTTAGTGCAGTGTTACAGTGATTACTCAGACCCGTGTTTAGCTGGCACAAATTGGGTAGCCATTCTTGGGTTCGCCAATGGTTCACGTTTCTTAAACTATGAATAATATACACTGTCTGATAAATAAGCAAAATGACATTGTGTACTTTAACCTGCTTTCATTTGTTTTTCATCTTTACTGTATTTTAGGATTCCGTAACGGTGCCACGCTTTTCATTGCCCTGGCCTCGTATCAATCGTTGTATCCCATAATGCTTCTGGTGCCAGCGGCCATGTACATAGCTCAGGTATGTCTCTCACAGTGTTATCACAAAGTTGAATAGCAAGACAATTGTAGAAGTATTCTACATTTTTCTGCAGCAGTTGTATGAGACCAATATTGGTTTAAAAGAAATAGTTTGGATGAGACAGCTTCCCATTCAATATGCTGCCAATTAACTACTGAATGTCATGTCCTTTTCTGTCGTGTTTGTCTGCATCGTCTTAATGTCACCAAAAGTCTTGATCAGTTAATAGACCTGTGCAAAAGTCAATTCTCCTCAAATTTTGTGGAATAGGAAACTTGCATTTTCAAAGTTTCAGCCACTTTCGAGTTGAGATGAGCAAGCGAAGAATGCCGCATTATGCGTCCTAGATTATTGACTATGTCTTCTCAATTTCATCAATTTCCTGGTATCAGTATTGCAACTCTGCGCATTAAGGACAGCCCTGACACAATATTCAAAACACTATGGCCACAGAAACTGTGCAAGGTGTATTCAGACAGCTTTGCATAATTGTAGGTATAATCTTGGCTTGTATTCCTAATTCTGGTCTACACTGTGAATAGTGCTCTCTAGTATTGAAGTGTGAAATCACCATTTGTAGGATGAGCATCCCAAGGAGTTCCAACATCTGAGTCGAGGTGCCCTAGCGTCGTACCTGAAGACGGCTGTTGTGTTCTGCTTGTGGCTCTCAGCATTTCTCTACTTCTCCCACTGGGTAGAGCGACTCTCTTGGGACTTTCTGCACTCTACCTATGGTTTTGTGTAAGTGCAGTTTAAGTTTTCAATGGAATTGATGGATTTGGTGAAATTCTTCTTGCTTTGTCAAAATTTCGATGAAAACCCAGAGGAATAACAGAATATGAAATAATGCGTCTAGAATTTGAAGATGAGTCGAAAATTTTTCCTTCGAAGTTTCTCCGATTTTGGATGAGAAGAAATATTGTCACGTTTTTGGTTGGAAGTGAAGGTTTTGAAAATAGAGTGCAGCTCATCGACAGTCCTTGGACTTCTAGGGTATGACTGAGGGAGTTGGGATGGCTGATGTATGATTGGATTCACTGGGAAGATGGTCGCTGGCTGCCATTTTTTAGACTTCTGGGCACTGCCTCATTGCTCCCTTTTTGACAAAATATTTGTGATTTGTACTGTAAGATACACTCAGTAATCCTTAAAACTCAAAATTAGTTTGCTCATGTCAAACTAAAACAAAAAATCAAATCTATTTGCATTATCTCCTGGACCTTGGTCAACACCGAAAAATATTTTGTTCCCTCCATTAGGCAAATCTTACGCTAACAGGATTTATACACTAGTGGATGAGAATGTGTGTGCATTGTTTACCCAGAGTATCAAGCAAATTCCTTGGCACATCACAGGCTTGTTGGTGCCATCACGGATTGAAGTGAGCTAGTCGATATTCATGGGCTTGGTTGAATGCGTTGGATGAGATAGCTGTGGTCGTAAACCAATACGCCTGTTTAGCGTATGAGTTTCAAAGTCAAAAATGAACAACAAGCATGGCAAATATGACTGTTTTTGAAATTGAGAATTAAATAGTAGCTGTCTTTGAATTTTTAAAATCGGTGCATTATAAGAGAAAATAATGAATAGGTTTACTTCAGCATTTCGGTTAGGCCACAAGTATTAATTTGTGAATTGATTACGATGAGTTAGTCAAAGTCTGGCTTAGGCTCACTTTGGTGTTGGGTTAACAAAACCCCAAATTTTAGCGTAGGAGTTTTCTCATGCACAGCTGATTCACTCCTTGGTTTTGATGAAACTGGTGCTCATGATTTCCTTTGAAAACAGATATTTGTGTGGTATCTGGTACCTTTGTCTTGGTTTAATGTTGCTTTAAGGAAACTCGTGATAACTCGTGATGTTTGCGTACCACCATCAATAAAACATGTGCAATAAAATTATCATTTGTTGAATAGTAATTCTGTATGCTAGTTGCATTATGGTGTATTTATTATCCTTGACTGCTACCTTCTGCGCTATGTATTAGACTGCTTTTCAAAAGTAAGAAATCTCCTTTTAATTGCTGCCATTTCGTCGTGTCTACTACTGATTTCTTCTAACTGACTTACCACGTGTGTTTGCAGAATCCATGTGCCAGATCTTACCCCCAATGTTGGAGTGTTTTGGTACTTCTTCACAGAAATGTTCGACCATTTCCGTCTTTTCTTCATCTTTGTTTTCCAAATCAATGTATTCATCTATACAGTTCCGCTGGCAATAAAATTAAGGTAAGTACCTTTGAATATTATGCAACTAATTGAACTATGGAATTTGAGTTTGTGTTTGAATTTCTTCCACACACTGTCATGGTTTCATGACTGCATATTTAGGCCCCACAACTATTGCTTTTTATATTGTGAGTTTGGGGTTGTCAGGAAAAATTGATTTGAAATCTGAAATGAGGCGAGTCAACGCTGTCTTACAAGTTTTATCTTAATTTAAAGATGCACATTTTTAATCCTTGCAAAGGGAGAGTCTGGGCTCTGCTAAGTTAGAAATTGTTCTCAATGCTTAAAATTTAGAAAACTTTTTTCACTTGTATGCATTGTTTCCTGTTGTACTGGAATATAATTTATTCAAATCTTGAACTGGCATGGAAATATAGATCACAAATTTTTAAGTCTTGAACAATAGTCTGAAAAGATTTCTGCCCCAACCAAGACTCAAACTCGGGACCTGCACGGTTAGCAAAAGGTCCCGGGTTCGAGTCCCGATCAGGGCAGAAATCTTTTCAGACTATTGTTCATTAGGTCACATGATGTGGCCAACAGGTGGCGTGCAGACCAGACTTGTGTTGTTCTGGAATGTTTCAGGAACCACCCCATCTTTATGATGTATGCACTTATCATGTTGATGGCGATATTCAAGTCATACCCGTCTTACGCAGATTCAGCGTTATACCTCTCTCTACTACCTTGTTGGACCTTTGCTAACAATTGTAAGTTATCACTCTCATTCACCTGTATCTCTACGCTACGGTTTATTTTACACGTCTCAATATTCTGATCCTAAATTAATATGTTCGAACAATGACTTTGAAGCATATTGAGTCCTGCCGATTACTTCAACCAGAATTCAGTCTTGCTTGTCATGAAAGTTCTTACTCTTGTTCCTGTTAATGAATTATTTTCCTGTTGCTCTTGACCATGGTGACACTTAAAAGGGGAATATCAGTTATTTGGTTCTAACATGCAAATAAATCTCACATTTGCCGAAGTTGCGAGCTAAACAAATTTAAAGCTCATTCATAGTTATTGTCGAAAGACGATATCCTGACAGAGATCGCTGATTGGCTGATATGTCAGTGACGTAGCTGGTTGACTGCTTATCACGTATTGCTGTGCCATATTGTGAAGAGTTTACATCGTATTTTATCACTGTATCGGCCGTTTGTATTTTTTATTGTTTGCCACAGCGCTGTAAAAGGTTCGCCATGCCTTTTTGTATGGCTCCTGGATGTTCAAACTCTTCGAAAAACGTGTCTTCCAAGGGGATGGTCAATGCATACCATCACCAGGTTGCCCAATCCTTGGCCCAAAGCTGTATACTAAATATGCGGGTTTGTGCCAATATGGGCAAAAAAATGGACAAAGGAAATCTTTCTCAAAATTAGTGTCATTAAAACTACTCTCTTTCTTGAGTAAACTAACTTATTCACCAGTGTTGGAAAAGTTAGCGGTCATTAATTGGCTGCTGCTAAAATTGTGATGCATTCTCTTGAGTCGGCTTGTGGCGATTACGTCACCTGACCTTGACCAGTTTCTTTCTCCCCCCTGGGGCTTGTTACTTAATCGGCTTGAGCATTAACAGTAATCTTAATGAGTAGCGAATTGTCTGTTCTTTGCCACCCGAGAAATCATTCCTCATCTGTGTAAGGAAGAAGTTGAGACCAATTTTATACTGCCGGTAAATTCTCTTAATCAGAAGTTTGCTTCTTGGACAGAACGCAGGTTAAAAGCAGCTCTAATNAAAGTTCTTACTCTTGTTCCTGTTAATGAATTATTTTCCTGTTGCTCTTGACCATGGTGACACTTAAAAAGGGAATATCAGTTATTTGGTTCTAACATGCAAATAAATCTCACATTTGCCGAAGTTGCGAGCTAAACAAATTTAAAGCTCATTCATAGTTATTGTCGAAAGACGATATCCTGACAGAGATCGCTGATTGGCTGATATGTCAGTGACGTAGCTGGTCGACTGCTTATCACGTATTGCTGTGCCATATTGTGAAGAGTTTACATCTTATTTTATCACTGTATCGGCCGTTTTTATTTTTTATTGTTTGCCACAGCGCTGTAAAAGTTTCGCCATGCCCTTTTGTGTGGCTCCTGGATGTTCAAACTCTTCGAAAAACGTGTCTTCCAAGGGTATGGTCATTGCATACCACCACTAGGTTGCCCAATCCTTGGCCCAAAGCTGTATACTAAATATGCGGGTTTGCGCCAATATGGGCAAAAAAATGGACAAAGGAAATCTTTCTCAAAATTAGTGTCATTAAAACTACTCTCTTTCTTGAGTAAACTTATTCACCGGTGTTGGAAAAGTTAGCGGTCATTAATTGGCTGCTGCTAAAATTGTGATGCATTCTCTTGAGTCGGCTTTTGGCGATTACGTCACCTGACCTTGACCAGTTTCTTTCTTCCCCCTGGGGCTTGTTACTTAATCAGCTTGAGCATTAACAGTAATCTTAATGAGTAGCGAATTGTCTGTTCTTTGCCACCCGAGAAATCATTCCTCATCTGTGTAAGGAAGAAGTTGAGACCAATTTTATACTGCCGGTAAATTCTCTTAATCAGAAGTTTGCTTCTTGGACAGAACGCAGGTTAAAAGCAGCTCTAATTGGAGAAGTCACTGTGTTGGTGTTGCGCTATACAATGTACTTGGCCTCGATTGTTTGTCATATTTTTCACGTATCACATGAGCTAAAAATGATATCATTCAGCCTGATGACAGTTGAATACGTTGCTGGCCAAGCATCAATTTTCGTGTTTTGTGTAATTTGTTTTTGTAAGCATTTATAGTATTAAGAAACAAACAATCGCCACACAGATGAAAAAGGTTATATTGATTGAACATTTTGTCTGTTCAATAGACATCATCAGGTTATAGATAGTAAGACGTCAAGTGTCCATATACCAGTCAGGTTACATCCATGAAGGGAAATGAGTGAGGCAACAAGACAGAAATAGGTCATCACCTTTAAAGGAATTACTCAACATTAAAGAGTCATTGGCCATTCATGACCAGCATGCTGTTGGTTCTCCGAATAACACGCAGTGCTCAGTGACACTACAACTATGGTTGAATCAACATGAACTTTTTCATTTGTACGACGATTGTCCGTTTTTTATCCTATTATGGCCAAAAACTGAATCAGATGTAATTAGTTTATAGTATTGCTCGAGATATGGATTTTTTTAGTAACATGTGGGTTGCTCATGTAGTGGATTTTGCATTTAAATTTAAAGCAATGACCTACTACACATAACAGCACACCTTAAGTGCACCATGTCCTTGGCATTTCAGACCTGCGCAACCCGTTGGTCGTGGGATGCATGTATATCTGTTCCTCAGTGTTGGCACCCATTCTCTACTACCTCTGGATCTACGCTGGTAGCGCCAATGCTAACTTTTATTTCGCAATCACACTTGTCTACAGCACAGCTCAGGTATTGTTCAGGATTTATTGTCTAGCCAAAGTTACTGCAAGAACCAAATGTATTAGAAATGCATGTACGGAGGCCTTAGTGTCTCTATTTGAAGCTGTGAAAGCTCTTTATCTGGAGTGAAGCACATGGTCTTGTATGCGAAGCACTTGCTTAGGAGTGAGGCTTGACTTCTACGTAGCAAACCAGAACTTGACATGTAGTCATGAATATAAAATATAAATAGCTATTTATTTTGTGGATGAAAAGGGTTAGATTGGACAAAAAAACATTACGAAGCACTTAAGCACTAGTACCAATTATACGCAAAACCTTGATTAAGCAAGGATTATTCCGGAAGAAACACATCAATTGTGGTATACTATACAGATGCGTACGCCGAAATATGAGCATATATGATGTAAAGTCAATTTTTGCCAATTCGAGTCCTGTATTACACTGTTGTACTGCCATCTGCATAGCAGGCCAGTTTTTTTATTTTATTATCCGCATTATGTCACATGTTGTGACCGTCCAGCGTCCACGGTTGTATTCGCCATTCGCCTCACGGGATCTTTGTGAAATTTTGCAAGTTAGTGTGCAATGGGGATTTTGGGACAAATCTTACAGTGGTGGCATCTCCCAGTGGCAGTTCATGTTTAATTTCTTGTTCTGTTATCATAATTCATGAAATTTGGCAATGATACCTGCGTTCTCTAAACTGCTTGAAGAATCATATTGAAAGGTGGGAGGAATGCTTCTATTGAGGAGAGCATAGCTGACTTGCTTTGTGTCCCCAAGAGTCTACTTTAAGTTCACTTTTGATCCCTTGGTGTTGTATGTTCAAGCCAAACTTTTGTTCGGTTATTTTTGACACGAATCCTTCAATGATAAGGCAGTCGTTGGTCTTGTATTTGTTGGTCTTCCTTGTTGTACAGTCATGACTGATTGCTCTGTACGGAGTGTGGTCAATAAGATGAATATGACTTCTACCCTCTAAATACGATGAACATATCTTTGGTATCATGCAACTACAGAGTACTAAATTGTCCTTTGTTTCTCTTTTCAGATTTTCTTGCTCAGTGACCTTCTATTTGCTTTCCTGAGGAGAGACTATGACTTGTACCATGGAACAGAGCACAAGTTAAATGGAAAACCGGTGGAGGTTATTATGGAGTGAACTTCAGTCATGTGGTTTATTTCGACTTGGTGTATTACAACCATGAAGACATGGTGCAGTGCTGGCCAAAACTCCAGCAGTGCACGGTTCATCAACTGGGTCGCACAAACAACCCATGTGTCAGCCATTACTTGAACGAACTACTGCCAAGATGTCCATTTCGGTACAAAATCGGGATTGCTTTTCTCCCAGTCTATCGGGTGCATTTTTCTGAAGACTGAATTACTTTGTAGTCGTTAGTGGATGTATACATGGAGAATTGATATACCGAGTTGTTCTGTTGAAATTTTTTCACGGATCTTGTAAAGATGTGATGGACGCTGCTGTTTGTTGTTTTTTATATTAAGTTTTATTACCGTTGACAGGATTTTGAACTTCATTGGCTAGGCAAGTCCTATTGCAAGTCCAAAGATTCAGATCATATTAAAGCATGTGATTTGTACGATTTACTTCTTGTCTCAAAGTTTGATACCTAAATTCAGTTTGTATGTGATGTCTATCACAACAAATACACCAGATACCAGTTTCTTATTAATTTGGGACTGAGCATTCTGTGACAAATACATTTCTTCCTTTTTAGGCAGGTTCTGGGAAATTCTCAGGGTCTCATTATCTCAACTCAAGCTCGCTATCTATACTGCTATGATCTATTCCAGTACTGAAAGGACTACAGAAAACTATTTATAGGAAGTTATGAAAAAGGGTCTTTGCCTCAGGCAACGTGCATCTTCTGTACGTCTTCAAAGGCCAGCTGTTTAATATAAACACAAACATCCATTTAAAACACTGGGACAAGTGCAGATGCTTTATCAGCGGCAGCCCGCTTTGCGTGTTTAATGTTTCGTCACGTGTTTTTCATTAATATTCAGTTTTAGGAGTCCAGTATTTTGATAACAGGTTTGATGGCTGTCATTCAGTGAAGAAAAATGATTCTCAAATTGTGGGACCCTATAAGTGGCTTTTACCTGTTGGTCTATACTGCACCTTCTGCATCATATTTTACATTATTCCAACTTTGTGGACTATCACATTAAGTGAGGCACAAAGAAGCCCTGATCTTTCAATTTTAGAATCATTTTGGTATATCGCTAGCCTATACAGCCACATGAACCAAGTAAAATTTCAATCAACAGCAGCAATTAATGCACAATGAAAATCAGAGCATAGGTTCACAAATTTATTATTTATTGGCTGATTAACAAAATACAAACATAGCATGCAAACCAGTCACCAATATGCAAAGTCCACTGTCACAGTTGCATTCTTACATATTATTTACAGATCACGAAGCATTTGTCGGATGATTGGATGTTTTCTCCAACCAGTTAAAACACAATTCCAAAAATGATCATCATTGTCATTTCATGAAACAAAATTCACATTTGGGTAACTATTACGCAGCAGTCAAGAAGTCTATACAGTAATCGGAAAGTAAATTTAAAGTTGACAATGTAATATTATGTTCTGTCTTATTCTTTGGTACACATGAGGTAAGCTGTTAAATTTCTGTTCAAGTTGCAAATAATATGCGACCCTTTGAATTGGCAAAGGAATCGATTTAATGATACAGTCAAAAGCCATATTGCAATTCAACTAAGACATTATTGACATGAACACTTACTAGATCATTTCAATTTCGCCATAAATTCTCAGATAAATACTTGTTTCTTGCATTGCAGAGCATTGCTACCAGAACAGTTATATGAGCATTACATTAACATTGAAAGATAGATGTATGCTAGTAACCACACTTCATCATCACAGTTGTAGTAAACACTTCCACGTTAGACAATAAAAGAAATTTTGTCAATGTCGGGCTTGGGTGTGACATTACAAGCGAGTCATGCATGGCAGTTGTACGTGATAAATGAAACTCAAAGTCTTCCTATGGACTGGACACTACAGATGGAACATGGCAAATTTCAAACGAGTTTCGAAGTTCTGATAACCCGACAAATTATTAACCGAATTTAATCCAATCACCCCAAAGGGGAGTGACGTCGGTGAATTCAGGGCCATTTGGATTAATTTCTTACACGATCTTGTAAATAATCTGGTGACTGCAGAATAAAATGAATTTCGTGTAAAAGTATTGAGGTTGTCTTGCCTTCATGGTTCAAGTACATGTTCTTGTGAAGTAGCAGACCACTGCATACTATTAATTTCGCATTACCAAGTATTTAACAATGAGTGGTTGCTTGATGAAGATATTCTATCTCAAATGAGTTCAACACTCCAAACAATGGTATATGTCATTTGAATTATCATTTCTATCATAATTACACACTAAACCTTTTCACTATTGAATCATATAGCTTAACTGCTATTGGTAAAAGGTAATGACGCACTCGTAAAGAAATCAAAATGTGTCACATGCAGATTAATTTCAAATTTTAAGACACAATGCCCTTCGTCCAATGAAACACGACAGCTAAATTTTAGTGGACTAATTGACTGGTGGCTTAATGATTCAACTCAATTTTACATCTGGAATGACACATTACCATAGAAATAGGTTTACGCTCCTGTGAAGACGCAGTGTAGAAAATTAATCATAACAGTGCTGCAACACCATGATTAGCCAGCTGCCCTATACATTCAACAAAGTCCATGAATGAATGGAAAAACATTCCGTCATTAAGAAGGACCATCAAGAACAATTCTCAAATATTTACCTTGGAATAGTTGCTGAAAATGGCAAATAATGAGAAAAACTTTCATAACATTATATAAATACTGCATTCACTATTATAAGCACCCATGCCCTAAAACATCCCCCAGTTTCTGTAACATTTCTGCCTGGCAAGACTAAGCATGACCTCTTCTTGACTTGTCACAGAATGAATACACTGTATTAGGCATTGTTGTGAACCAGCCTTCTTTAGACTATTCATTTCACCATCTACAGAAGAGTTAGCATCCCTCTTCGCTGCAGCTGAACACCATTGGGATACCTCAACGGAGACAAGTCGGGCAATCACTGAATGGCAGCTTAAGTATGGCAGCCTCCTTTGAATGGCGTATAAAAAGGTCTAAAAAGCACCAAGATTTGGTTCGCACATATCATTATAAGACTGTTTTCATTCCACTTGTTCTTTATTCAGATTAAAAGTTAATGTCTGCTCTTTTAAAGAAGAGACACTTAGTTATTGCTATGCTCAGTTCAACAACAAACTGTCGTTTCATTCTTGACCCACACAAGGCATGACTTGATAAAATGATGCACCAACGTAAGCCGCTCTATCTGGTCTCAAGCAGAAATGAACTTTTCACTCTTGCCTAGACCACAAATTAAATCGGAGTAAGGAAGAAACCAGGACTTGCCTCATACTGGTATATCAAGTAACCTAAATGATAACTAAGTTTTGTGAAAGGTGCAGTCAAAGTACCTTTGGAATTCAAAAAATGCCCAAGAAACCAAGCTATTCATATTAAAACTTGCTCTGACAATTATAAGACACAGAGTTGTGAGCAAATGATTAATTACAAAGATTCAACACCAACTACAATATTTTGGCATAGTTAGAATAAATGTTAAGGTTTTGAAAAAACAAAATTCTTTTGTTTATACATTGCAACAAAGCAGCACGACACGAGGGGAAATTTTTAGGGTGCTTAGAATGGAGAGTACAGTACAAATGTAAAACTATTTTAGTTAAGAGCTGCTAAAGCAATGTCACTTGGTTTTTAAGAGCTCACAATAAACAGTCAAATCAAATTTGTTTCACAACCCCATCAAATTGCCATGATATACCATATTTTGGTCCAAAATGCTTTCCTCTGCTGTATGCCAATATTCACCATTCATAACCATAAACATAAGTCTTCATCACCGGTCTGCAGCATACTGCTCAGTACCTCATTTCCATCTCTACAAATCCAATTTGCCAAAAGTGTTCTCTCCGCTGTAGGCAACGTACATGAACCCATCCTCATCCTTGTGTTCAGCATATACACTCCCAACGGTGGCACTGCAAAGTGGAGAGAAGTACCTTACGGATAATAGAACTAACTTGTGACAAAAATTTAAATAAAAAGCTCTCGTTACGAGAACAGTTTTCGTTAAAGCTGCTTTAAACCTACACGTTTTCAAAACTTAACAATGGTTCGTAAACATTCTCCACTATAAACAAATGAACCGCTTCAGTAGACCACCAATTCTCTAATCGGATGATACTATTAAGCAATTAGTCAAAAAATAATTTGATTAGGGGTTGACAATTGTTACTGCATGCGAAGAGGACTATTTTAAAGTTAATCGTGACCTAAAGTATTTGACCCCTCAAGTCCACTCAGGCATCACTTCTGACTAAGTGTTATCATAATGGTAAGTAACAAATATAAATGGTAAATCTTAATCACTAGGTCACGTGATGTGGCCAATAGGTACAGTACAGCCACTGAATTATTAGACTCTCTCTGGTGTCTCTTCGGTCTAGCCACCTGTGACCGTAACCAGAGACAGACCGGAGAGTGAGGCATGAATCAACCTTGACAGCTGGCGTGAGCCAAAGCCTGACTGTACCCGGAGCTTACCGTGAGTTAGGCGTGACTTTACCTGCATCGCAGATGATAAAGTAATTTATTAAAATTACATCAGTAACTAGCAGTGATGTGTGTATTCTCATAGACTTTTGCTCATGTGAGGTTTAATTTTTTTTTTGAAATTGTCACATGCAGTAAAAGACCAAAATTTCCGTCTCAAATCTTAAGTCAGAAAACAGACCTGTGGACTTTACTTTTCACTTATATGTAATTATTTGTTTTTATATAAACTAATGAAGAATCTTAACACGTGTGTACACGGCGGAATTATTCAATTGCCTTCACGATATGAAGGAGCGTAACATGTCAATTCTGAGCACATTGATCCCATTTGACGAGTCAAACAGATGACCGCTATTATTATTTTAGTGAAGAAGTACCCCGGGGATACTGTGTACTCAGTCGAAACGCATGTACTACGGGGAGGGGGCTACAAATAATTGAACTGCACTACGGATTCAGGACTTTTAAGTCAAAACATTTGCTTGGAGTAAGGGATGGGTATGTCAGAAGGGCGGCCTATTGAAATTTTCTGTACGCCAGTGCGGTGCAAAAATTTACTGAGTGACACAATACTTCACAAGATGTGTAGGCTATTTTTAGGGAGAATTAACTATATCCACCTGCGACAAGTTTCAAGGAGTCCACAGCCATGTAAAGATGACTCTGGGCACAGGGTCGCGTTTATTCGTATTTACTAACCGTGGTTACTGTACATTTTTGTCGTTGATGGGACTGGGTCTTAAGTCGTAAATTGAAGTACATGTAAGTGTAACACACGACGAGCAGAAGGAAGACGTTTGCATGAACAAAACGTGGAATTACAGAGTTAGTCGGAATCCAAGTGTGATAGATGACCGCTCGCAAAGATACTCTATAATATACTATAATGTCTTTGCAACTTGACCGAAACAACAGGCAATCAAGACGTTACATGTATTTTTATTGATTAGTCCGGTGCCCTACCATGGTTACCACAGCTACCGAAGGCGTGAAGAAAGCGTGAGGTAAGCGTGACGGAGGCGCAAAGAAAGCGTGAATGAGGCGTGAGGAAGGCGTTAAATACACCGGAGGTAAGCGTGAGGACTACCCGGAGAGTAGGCGTGAGGCGACCGTGACTGAGTGAGGTAGCCCGGACGAAGTCTAAAAATTCAGTGGCTGTACTGTACCATGCAGACCAGACTTAAAATGGTGGTGATGAAAGGTAAGTTAGAAATCGAGGGGTGGTTTGTGACAGAATGTGGGTTCATGGCATCTTAAAAACAAGGATGCAACTAGTTTCACAATGATTCAAAAATTTATCGAATTACATTTAGTAATACAAGACCCGACATTGAAACAACATTGTCTTCTGATGTTTGATAGAACTGCATTTGACGCGTTACTTCCTCTTCTAACCCCGGTGCCAAAATGATACCCATGAGTTTATAGTTTATTTATGCTACGACATGACTTTCCTGCAATAAACTGCATCTTTTTCAACATTGTATTCAATGTAAGCTTAAAACATTCCATTATATATAGCACAAAACTACTTTCGCACTCCGAGAAATGCAGAAGTCACTTCAACTACCTAGTAGTTAAATCACAACACTATGTCACAATTCCTTCAATGTTGACCAACCTTGTTGCTGGCAAAACCTTGTTGATGAACAAAAAGAGAGCTTTCTCCGGAGGCAGTTGGATCCTCTTTCTGATGATGTACATAAACTGAGCCACAGTCAAGTCTGCTGGCACTAGGAACTTGCGTTTATCAATATCCTGAATTGATGTTTTTGGTGCTTTCTCCACGACCACCTGAAAACAGTACAAAACAATTTACCCATAAGTCTTGCTTGTAGCGCACTCTAATTCTACTGTATTCTTTTTCTTAATTTTCTGCAGCATCATGTTTTAATGAAAACTTAGGTGCAATTTAAGCCTGGCCGGGTCGTTTTTAGATTGAAATACGAAGACAAACACTTACATGACATATTAGTACTTGCCACAAAACATAATATCAGAAATTTTGATAATTTATATAAAATAAATGAATACTTTCATATAATTTTGTATGCTTTAGGCCAAAAACAAAGTTTAGTTTTAGATCACTTGCCATCATAAATTTAACTTGTTTTTTACACAGCAAGAAGTGACTTCTGGGCTCGAGAAGACCTCACACTGTGTAATTTCTTCAAACCAACCTCATAGAAATTCAGATTAATCGTGAAAACTTAGTGACATATAAAACGAAGGTTAATTTTGTTCCATTTATTCAGTATCCCATGGAAATTATCTAGCACACCATACAAATGACACTTTTCAGCTCAACTCTCAGATAAATCCTTCCACTTTCTTACACTGAATGCTTATTTGTACTTACGGGAATTCTGNTATTCTACTGTATTCTTTATACTTAATTTTCTGCAGCATCATGTTTTAATGAAAACTGAGGTGCAATTTGAGCCTGGCCGGGTCGTTTTTAGATTGAAATACGAAGACAAACACTTACATGACACATTAGTACTTGCCACAAAACATAATATCAGAAATTTTGATAATTTATATAAAATAAATGAATACTTTCATATACAACTAGTACAGCGTTCGAAATACACGCTGTCCTAGGGCCAGTGGATTTGCGACCGGGCCAGTAACTTTTAAAAGCTAACTTGGCACCTGGGCCACTAAATTTTCAGGCTAAGTGGCCCGGCGGGACAGCATATTTATTTTCTGAAGTTCGAACAATACCAACTGAATGGTACCCGCTGACAAACAAAATTATCCACCATTTACAAAAATGTGGCTATGGGACTCAAATCTGTACACCTACCTTGAGAACCTATGCAGGGAGTGGAAACAAACTCTCATCACCGCTGCATACTCTTACCATACATCACAAAAACTCTTACCATGCACAATAACTTTTACCACCCCCAAAAACTTACCAGAGTCTGAAATCCAAACACGCACAAGACACTCTAAGCATATAGACAATTGCGCGACTCAGTTTCTATGGAATGTTTTTTCGGTCAACTGATCCAAAAAAAGTCTGTAGTGAGAATGGCCGAGTGTGGTTGGAGTTCAGATGACACGGTAATTTTTAGTGCATTGTACAGGCTTTTGCAGTATGTGGTAAGGGTGTTTTTCATCCTTCGCTATGGCATATTAGTATATTCTGTCTTTTTTCGTATCAAATTTTTCAGGGGAGGACGGTTTGTCTGCTGACTCACTGCGTATCGCAACCAGTGATTGGACAAAATGACGAACAGGATTTCAGTTTTTAAAACAAAAGCACAAAAAACTACAGCTGGGATCTGCATTTTCAAAACCCAAAGATCTCATAGTGTTGCCACTGTTGCTAAGGTCACTAACATTAGCTTCAATCAGCTACTAGGTATTCATTATTTTCCTTGTATTAGAATCTAAATGCAAAAGTAGATAGGTGTGGTTGCAACACAATTTTAATGAGCCTGTTAGTAAGCACAGTGAGTCATTGAAAATGGTTATGTCCCAATGACATGGGGCATGGTCCTAAAGTTATCCTTAATGGAAAATGGCTTGGAATTACCTGAGCCATGCAACCCAATTCTGAGAAGCTAATGATTACGAATGGTGATTAGTCGTTACTGATCATGACTGAGAAATTTTGTGCGGTTCAATTCGATATTGTGTTCTCTATAAAATTGGCTGGCTCATTATTAGATTTTGTAATGTTAAATGATATGTCAGGGTTTTATACTTATTATCGTTGGGGCTTCAAATGCATTTTTGGTTTGAAAGCAGTTCATGGTTGTTGCAAGCTGAGTAGACTAACACTATAACAGTTTTAGTTAACATTTTATTTTTCTGTTCTATTAGCACTTCAGCATTTGAATGACCTGACCTACATATAGTTGTGTAATGCCAGTGATCATGTATTTGATTGTTAACAACAGAATATTTGAGAACATTCTAGAAGCTAGGTATCCGCATATTAGTGACTCATACAGAACTATGATCTGGAACATTCTATAGCCTAGTGCAATGTAGAATGTGTCCAGATTAATAGACAGGGCTCGACATAACGAGCTGCAGGTCGCATTTGCGACCTGAAATTTGGAAATGCGAGCTGAGATTTTTGTCAGGTCGTATCAAATCGCAAAATGCGACCTGGAATTTCCAATGAATGCGAGCTGAGTTTTTACACTTCTCAACAGATACCTGGCAAATACAAAGCAGCTCTTGTTAATCCGACCGTTATTTGGTTGTTGCCAAATACAAGTTCAAAAGAACACTAACCGAGAACAGCCCTCCCGATGACTTGTAAGCAAGTCGCGTGAACATGGGATATGCAGAATCGATCTTTGACGCGTTTCATTGGCTAACACTTTCGGCCACTTTTGTAAATTCCCGGATTCGCCGAAGAAAGTTTCGGGCCACTGCTTAACACGTGATAAAACTTCACAAAACAACGGTGTTTCTATTAATTCTTAAGCGATCAACTTACCAAACATTGTGGTGGACAAAAATGTTTATTTTTCACATAAAATGTCCTTATTACATGTACCAAATATCCACGACAATATCCCTGATATCGCACTGCGGCACCGTTAGCGCGCAAGCGGTCCCGGCAGACAATCGTGACTTAGACTGAGATGTGCTTCTCCTTTTTATCGTATTAAGACAGCCAAAGTGAAAATGACAACCTTATTAATCGCCAAACGACGGTCACGTCTTTACTTTCAGTTGCCAAGAAATTCTCAAACCCTTTACTTGTTTCTGGGGCTACGTGCGCGAAATATGATTTGTCTTTCACACGTTGTTGCCAACGTAAAGTGTAGGCCTACTCCAGCGATTCAAGTGCGTGAACTCACGCGTGCGCACCACTTCAAAGAACAGCGACAGTCCTAAATGAAAGAGTATACCGGCTTGGCTCTGGTTTATTTGAAAATGAACTCAGATTCCCAGCGGTTATAAAAGACCCGATGTCCCGGGACCGATATAACCCAGAACTAACGTTATCCTGTTCCGATGTTTCCCGAGGTCGATGTTCTGTAAACCCTGTATTCTATGCCCGTAGCCAGCTATTGCAACTAAACTGGCACTAGATGTGAAATTGTGGTTCCAGTTAGCGAACTTTTCATTCTTCTCTTTATACACCCCCCGGCAACTTTTCGCTCCCCGAACCACCGTCGCCGTAAAATGTTCAGACTCCTATAGAAACAACCTTGTTCCGGCTGAAGCGGGCAGTTAAAAAAATCATTCCGGGTGGCTAAAAAGGGTACAATGTAGGTGGTAACGATATCCAGAAAGTCACCCCTACCAGATGGAGTTTGCCTCGCAAAATCGTATTATTATAACGTTTCTTACCATTGCAGCGTTTTAATATCTTATTACCGCAAACACTGAGGTTAACGACTATGCTCACGCACAAGCCTACTCCCTACCTTTAAAGTGTTTCATAATAAGCGCTCACTGATCTATTAAAAGTCCCCCCTTAAATTTTGAGAATTTCCAATTAAGCGCCCACAGTTCAAGCTAGCGCCCATCATTGCGCACTACAAACGACCGCGTGTGGTTTAAAATTGACACGCAGCTTATATGTTGTGTGTCACTTTCATTTTACACAACTTCAGTTTTCAAAAACGTCTTTTCACAATATGTAAAAACCAAATCCTGGCTTTGTTTTATACCTCGGAAAGAAAGTTAACACTAGTGACATGCGTGTCGTTTTGCGACTGACCTATTTTTCCCGTACTTGGAAGGTATTGAAGAGCAAACTCGCGATTACCCGAGTTAGTTTGAATCGTTAACGACTTTGATGACGGCCAGTAGCAGACCAGATCTAACAAAATCCCGGATACTTTTTCAACGGGCATTTTCTCCCTTTTCACATCGCAAATTTAGCTACTCGAATGCACAAGTCAGTTAGAGAGCACTGATTCAACTTTCACGTCGGCAACTTTAATGCCTTGCGCTCTAGAGTCTTTCAATGGCGGTCGTGAAGAACAGTAAGGCCGTACCTGCATGAATGAAGTCAATTTTGAGATCCGAAATTTGTGAGTATTTAACGCTGCAGGTAAGAGCATAATCTAAACATTTTCTCGATGATCTAAAAAATCTATTTTGGCGCGTAAAAATGGCGGGAAAATTTTGCGACCTGGCATTTACTAATGCGAGCTGGATTTTGAAAATGCGACCTGGGATTTTGGCTAGGTCGCAAAATGCGACCTGGCGATTTTAATAGCGTCGAGCCCTGATAGAGGTGATTAACACAAACCAGTCTCCAATCAAAGTTATTAGCACCATTCAGTAATGACCTGCACCCATCCATCCATAGGGAGAGGAGGAAAGTGACAGCACCAAGTCAAACAATAGTGAGCTTGCCTGCCTTAACACTATACAGAATCTTACTAAGTTACTCTTTCCATCATCAGTCATTTTGTGGATTTCATAATCCATAATAATGACACCCTCAGCCCTGTGGTGTTAATTGTAGATATCAGTTCCACTGCAAGCAATGCTCAACTGTTACTTATTGTTATTCCCACTCAAAATTTGGAAATTATATCATTAAAAACAAGGCCAAAAACTTCTATTGTTTGCTCTGTGCTACGAAACACTATTTTCAATTCAGATAATATCAACAGGCAGGTGTTGATCTGTGGGTTGCCTTACTTTACCTATAAATTTGACGCAGCTTGGTAACTGATAACTTGCTGCATGACATGTTTCTCAAAACCAGAAAAAGGAACAGGGCCACATTCAAAAAGAAACACCCACTACCCGAGCATGCTTGCGGCAAAATGATCATTGATCGATTTGTGATCTGAATATACCGAAATTGATGGATTATTCTTATTAGTAAACTTTGCTTATTGAAAATCTGTTATCAGCTATTGATGGGTAAATCCTATTCGATATCTAATTCTGTGAAAGAAGTTGGATTATGTGAATTCTGTTCGTTTTCCATAATCACAGAATAACAGGGTCTCTGAACTAATTGCTGAAAACGTCTGAAAAAAAGCAAGACCTGTACCCAAACATGTCTGGCAATCAGATAATATATATTATCCATTTTAAAGCACTAAACCCATGCTTTAGGCCAAAAACAAAGTTTAGTTTTAGATCACTTGCCATCATAAATTTAACTTGTTTTTTACACAGCAAGAAGTGACTTCTGGGCTCGAGAAGACCTCACACTGTGTAATTTCTTCAAACCAACCTCATAGAAATTCAGATTAATCGTGAAAACTTAGTGACATATAAAACGAAGGTTAATTTTGTTCCATTTATTCAGTATCCCATGGAAATCATCTAGCACACCATACAAATGACACTTTTCAGCTCAACTCTCACATAAATCCTTCCACTTTCTTACACTGAATGCTTATTTGTACTTACGGGAATTCTGTCGGGATACTTTGCCCGAATTTTGCTGGATTCTGCTGTTCTGGATTCTATAAAATAAAGTTAAAATGCAGTCAGTATTAACGAGCCAAAGATTTTTATAAGTTTTCATATTTTGCATTAAAAATTTACTTAGTGCCAGAGAAAAGTTCCCATTTCAGTTACAATACAGTTAAACTTAGCACTTCATTTGCATGAACATATTTCAGATGATCAGTTAAGACTTCTGGGGTATGACATCATAGATTTCCTTTAACCATGACGGTAGTTCCTACACGTGGCATTTCTAATTGGCCAGATTTGGCTTTCAATCCCGAATAAAATTTCTCAGTCTGTGTGGATCTGACTTCTCAATGAAAAGATTACTGCAGATAAATCACTAGCAGTTCAACCTTCAAATTTGTAAGCAAAACGTTTAGTGCGTGCGATCTGGACAGGTTGTCATAAAAACGGTTCGTCTACATGGAGAAGTTAGTAACTGTAAAGGATGAGACAAAATAAGTGAACCGATTCATAAGCTTTAGAAGATGCAGAACAACTGAATACAAGATGACTTGTAAACCTCGGGACAGAGTTAAAGGCGACAACTTCTCTGAGTGACGACTTACAGGGTTGAGTGCAAGCTGTCATTTTGCCAACACACTGCTGTTGCAACAGTATCTGGCCATAACAAGTTACCCAGTTATGATACAAAGAACAGTATTTTGTAAATGTTTAGCAAGACATTTAGTTTGTTAAAAGCAATATTTTGGTTAAAAAAATAATTACCGCCCGTCTAGTACACGTTGTACCTGATGTGCCCAGGCCGGTCATGTAGGCCCAATGCAATTATCACCTGGAACCATTTTTGGGTTTTATTAGACATAGTACTTAAAACCAAGCTGAGGAGCAGATGGTACTCGAACCCATGACCTGAGTAAAGGAAGTGGACATCACAAAAGGCCACAATGCCTCCTCCTAAAATATTTGGTTACTGTCAGCATGAGTTTTTCAAAACTCCGTTCACCTTCAAACTTAGAAGTCAAAAACGGATCACCTGCTGTTCATTGACTTCCATTTACAACATCTTTTTCAAATAGCGCCAATGTGTATGATGGGGAAAGAACAAAATACTTGTATGTATTTGGTGGAGAGACTGAAGGACACCATGTGCGATACCAAACCACATTCTAATACCACCTCAATGTCTGTTAAAAAGCATTTGTTACCAATTTCAGACACTTGCTACTACTAAGTGTTGTGCACTGAAGTTTTCATTGGAGTCTAATTTTTGTAGATCTATAGTGCTCTGGAACATTTTTGAGCAAGTGCGAGTGCACAAGCCAGTTCAATTGTATGACATCCCTGACACAATGGTCAATACAGAAACTGTTACATGTAAAATTTTAAGCTTATGTGGCTTGCTTTTAAGAAACAATTAAGATTGTGTCAGGACTTAAGAAAAGATGACGACTCATGCAGATTGTAGAGTCAAGAGATGAGTTAAGTGTGGTCACTTGCAAAATAAAGTCATTCCATTAGTTAGAGTTAAGTGTGGTCACTTGCAAAATAAAGTCATTCCATTAGTTAGAGCTGAAGCTAACATGGAAAAACGACATCATCTAGGGCCAATGCTAAGGGAAGGCAACATACAAGAAACCTGTGTAAACCCTTTCTATTGCATCACAGATCCTCAATCAAGGCTTGATTGAAGCCCTAATAATCGAGTGATAATCAAGTGATAAGCCATGCCAGTTACCCGGAGAGTGGGGGCCAAAGCCGTACCACGGCTTGTGAACAGTAGTTAACGATAGAACCCAGCTACCACCGACATCTGTTGACACTGTTAGTTGGATCAAAACAGACATAAAATGGTTCTTTTGGCTCATGCTCACTCTGGCATAGTCACTGAGCTAGCACTCTTTTGACTGCACACACAGTTCTCAACAAACATCAGATGAGGTTTCATTCTGTGAATAACTTGTTTTGAATAATTTATTACCAGTGAACCGAAATTCTGAGGAAATTTTGGTAAATGGCAAAGTTATCAAGGTCTCTCAATTTAATAGATGTCACTTATGCTAATAAAAAATT
The DNA here is from genome assembly GCA_002633005.1 of Phoronis australis. Lineage (NCBI taxonomy): Eukaryota > Metazoa > Phoronida > Phoronidae > Phoronis > Phoronis australis. Next base: position 479,748 of record NMRA01000220.1, on the reverse strand, counting down.
GAGCAAATCGTTCATCATTAGTTTACTGTTTAAAGTTGACGTCTGAATTTCCTTTGTTAAAAAACCAGTAGTCGATGCAAGAAAATTGTCCAGGACTATGAATAGAGATGTGGCGAATTGAAAAGGCAAGATTCAATCAAATCATGACCAAATTTAAAGAAGTTTGGTCGCAAACTTGCCACTATGTAACGTACGTGATTGAATACTGGTTGACCTTAAATCAGGGTCAGACAAATGAATGACCATCAGATCAAAGGTCAATTAGGCTGCGCAGCCAATCACAGCTTGATAAGCACGTCATGTAGTGGCAAGATTGCGAATGTCACTTGACTTCTGTGGGTTATAGGCATTTATTTAATGGCATACACTGTGTTCCTTTCTCTACTCATGGTGTAACACTGTGACTGAAAAAAATGTTCTAAAAGTAAAAATCAAAGATGGTAACAGGCTCATTTCGCTCATTGGATGTGGCAACAACAATCGCCAGATGGACAATAATATAGTAATATAGCATACAAAGTTTTCCAATGCAACGAAAATGCCACTGGGTTTTCCAACTGAGTGAGTTTGTCATTAGCTATGGAAACAATAACGCTTCCCACAACCATTTGACTTGAAGGAAGAAAACCATCCAGGCGACAGCACAAATATCGACAATCGTCACTGAGTGAGACACGTTTCATCGACTTTTCCCATTTCGTCTGGATTAATGTTCCGTGCACCAAGTTCGTAATAGTTACAAGTGAAAACATTATTACCAAGTGAGTGCTCCTCTTTGAATGTCCACTTCATTTTGATCTTCAAAACTCGGCAACTTTCTTTATTTATTTCATCAACTAAACTTTTCTGGCGACTGTAAACACGGTTCTCGTGGAAAATGACATCATAGACGGGAATTTTCGTGACTCAAGGCTGCTCATATAAAACAAACAATTTATTAAAATGAAGGAACTTATCTTATTTATGAACATTAAATGATCAATAAAAACAAAAATAACTTTTATATACTTTTGATATTTTTAGTAATAATTTATTTGTTTTGTTTTCAAATATTACAATTTATGTCCATTTTTTATTTATTATTTTAGGCTGCTACATTCACATTTCCATCATGGCGTCACTGAGTGAACTGGAGGACCAAGGTGTTAACAAAAATGGACATTTCTTCAACGAGCAAAAAAGGTAAACGTTGTCGCTGTGGAGAACAGGACTACAGCTACTTATATAAACACAGGAAGGAGGGTCTGTCAGAAACAAAACAGCTATTTAGTAACAGTAATAGTATGATTGATTTATGACTATGTCTATGTTTTCTGAAAATTTAAATTTTTAATAAAATTCAGTCGAGAGGTGTAAATTTTGACCGCCCAGGGCGCCTTGTTTCATTTTTTCTTTTGTCTAAAACCTAAAGTCAAACTCCTTGCCTGCGAAAACAGTACTTTGAATTGCTCTGCAGTGAGATTGCTCGTGCTTTTGTCGTCTGCCCAATAACGTCTGATCACAGCCACAGGCATCTTTAAGACATTAATCAGCTTCTCCACGATATAACAACTCAACAAAACTTTTTTCAAATGTTAGGGGTTATTGTTTACAATCCGAGGTAATTGTTTAAGGTATGACGACATTGACTTAGACATATGATTTTGGTATCGTTCGATTCCTTGCAAAGTTATCTTTCCAAAATACACAGGAAATTTTCCTATCCCCGATCCCTAAGTATTTTATCGTGAAATTTCTTCTCGCAATATTTCCCGGTACCCGGTAGTAATACCGCCATGTTGAATGGAAGGAGTCCCCTGGCGGTCAAAAACTGAACTAATCTTCTGCAACTTCTGCAGATCGTCACTTTTCAGAAGTTCAAACTTACCGAGACCCGCCTATCCCCTGCCCCAGTTACCGCCCCAAGGGTTCGAATTCGATCATATAGCGACCCTAGTACGCATCTGCTAGCAAGAATCCGCGAAAAAAGCGAAGGTTGTTCTTGAGGTCCAAATTGGTGAAAAGGGTATCACTTTAGACAATTTCGTGGAAAATCAGTGTTCTCCACGACCACTTTTAACGTGTCGCAGCGTCGTGTTTGGGCGAGCGCGCGTCCTATTTAAAAATCCAGCGTCCTGTTTAAAAATACCGCGACCAGTTTAAAAATATGGGGACTACTTTGTAAAAAAAAGGCGTCGGCGTCGTTAATAAGGTCTTCACTGGTTCAAATTATGCTTGAAAGCAACTGGCCATAGCTCACTGAAACTGAATAAAGGCTAAGGAAGTGGTCAGTTGTGGACAGTCTAATCACCGGTTCACTCTAGCGGCAGACCGGGCCGCTAGTCTATTTATGGTGTAACGCGGCATGTAAATAATCTCTCGATTATCTACCTATAGGCCTAATCCATTACCTGCTCACTGGAGGTGGAGTCTGGCACGAAAGTCGCTGATCGTTGCGTTAGGCCTATTCGCTTTTTGTGTTCGTCGGACAACTGATCATATTACCCATTGAAAATAACTAAGGCTCGGTGGTTAGTTCTGCTGGTTGGTTCTGCGAAGTATATGTTGTCAGCAAAGACACCGTTGCGCAGCAGTTTATGCAACGGCCGTCTTCTGGGAGGCCAGAATTTTGGTTTTAGTAGCACATTTTTCAATATTCCGTTTGCCCCACGGCACAGACTTTACCGATACCAGTCTCAAAAACATTTGCATGAAACTGCTTTTGATGGCTCTCATTGCTTGTTGTTTGTGGATTTCTCACTTAGATGAATATTATTGGTTACTTTTGGTGTCACATGGGCATTCTACATACTTAGAAATGTTGTCTGCCGCGTGAAAGCGAAGCACCGCTAAACCTAAGAATTATTTTAAAAACCAAGAGATGTTTCAGATACTGACGTTGAGTAAGATGCAGATACGACAAATAATCCAGGGCCGGATGGTGGTGATATTGCCGGGCTCGGTCAACAAATCGCAAATATCCGTGTCACGAACCGTGAACCGAATTTTTGCCGACAACGTCAAACATCGGCAATACAAATGAATACAATTTGCTCTAACTTAAGAATTGATGGTTTTCATCTGGAAAAATGAGTTTGTGACAATTCTGAAAATTACGGGAATTACGTAGTTGCAAGAGTTTGATAATTCAATTGATATCTTTTTAGAAATATTGATTGTCATCAACAGGCCGAACACCACCGTCCAAATAGATGGAAAACGCACATGAATTGTTTTGTTTACCCTACCTAATTTGCATTCATAAGGAAGGACTCGCATATGGTGCAGTTTTTACAAGAGTTCTGGTAGTGCATAAGTTCAGTATGTTGTACCAGCTTCAGAACATCGAATTCAGACTATAAGAATCCTGTGCAAGACATTACACTTACAGACCGAGGGAAAACGTAGACTCTGCTATCAGGACATAATAATGTGACTGACTTTGCAAAGACACTTAACTTGGACTGTCTACTTCATGTGAAAAGTTTAGTTCTGTGTTGGACTTTTTGTACTTAGTTGACATTGACATCACAATTATTGAGTAGCCTAAAACCTCCATACTAGAGTATCAGACAGGTCTGTAGACTTCCATTTCAAGGTCATTGACTAAGCAAATGGGTTATGACATATGTGATATGTTTGTAAATGAGTCCAACTTTTAAAAATTAAAAGATGAATGCATACAGTTATTTGTTTGCACTACTGTGCATTACTATTAAAATGGGTGGGTAAAAATAAGGTGCACAAAAAACTGCACACTATCTTATGGAGAACGTTGACTGCAGCGCAGTTCCGGCACGTTGCAGTTTTTACGCGTGCGACCTGTTTAGATTTTCAGATGTGGAGGACACTGTGGAGGACTTATGGTGATACATTGATAGGAAAGTCAAGAAGCAGGTCACACCAATACAGTGTACATTTTTAACCTATATAAGTGCACAGTGAACAAGTTATGGTTAGGGAAAGAAGTAGGTCACACCAGTACAGTGTACATTTTTAACCTATATAAGTGCATAGTGAACAAGTTATGGTTAGGGAAAGAAGAGTGATTACTACTAATATTGAACTTGGGAAAGTTGCTTTGAGTTTGAAATTCTTGTTGTGGAGAACACTGAAGTCTGAAAACGCGTGGGGGTGGGCGCTCATTCAGGCATTGGCGCTTATTAGGGCATTGGCGCTTATTGGGGCACGGGCGCTTATTGGGGCACGGCTTATTCGGGCGCGGGCGCTTATTCGGGTGCGGGCGCTTATTCGGGTGCGGGCGCTTATTCGGGTGCGGGCGCTTATTCGGGTGCGGGCGCTTATTCGGGTGCGGGCGCTTATTCGGGTGCGGGCGCTTATTCGGGTGCGGGCGCTTATTCGGGTGCGGGCGCTTATTCGGGTGCGGGCGCTTATTCGGGTGCGGGCGCTTATTCAGGCACGGTGCTTATATGGGCACGGGCGCTTATTTGGCGCATCCGGTACCTCCAGATTTTCCTAATTTCAACTGAACATCCACAACAAATCCTCATGGCCGAGATGATCTATTTGCATGAAATAAAGCGCAGTCTCACAAGGTCGCTCACAACATGTCCAGTACGCTTAAATCAACTAAAACCAACAACAGTAAAGGCAGAGTAAACGAAGTAGTGCTTGACGGTAATCTGCTATCATGTCGAGCTGATCAGAGTTCTGCTTCATATGATGAGGTCAAAAAGACATGGTTGGCTTTGGCTCTGTAATTAGACTTATTTTGAGACCACCATTTAATTAAGGGCTGTTCCAGCAAAATCTGTATGGGAGGGGGG
>NMRA01000220.1:449336-474665 GCA_002633005.1 Phoronis australis | reverse complement strand
ACCAGTTTAGTGTTGCGTAACTTTTCAATTCAATAGGACTGCAGACAAACAGTTGGCTCAAATCCAGTTGCCCATGGCTTGATTAATGACTTAGTGAACATATTGCACTCTGTTCACTGGCACTATGGGCTTATTTGTATTGGGATAAGTTAGGATATATGCCAATTGCATTTTTTTGAGTTTAGATGCTGAAGTAACCAACCTGTCAACATTAACATGTCAAAAAATACCACCCATTTTTAATGCATCACTTCTTACAGGAACGACCACCCACAATTTGAGTTTTTTTCTGAAGACCACCACCCATGAATTTTTATTTCTACTGCCATCCCCCCTTCCCACAGGGATTTTACTGGAACAGCCCTAATCAAATCACCTGCTTGTGCTTCAGTTTTGGCACTTGATTTAGGAGGAACAGAAGGAAATTTGAAGACCCCTTGAAATGTTGACCTATTTTTCTTGTACCCAATCAGCGTGCTCCTGGAGTACTATGTGCAATTCTCGGGCATCGTGACTGGGAATTGCGGGTCATTTGTTTGGATACTTTTTGGTTACAAGTATTGTAGAGCCTTACTTGTCTTACAGCTGCATAGCATTGTCTGTAAATACTGTAGAATCAGGGAGAGCGCTGTGATATATGGGGATCTGGCTATGGAGAGGCGGTATTTTGGTGGCAAAGCAGAACTGCAGAAGCCTCCAGTAATTGTTACATTTATGCTCTGGAATAACGCCTCCGTTGTATTTTACAGTGATTCTAGTGGCAGTGAAAATGAAGAGTTGTCCAGCTCTCACAAACACAGGCGTGACAAGAGGAAACACAAGCACAAAAAGAAACACAAACACAAAAGCAGTGAAGTTAGTCGAGAGCATCGTCACAAGCACAAGCATAAAAAGAAGAAACACCGGACAGACAAGGACGAGAAAGACTACTTTGACCAACCTGAGAATGAGATGAGTGCTGAGGAACCGAATAAGAAAAGGCTGAAGTTAGACGATACTAATGTTGAAAACCTTGAGGAAGTCAAAGAACTGATTAAGGTTTGCTAATAGTATTAACGTTTGCATCAAACAAAAGTTAACAGCAATGCTGTGCAGGTGAAAGCATTGGGCTGTGTAGCAAGTTGTTGGGTTATAGGTTCAAAAATGGCCATGAGCCCGAGGTTTGAATTATTGGCATGAATCCCCGAATCATCAGCATAAAGTATTGACTCGTATGTATGAACTGCTACATAAATATTCATGAATCAAAAATCAGGCAAATTTTACACTACTTTGTACTGTCATCTGCACAAACCAGCCACACGAATCACTCGCTATTGTTATAGAGATTGTGGTTCATGATTCTTAGGTTTGTGCTGATTATTCGGTGTTCATCAAGGCTGGAAATTGACTTGTTGTTTAACTCGTCCAGTTGTACTAGTGAAAATAAGCTGCTTGTCAGGACCATAAGCAAAATTTAACTTGAGGTATTTGGTTTCAAACATGTGGCATGTCGCATTACATTCTACAACTGAGCATAAACTCTTGAAACAGGCAGCGAACTGTTTTTTGTCTATTACGAGGTTTTTATTGGCTGCACTCATAGGTAACATAGGGTCCCAGAACAGCAGATCATAGGGTCCCAGAACAGCAGATCATAGGGTCTCAGAACAGCAGATCATAGGGTCCCAGAACAGCAGATCATAGGGTTCCAGAACAGCACGTCTATCAGATTATACAGCTAAAGCGTGAGTTTCTGTCTGCTGGGGCGACTTCTTAGGAATTCTGTTCTAAAAACATATGAGATACGAACTATTTCCCCCTTCTCTCATTTTGTTGTGATTTTTGTTAAAGCTAAGCCACTCAAACACTTGCAACCATTCGTGGGGGAATTCAATTCATACTTTTATGTGTTTTTTTCTCTCGTCTTTTAGTGTTCACAATAGGCTCATTACCGTTTGTAGATTTAAATCAGTACGCGAAAAATAAACAGCTTTTTCAGGCATCACAGTGGCACTGGTGCGCAGATGACAGTTTTCACACACGTGTCGTAGTAAGTGAATCAACTGAGTCGTAAAACTTCTTTGAAGCAAGGAAAATATGGCCATCAGTTACTACTTAAAATTCTGGTGATTTCATTACTAAGTGCTAGGTGCTATTGCTGGAATAAATATTGTTCACAGTTGTTTTAAATGTTCACAGTTGAAATTTGCTATCTTGTCCTATTTTACAAGCAGCATTATCGTGAGCTTGTCCGGACCTACAAACTGGTTGTTTCAGACGATCAGATTACCATTAGTGTCCAGCCCTGCTCATGCGTGTTATGTGGTTGGCTTGACACCGATTTAGTTTTTTCAATCAATTTCCTACATTTTTGCTGAGCCCATCACAATGCTGTATGTGACTTTTGTGTGTTGACGTCTTCGTGTTCTCTGTTGGTTCAGGCGCAGCTGCAGGAAGGCCTAGATGGTGGCAGTGTGATGGAGAATGCCATGACTCTCATCGCGGAGGGCTACGGCACTGACTCTGGTGAGGAGGAGGGTGAAGTGGATCATCAAGAACACGTTCAGCAAAAAAAGGAAGCACTTCAGCAGCAGGCGTCTATTGACAGTGCTGGCGACGATGTAGAAGTGGTTGAACAGACCAATAGTGGTGTCATAGACTTAACCATGGATGATGAGGATGACGTGGTATATCAGCGAACGGAGAAGAGAGAAGTCCGACGGAAAAGCGACCGTGGCAAAGGGGCAAGGGAAAGTAGTCCATCTAGGCCGCGGCGGAGGAGCATGTCGAGTTCCCATAGGGACCTTGTTTCTACCTCACGCAAACGGAGCCAGTCTCCTAAGAGGGGGCGGTCTGGCTCGCTGCCACGTAAAGTCAGGTCATCATCTAGGGATAGAAAGGATAGGTCAAATGTTGATAAACATGAAAGGGCCTGGTCTAGGCACAGTCGGTCACCCGGTAGAAGGGTTCGGACTTCACCTAAACGTGCCAGGTCCCCTCCTCACAGAGTGGAGGTGGAGAGGGACCGGGTCAGGTCTCAACGAGATCGATCTCCTCCACGGAGGGAACCGTCACCAGCCAGGGGTGACTGGTCAGTCAGACGAGCCTCATCACCAGGAAAGGATGGTAGAGTGTCTGGTAGGGGTGTGAGGTCGCGAGGAGGTTCACCGAGGAGGGACAGGGAGTCGGGTAGAAGTAATGACCGGGGGCGTGGTAGATCACCATCTGGCAGGTGAGATTAAGCATTTGTTATTTACATATTTATTCACATATTCAGTCTGACACTGCCGTGTAGCACATTTCTTTGAATACTTTTGTTTGAATTCATGAATCCATATCCTTTTTGCGTACAGAACATGCTGCTGATCTTGACTGTGCGTTAATGCGAATTGGGGGACATGGTATTCTCGACCATGTCCGTCCGTACGTACTTGACACAATGTTTTCAGTAGGATATCTCTAGCAGGAATAGTACATTTTCTTGATATTTTGCATTGAGGCATTAGTCACAAGGTGACGACACCGTCTCTTCCACGAGATGGTTCACCCCGAACTGCCAAATAACATTTCATTTGAATTGGCAACATTTCACAAGTCTGTTCAAAAAGAGTTTGGCAAAGGGACAATTTATGAGAAGAGAGGGAAGCAGACGAAGTTATCAATAATAGGAATGATCACTGGTGTTGCTTGGCATTACAAGATGGTTTGATTGTCTGCTATTACTGCATGTGGTCACATGGGAATAATCTGAGTAGATCAAGGTGAAATCATAACAGATGTTAGTGCTAGGTTACGAAGTATATGTCAGAGGTATAAGTGGGGCAGCCTTAGGCACCTCTCGATTTTGGTATCGTTGACTTCATTTTCAATGTCACTGCAAGAAAATTGAATTTTGACTTTGGAAAATGTTTGCGCGAAACCTTAAGAACTCATGGGAGCTTTAGAATATGTTCATATTTTGTGCTGAGGTCAGGTAGAGTAACTCCAGGCACCAGTCAATATTTATTAGTAACCTTGACCTCGTTTTCAAGGTCATATTAAGATATGTTGAATCTATACATATTACACATTGTATCAAAGTTGTTTATCAAATGAAAATTTTCCCATTTGAAATTTTAGGGTTTTGTTATCATTGGTCATTTTAAGTTGGAAATGAAGTGTTGAACAGATATTCATCTGGTTTATCTTTACACAAAAAATTCATTACATTATTTAAAAAATGCGTGCATCCGAGGCGTCGGGGAACAATTTGGTCACCCTGTGATAAATGCTGCCGTGGATTTCTACTGCTAATAGCTGTCTTCTTTACTCTGCACAACTGTGTAATATTACACCAATTGACTGCATTAATGTACAGCACAACTGTGTAATATTACACCAATTGACTGCATTAATGTACAGCACAACTGTGTAATATTACACCAATTGACTGCATTAATGTACAGCACAACTGTGTAATATTACACCAATTGACTGCATTTATGTGCCACTTATCCCTCCGACATTGTCTGTTGTTTTAGACCAAATCCACCTATGTGTACAACAGAAAGGTAAAACCTTTTTAAAAATCAAAACATTTGATTTACTTTTTTGTGTTGTTGTTTCTGGTCTTGATAGACAGGAGGAGGACACTGTCATAACTACAATTATGGTAAAATTTCGGCCAAGTGAAATTTTATTTTCTTGATTTTTCATCAAAGCTGTGTAGCACCAAAATAACGCCATGTCATGTTCAAGTTCTGTACCATAGTTTCCAACAGACTACATAGTACAAATTTTGACCATTCACAACAATGTGAAAAGGCCTTAAAATGGGGGAAAGGGAAATTTTTGCAATTATTTTTGTCTGAAATTTGATATGTTATTGCAAGTTGGATTTGTGCGTCTGTGTGGTTGATTTTGGCGTTCCCTAAAAGTTGTTAGAAATTGTCATAGAATTGCATAACAAGTCTATTCTTTGACGTTCATCACAGTGACACTCTTAAAAAGTATGTGAAGATTTTCTCTTTTGTCCCTGAGCTAAGGAATTAAGCAGCAGTTGTATGTGTTTGGGGGTTTTAGCTTAGCTAAGCTAGCATAGATGTTTCCTTTGGAAAAGAATTTCATTTCCTCAGAGTTGCAAGTTTCAGTGATTGTCTTCTACTTTGTAAGCCCTTCACTTGTGACTACTGGGCTGTCTCTTTTTTCACTTCACTACAGTGTATCCCTGATTGTTCATTTGACACACACCATTGAAAGAACAACTGGTTGCTATTTTTGTTTGGTCAGATTCTTAATAGTGCTCTATCTTATTATCTGATATTATCGGCACAATGATTCTAATTATCATGTTGTAACTCGGCACGTTGATATGGTATAATAAGAATTCTTAGTTTTCGTAATATCATTAACTTTTGGTGATGAAATTGGAATTTTGGTGCTGATGAGGATACAGGTGGTAATGGAAGTTCTCTGCATTTTCACTCCACAGGCGGCGCAGTAGATCTGGAGACCGTGGGCGACGTGCTAAGGATCAGCGGCGTAAGAGTCGCTCTCCAGAGGATAAGTTCAAAGGAAGCTTGTCAGAGGGACTGGCACTGAACAAGGAGTCCAGTGATGAAGAGTGAGTATCTGAGGCCAATGTTACAAAACCTCACTTGCAGACAGTTATAGTAAATTCATGGTTCAGGGCATTCTACAGTGACCACTGCGTAGCAACTGTTGCTTGTTGACTAAAAGGTCAATGGAGTTTAGAGTGGAACTGGCAAACTTATTCCTTTTTTGTGATTGTTTGGCCAAATTAGTTAAGAAACGCTACATATAGTGACGATGTGAATATGAAGTAGATTGGAAGTTGACAAATGTTACTAAGAGTGAGTTTTGTGGCAAAAATGATCCACCGCAAATCACTGAACTGTGTTCAGCAAGTATCATGATGTGGTGTTGTGTAATAACAGTGTATGATGCAGGCTAAGTGGGTCTGCGAGGTACGTCATTAGTGTGAAGGTCACCTATTGTCAGAAACTTTTTGTTTTCACGTTTACAAGTTGTCTATGAATACAGCAGCACTTTGTTTAGGGTAGATTATGTTAAAATGACGTCGTTTAGATCCTGCTATACATTTAGCATAGTTGGGAGCATGCAAATACATCTTTAAACCTATTTTCACGTCATTCATAAGTACAATACAGGACTCTTTGCCAGCTTGCATGAAACAGTCCAAAATAGGGTCTCAACTAAGTTCGATAAATCTACTACGTATGTTTGGGCTTGTGAAAACACCCATCGTCCTTTTTATGCAGTCAAATTTTAACTTTGAATTTTCAATATTATTGAAAATAAGCATGGATCATTTGATGCAAGCCCCTTAATTTAAGGACTGAGTCCCTAATTATGTTGAGTGGATTAAGGTCTGAATTTAGAAAATGTCATTAGTCAAAGAGGAGTTCAAAATCAACATAAAATAATAGAAAAAATATTACTTCTGTGAATAATGAATCAGGGCTTGGAATTTTCCGCGGAAACACGGATTTCCGCTTTTTTCAAATGTTCTTTCCACGTATTTTATTATATTTCCGCATGAAAAAATCGGATTTGATACAAAATTTCCGCGGCAAATGTCTTTCTTACCGCCGCGTTGCCGACGACTTTCACCTCGAAAAGCGGAAGTTGCTCTTTATGTTTCGGAGGAACGTAAATTGTCAACATTGCCGGGGCATCTGGGATAGCATGGTGGATTTCCTCATTCGCCTCACAAAAATATTTTAAAATCGCACAAAATTCCTCTCATCAGGACTAAAAATTCCCCTCTTAACGATCAAAAAGTTACCCTTATGGTTTCAACCTCTGTCAGACATCCTCAAAAATATTTCATTCAAACCCACTGACTTTACTTTCAAGTCTGCCAGACACTGGAATCATCACAAACTGGTTTCCTTATAAAGCAAATGGCACATCTAGGAGTGCCAGAACCAGTTTTACATCGCTTCACTCTTGCGTATTGAAGACACAAAACTAAAACAAATTTTCGTACGTCTGGGGCTTAAAATGACACACAAATAAGCTCTACAGGAGGAGAATTTTTGAAAAGCCATGCAGTGCAGAATAGAAACATATGGGGAAAGTATCTTTTCAATGATGAACTTGTCTCAGAAGCAGTCTCAAGCAGACCGTGTTTGTACAGCTAGCTCACCAGGATTATTCACTGTGGTGAACAAGAGTGAGAAGAACAGTTGCGCATTGCTCTTCTTGTCTATTCATTGAGGTGGAATAAGGACTGAATGGTTAAATTTAAGGAAGAGCAACACTTTACACTGTTGTGAGATTAAAAAGATTATTCAGCTGCAACCCTTTACTATTGTGCCAGCAAAGAGTGTTTTGTGGTACAAACACTGCTTAACTGCTTTGAATGTTAGTAGGGCTGGCATGTTTAGTAGGACTAGCTTGTTTTGAAAGTTATTTTCCCCCGACTGATGTTTACTAACAACAACATTGTGCTATGGTTGTGCGAAAATGAACCATAGACTGTCTTGGTAGTGCCTTCATAAGCCAAGCTGAGTGTGGCAACTGTAAGACATTGCATGTGGACGCTGGAGGCATAGCTAAGCTGATGAATCACTGGTCATCTTCACTCAATCGTATACAAATAAATGTAACTGTGGCTTGCTTTGTATTCAATTTGAATTTACTGCTCATTTGTGAAAGCATTAAAGTGTATTGTCATAAAAAGTTGTGCAGTTAACAAACATCACAAAAATTCCCCTCTAAGTAAAAAGCGAAGCGAAAATTCCTTTCTTAGTAAAAGATGTCGCTAAAATTCGCCTTTTAAAAGGCACAGGCACCTTTCCTCTCCCAAGTGAGTGAGGGTCCTCTAATGTGATTCCATTTCCAGTCAATATGCTCCTATTCCTGACATTACAAACGTAAACCTTTGCTTCCGTTCATTCCATTACTTATGACTGAAAGTTTTTGTTTTCACTGATAGATGCATACCATCCCGAGCCATGCTGACCTGTTATTTCACAAAGGTTATTGAATTTACACTGTTTCTGGGAACTAACATTTTCCCTGTTGCCTGTGGCGCTTTACTCCACAAGCATCGATGTCTGTGAAGACATAGTCTCGTTCTCCATTAGCTATTAACTTGGTTTGAGGACTTTTTGCTCTCTCTCTCTTTTAGACTTGCAGACATTGAAGTTCCCGAGGAGGAAGATGAAGAAGCAATTATCGAACGAAGAAGAAAAGAACGCGAAGCTTTGCTATTGGTTAGTCAGCAGACTGTCAGTCATTACTTGCCACTCTTTGTTTTTAAACTCGTATTATGGTCCTCGAAACTTAAATTTGGTGTTTCATGTAAGCTGCCTAATTTCTTTTAGTTATTATCTCTTTCTGTATCCATTTAATTTTGGTATCAAAACTATGTTCATGCCTTTTTTGTTTCAGAAACTGAAGGCACAGGCTCCCACCGAAGTGGAACTGATGGGGAAACCGCCATCAACAGCAGATGAGCTGGAAGAACCTCCTGCGTCGCCTCCTGCCAGGGAAGACAGGAGTGATAGTGAAGATGAGCGCAGTGATGACAGCTCCCTCTCTAGTGGTATTCAGTCGCCGGACGAAGATGAGGAGAGCTTGAACAGCTGGAACTTTGACGAGTCAATGAAACAGAAGAAGCTGGCCTTGCTCGCCGAGCAGAATGAAAACTCACAGCCAGGAAGTGAACCAGATGCACCCAGTGGCACTGGAGGTTAGGGATAGTTGTAGGTGGTTGTCTGCGCCATCGCAGAGGCCATTTCATGAAATTTTTCTTGTCTAAAAGGCTTATGTTTGATTGTTAACACAGGATTGACAACATAGTTTAAGAATTGATGTGTACTGACATGTCATCATTACCGTCAGGCAGGAAACAGAACCCTGATTAGTGCAGTGGCTTAGAGAAGATGACGTGCAAAAGTTTGTTGTTTTGTTTGTAGCTGTTGTTTAAGAACCAGGCTCATTAATTAGCTTTGTTCAAAACTGCTGTTCAAGCACAATGGCTTGCACACCGTTTACTACATGCACATGCAAAACCTTTATGCTTGTGCTTGGACTGGTTCATAAGTCAGTCCAGTGTTACATAAATAGATTTACTGGAACTAATACGCTTGGATGTACTCTTACGACTGGACTTTAGGAATTGTAGAAGTATTTGAAATGAATAAGTAGTCAAATGGGATGCTGATAATTACGAAATGTGTGTATTTTTCAATTCCAGAAAAACACCAGAAAGAAAACCCACCTGAAAAGAAAAAAAAGCCATTTGCTAGCGCTTTTGACATGTTTTCTGACGACGCTGACATGTTCACGGAACATCACACTGGCGTGAGTGAATTATTCATTTCTATTGCGATATGCAACATTCAATTTCTATGGCTTCTTTGTCAAAGTTCTTGATGAGCTGTAATGATGCATTGTTGACTGAATTGGGTTAGGCTCAAGCTTGTTATGAAATACTAAGTAATATCGGATAGTTCCGTCATATTTGCTTTAGCGCTTGTGTGACTTTGCGTTCATTTGGTAACTGCGGTGGGCGTGGCATGACTGCGTTCCTCAGAACTTTCCATTCCCTTCCGTTGTATTTCGTTTGGTAATTTGAAACAACGTGAAGTCGTATCTTTGTGACTGTTTTGGCTAAGGTCCTCTTCTGGGATTGTCCACATTCAGCCCCCCTCAAATATAGGCCCATGGGAGTACATTTGGAAGTTCTACTATTAAAATTAGCTGTGGGTACTGTTTGTTCCATAGGCATTCCACTACACACGTTCATCTCCTTTGTATGTCGTTCAACATTTTCTGTTCATAATCCTGCTTTTTGCGGAACTACTGCACAGGCATATATTTTCAGTACTGGAGAATAAGTTTAAAGTATGTTTAGAATATGTGCCCTGGGTCTTACTATCAGAAATGTCCTTTGTAGATTTGTTATAGAAATTGTATTCTTATCTGAGTCTTTGCTGCGTAGTGTATGTGATGTATACCTAACAATTCAGTTAATCCACAAACACACTTCTTTGGTCCAGTCAAATCACTTAACTAAACAACTTCTGCTCTGCTTTAATTATGTAATACGTGAAGGTCAATAAACTAATTAGTTCTTGTACATGTAAAATGTTAGTCACAAGGGTTGACTAGATTATGACACGACCAACAGGTGGCGCACAACCGATTAGTAATGCTCACACCTGGTACTATGAACATTCATTTAATTGGCTGAAAGCTGACAGTTTGATGAAGATTACTTATAATTCCATTTTTCTGAGTGTCTGTTTAGATATTGAACTCTATTGCAGTGCTTTCTTACTGCTGGATTTTTGCTGGGATTTCTATCAGTTGCCTAGTTGACAAAGATGTGATTGTCTTAGTTTTAATTTGCCTAGTTGACAAACAAAGATGTGATTGTCTTAGCTGTAATTTGTTTGTCTCGCTTTGCAGAGTCCTACAAGCAATTTAAATAGTATGGCTGGCCCAGACAACAATCCAGCTCTCACAGACAACTGGGATGATGCTGAAGGCTATTACAGTATGTACTGTGGTTATATTGTTAAGGTTATGTCTCACCTTATTGACGTGTCGGTCTATTTAGCCAAATATCTACAAACTATAGATTTTAATTCCTGACCGTGAAAGGATATTTTTTCTCAAAGTAAAAAGTCTGTATAATTTTGATTTTTGACTTTATATCAATGTGCTATTACTTGGGTCATTTGACCATGTCTTGTTGGTAAAATATGTTGCAGAAAGAGAGATGCAGCCATACCAAAACAACATTCAGTAACATGACCAAATTTCATTCGATATATGCTCAAGATTTAGTCTCAAAAACGCTGTTACAGTTTTCTTGATTATTCTGTGTTTATTGCATGCAACTTCTGAGTTTTTTCACAAAAGTCATTGAAGTCCTATTTATGGTAGGCCCTCATGCAACAGTGGAAACTTTTCAAAACAATTCCTAATCCTATAAGTGTTATGGAGAACAGGGCATAAATCACGGTATCTGGAAGTTTCACACGGATCCAATCGGGCATTTCTGAGATGTTTTCTGATATGATGTTCTGAAGTTTGCCAAGTCTGTCCTCCGTAACCTTAAGCCATTGGTTTGTTATCAGTAGGACTCTTCATTCTGATGTGATGTATGTTATTGTTTTGTCACTGTGTTATATAGTACTCTGCTTGTTGCGCAGCAGACTAGGTGATGTTTTAACTTTGATGTTCTTTGTTTTTATGTAGAATGAGTACTTTGACTGGTTAAGAGTAGTTACGGGTTTCATATGTTGTCTTGTCTACTGTAATAATACTCTTACAAACTTTACTTAGAGACTTTCATATGTTAGCAATAAAAGTGGAATGCTATCATAATGCACATTTTGCTGACTCTCACAAACAGTGTTTTGAACTCTGTATGCCAGTAAGGGTTGAGGCCCTTGATATCTTTCCTAGGCAAATGATTTGATCAATCCTGGAATTTGCAAAAAGAAAACACACAGTTAGAACTGGCCCTTCAAGCATCTTATCTCTGCCTGCTTCGGTTGACTGGGAATGGTATCGTAGAGTGAAAGTCCAGAGCATTAAAGGGCACATAGCCTAACAGTCTTTCTTGTTCGTCTTGAAGTTTGACTTTCATGTCCAAGCTCAGTAATTACCCTGCTATAGTGTTTCACTATGAAGACTACACTTCTAAGGTGGTGCTTGTATCTGTTGCAGGAGTTCGTATTGGTGAAATACTGGACAAGCGCTACACAGTGTGTGGATTCACTGGTAGTGGCGTGTTCAGTAACGTTGTGCGTGCCCAGGACCAGGCACGTGGCAACACACACGTCGCTATCAAGATCATTCGCAACAACGAAATGATGTGAGTTGTTTGGAGATGGAGCCTGTTTGTTATGAGGGATTTTGGTTGCCAGAGATTTTTGATTTAGCTGAGCTATATGTGGCTTTCACAAAAACTTTCAAGGGGTTTACTAGTTACGATGTTAATGCCAACTAAAAATGGTCCTGTACAGAAATTCTCAACGACAGTGTAATCAAGGTGGCAAAGCTTGCTTCAGTTTATAGCAAAATAGATTGGNTATGGTAGGCCCTCATGCAATAGTGGAAACTTTTCAAAACAATTCCTAATCCTATGAGTGTTATGGAGAACAGGGCATAAATCACGGTATCTGGAAGTTTCACACGGATCCAATCGGGCATTTCTGAGATATGATGTTCTGAAGTTTGCCAAGTCTGTCCTCCGTAACCTTAAGCCATTGGTTTGTTATCAGTAGAACTCTTCATTCTGATGTGATGTATGTTATTGTTTGTCACTGTGTTATATAGTACTCTGCTTGTTGCGCAGCAGACTAGGTGATGTTTTAACTTTGATGTTCTTTGTTTTTATGTAGAATGAGTACTTTGACTGGTTAAGAGTAGTTACGGGTTTCATATGTTGTCTTGTCTACTGTAATAATAAACTTACAAACTTTACTTAGAGACTTTCATATGTTAGCAATAAAAGTGGAATGCTATCATAATGCACATTTTGCTGACTCTCACAAACAGTGTTTTGAACTCTGTATGCCAGTAAGGGTTGAGGCCTTTGATATCTTTCCTAGGCAAATGATTTGATCAATCCTGGAATTTGCAAAAAGAAAACACACAGTTAGAACTGGCCCTTCAAGCATCTTATCTCTGCCTGCTTCGGTTGACTGGGAATGGTATCGTAGGGTGAAAGTCCAGAGCATTAAAGGGCACATAGCCTAACAGTCTTTCTTGATCGTCTTGAAGTTTGACTTTCATGTCCAAGCTCAGTAATTACCCTGCTATAGTGTTTCACTATGAGGACTACACTTCTAAGGCGGTGCTTGTATCTGTTGCAGGAGTTCGTATTGGTGAAATACTGGACAAGCGCTACACAGTGTGTGGATTCACTGGTAGTGGCGTGTTCAGTAACGTTGTGCGGGCCCAGGACCAGGCACGTGGCAACACACACGTCGCTATCAAGATCATTCGCAACAACGAAATGATGTGAGTTGTTTGGAGATGGAGCCTGTTTGTTATGAGGGATTTTGGTTGCCAGAGATTTTTGATTTAGCTGAGCTATATGTGGCTTTCACAAAAACTTTCAAGGGGTTTACTAGTTACGATGTTAATGCCAACTAAAAATGGTCCTGTACAGAAATTCTCAACGATAGTGTAATCAAGGTGGCAAAGCTTGCTTCAGTTTATAGCAAAACAGATTGGGAGGATTTTTGTCGTTTGCCAGAATTGTGTGGCCTTTTGGACAGAAATGGGGATGATGACAATCCATTAAAACACAAAATGCTAAGAAGGAGAGTCCAAAGGTTAAACCTTGTAGCAGATTAGAACTTGCTTTAATGTAATGTTTTGTTCATTTTGTTATTATGAAACACGTGTCATTTGTAGTTTACCACATTGTTGCGAGCATTCTAAGACTTACGTGTTTGTGTGGGGTACGAATGGAACAAAACTGGTAATAGTTAGTTTATTCCCCATGTATTGAACAGTCTGCTCATGTTTTAGGCGTAAGACTGGTCTGAACGCTTATTCCCCATCTATTGAACTGTTTGCTCTTATTACAGGCACAAGACTGGTCTGAAAGAACTGGAATTCCTCAAGAAACTCAATGATGCCGATCCTGATGACAAGTTCCATTGCCTACGTTTGTTCAGGCATTTCTTTCACAAGCAGCATTTGTGCATGGTGTTCGAATCACTGCAGTAAGTAATAATCTGCATTAGTCTGCAAGTCACTATTAATTCCGTTTGTATACCTTTTGTGGTCTGTTGTGGCTTAAGATGTGCCGTGTAGCCAGGGTCATGGACGCAAAGGGGCGGTGTGACAATGGACATGCTGAGGGGGGACTTATTATACAGCAATATAAAAGCAGTCATATAAGGGGATTTCAGACTCCCGGATCACTCCTCTGGTGTCACCCTGCATGTGTCCAATGACTGAGTGAAGTTTCCAGTTGTTAAGCTATGTGCTGTCCAATCCTGTAACAATGAATCCTCCCCGGGTTTTCCTAAAATATTTGTTGTTATTGTGATGCATTTTATTCAAACTGACTTGTATACAGTAAAGTTGGCATTGGACCTGAAGTTTGATTATAATTGACTGCGTCAGATACAGGACATGTCTCTCTCGTGGTGCATTCTAATATATCTGACAACTCAGATGTTTTGTATTACATGATACTCGCCTGACAAAGGATGTGACACAAATTGTACTTTTTTTACTGTACTTCAGTATTCTCATAGTGTTTGTGTGCGACATTGCTTTAATCAATGATTGTGTTATTGCTGCTTCTGTTCTAACTCAAATAATGAGAAGAAGACCTCTTATTAATAAACACGACAAACAGACCATCTGGTCTACCATGAGTGCAATGCTTGCAGTCTGCCAGAGTACACGGGATTAGAAACAACTTTACACGGCAAAAGTATTCCTCACCATGGCCACTGCGCCAATTCGTCTCCAGTGTAGTGTTCCCTCATGGCAAAGATTAGGGGGAATTAACAGGACAGTTAGTGACGTGGCTAAGCCTTGCGTAATTAGAATGTTTTTCATGATAGTCAAATGTGATTTTCATTGTAACAGAATTAGATGTCATGGTGGGTATTGATTTGCCTTACAAGTGAGCATTCACAATCCACACCACTGTTCTATAGTGGACTTCTTTGGTCAGCTTTTGAAGTTCATTCATCTCTTACTAATCTTGTGGTCAACATATTCCTATTGGACATTGTTCTGTATTTACTCCTAGTGTCAACGTGAGAGTGGTAATGAAGCTACACTGCCCTTCTTCTTCATCCTGTGATTTATTCCTAATATAAACCTGAAGACACTGTCCTTTCTTTACTCGCAGTCTCAACTTAAGGGAGGTGCTGAAGCGATATGGGAAAAACGTGGGTCTTCACATCAAGGCTGTGCGCTCCTACACTCAACAGCTACTTCTGTCCTTGAAGCTGATGAAGAGAGCCAGCATTCTGCATGCTGATATCAAGCCGGACAACATTCTGGTCTGGCTCACTCAAACACACAATGTGTTCTTTTTAATTGTAGTTCATATAAGCAGTAGCAGTAGTAGTAGTGGTAGCTGAGATTTATATTCTTGTTTCATTATTCTAACATGCTGAAAATTTGTGCGAACAGTTCTTAAAATATGTTCCCTCACGTCCTGGACGATTACAGTGTGGTCTGTCTTGGAATTGGTTATAGGTTAATATTGGTGACATATTTTTCAAGAATAATTCAGACCTGAACCATGTTTCCTAAGTTTCATCATCTTAAGTAATAACCACATTGTAGCAAAGCAAATTTGTCTTCTGATTCACAACTTGCACGAATTTGGTATCATGCTTGAAAATGGTTGTGTTCTGTCCAAACTACAATTGTTCTGCATGGTTGGAACATGCGCTCTTTCCCATTTGCATTTTTAACATTGATGCTAAAAAGAGGTATTGTGTCCTAAACAACAATGCTCAAGAATCATTTTTGCAGCGTCACCAAAGTGTGCAAGCAGCTAAACTAACTTCACATCAATTGTTGCATACTTAAGATTTAAAATTGTTTTGTTGTTTTGTTCAGGTAAATGATTCCAAGCTGGTTCTGAAGCTCTGTGATTTTGGCTCAGCGTCCCACGTGTCTGACAATGAGATTACTCCGTACCTGGTCAGTCGATTCTACAGAGCTCCGGAAATCAGTAAGTACTGTAATCTTTAGCCTACCCAGGTGACGCAGGGTGTGGTCTCTACGTCACATGTTCTCTTAAAATAATCAGTGGCTGAGGTTTTTGTGTTGTCAGTAATATTGTTATGTTAAGAATGTTTACTCTGTAAAGAATGCGTTGTCAGAGTATTTTCACTTGCATTTAATATTTATTTTATTGTCCCTGGCTGGGAACTTCAAAACTTGTCTATTGTATCAGTTGGACTGCTGCATGACGTCGAGTGTGCAATGTCACTCGTTATCAGTTGACAGGTTTAACAGGACTCATAATATTATGTATGCACTGGAGATGACTGTTGGCTGTCATTATGTCTTGTCCACAGTTCTAGGCATGGGCTATGGACACGAGATAGACCTGTGGTCGGTTGGAGTTACCTTGTTTGAACTGTACACAGGCAAGATTATGTTCCCGGGCAAGTCCAACAATGAGATGTTGAAACTGATGATGGAGGTCAAGGGTAAAATGCCCAATAAGGTTATCCGCAAGGGCACATTCCGTGACCAGCATTTTGATTCTAATTACAATTTCTTGTTCCACGAGGTGGACAAGATTACACAGCGGGTGAGTATGCAGTGGTTGTATTGCATGGTCTGCATAGAGGGAGCTATCGCTGGTCATGTTTGCTTTGTGTAGAAGACGTTGATTTGATTGTTGTTCAGCTACATGCAACATTCTGGCCGGTTTCGAATTATTTTTGAATCGGCATTGTGTTAAATTTTTTAATGTTGTTTCAAGAAAT
Source organism: Phoronis australis (assembly GCA_002633005.1). NCBI lineage: Eukaryota > Metazoa > Phoronida > Phoronidae > Phoronis > Phoronis australis. Next base: position 458,205 of record NMRA01000220.1, on the reverse strand, counting down.
TTTTAAATCTTGTTCCATTTGCAGATTTTATATTTAGTGCATTGTTAGTCCAATTAAATGTATTCCATTGAATCATTGTATTGGTTTTAATTTCGTTTCAGAATTTAATATTTCCAACGTAATTGAACCAGTTCCATTGGATTGCTTTGTTCATTAGTGTAGTTTCTTTTCAGTGGTTTTTTAGGGGTCTACTTTGCTGTGACAGTTTGTCTTGGCTTCGAATCTGGCAGTTTGTTTGTCTTTAAAAATTGGCTCTGAAGTTGTTTTGAGTTGCATTTTAGTATTAAAAACTTATCCATTGCTTGTGTGCAAACAAACTCTACTCAGTGGTGTTTTAATTATCACTTCAAAAGTAGATTCATTGTCTGGACCATTCTGCACAACTAGTCATTCCAGAATTGCGTGTTTGCTACACAAATAGTTGTGTATCAAAAGTAGTGGCCCGTATTTATCCATAATTGAATTACGGTGGCTCCCTCTATGGAGATAATAATCTCGTGTATACAGTTTTTGAAAGTGTTGGAATTAAAGAATTAGAAAGAATTTAATTCATCTAACTTGACACTGTTATTAATACCAAAAATGTTTTGCTTACTTATTATTTCTTGATAATAGCCTGTTTAGGTTAGATAGTATCAACTGTGCTGACTAAGAAAGACCTCAGTGTGATTGATATCTTACACCATGTCTGTTGTGATTATTTTCCATTTGTTGGTATTGTATGCTTCAACAGACTGTTCAGAATTTCTGTTGTCAAAGTTTTGGCAAAGTTAGGGAGGGAAGTTTTTTCAAAATTGTGAGAGAAAATTATCATAAAACTGAAAAGGCATTACTGATCACTGTGACTGAAAAATGCAGAAAGAAACCGAAGTTAAAGATTAGTAATCTAAGTTTAATTACCTGCCTGTCGGAAAGAACTACCCGAGTTTCTGGAAATCTTGCTGCTAAATTTGGCCATTATTTCACAAGACGAGATCTTGCCCATTTTAAAAGTGCTGTCCACATTTGTGAAGACGAAATATCGGGTCTTTTCCTCCCTAGGAAAAGGTGAGTGTGATCAGTACAATCAACTCGACCAAGGACCTGCAGGCTGAGCTGATTGGCTTCCACCGACTGCCAGAAGACCAACTGAAGAAAGTGAGCCAACTGAAGGACTTGCTAGAGAAGATGCTGATGCTAGACCCGACCAAACGCATATCTATCAACCAGGCTCTTGCTCACCCATTTGTACAGGACAAGTTATAGCGTCGGATGTGCCATGTATCATGTTTTAAGTATATGTTGGGGAACTGTAATTGTTTGATGACTTGTGTACAAGATACCAGACAATTTGCGGTACTGTGGTTGATCTAAGCCCAGTCGCGGAGGTAGTATGGACCAAGATAGTGGACCTGTATCGTTAAGTATGCTGGTATATGAAAATCCTGTTTTATCTTTTAGGATAAGATGAACCTATGGTATGGCGTAGGAAATCAAATGTACTAGTCTGTTTGAGAATGGTTTGGCCGCTGGAGTACAGGTATTGGTTGTAAATAGTTCATCCTGCACAGGAAGTGCATCATATTTCGTATTCTCCATTGTGACATTCAAGTGTAGCAGTCATGTATATCCACCATTTAACAACAGTCATCCTCTGAATGCTGTCTGGGACATGTGCTTTACTGCTGTTGTCCGATACATTTCCTGTCACCATTTTTGTTGGTTTGGAATGTGGTCCTAGACACTAACCTGTGAACCATGATAAATGCTGTCTCTCTTTTTCTTTCATATAGGTTGTGTCATCGTGGTTTGAATGAATTGATTTTCATCGACTGCTAGACCGACCACGTAATCCGCACAAATGCGGTGTTCTTGCGGTAATGACACTTCTGTGTTTGATTATGTCATCTACATCTAGTTAACTATAAATTGAATTTAAACTATTCACTTTCACTCAGGTTTGAATAGGGCATTAAATGACATTTGTTAAAACAGTTCTAATTTGATCTTAACGACAAATTACTAGTTTGCCTAATAAATTCTATTTGTTGAACTTTGTGTTTTAAGCACCTATAACTGCAACTGAAAATGTCACAGACTAATCTGGTAGCTGTGATCAATGCTACGATATCAATCAATAGAAAACTGCAAAGCCTACTCTTTTAAGCACACTTGCGTTTTTTATGCGCCCACATATTTATATGTGGGCGCACATTGCCGTCATCTCTGTCTGGGGTCCATGGCTGCATCTCCTAAACCCCTTGCAGGATCGTATTGAAATTTGGCAGGTGGGCTCCTATGGGGGTTTACGACAGAGTTTCAGACCGACCCGAATACCGCTGTGCCCCCTAGTGGCAATTTTAGTTTTTTACGTTTGCTTCTGTATCTTCAAAGGTCTTCAACCGATTTTCATGAAATTTGGTACATAGACATCTATTAATGAGTTGGCGAAATCCTCCCGTTGTCGGATTGCTAAGATAGATTTTGCACCATCTACTAGCAATTTTTTACTATTTTCGAGCCGTTTTNTAACAATCAAACCACTCTAAGGATGATTGTAAAAATTGGCATGTATGGTCTTACTATAAAGAATACAGTTGACGATGATTTTCCGATGACTTCGACTACTGTGGCGCCTCCTAGTGGCAGTTTTGTTTGTTTTTGCGCCCATGGCTGTATCTCCTAAACGCTCTACAGGATCTATATTAAATTTAGCAAATGTATTTATATAAAGTTGACAACAGACGACGACGCCTTTTGGACAGATCGGTCTACCAGTGTGCCCCTAGTGGCAATTTTAGTTTTTTATGTTTATCGCTGTATCTTCAAAGGTACTCAACAGATTTCCATAAAATTTGGCACATAGACCTCCATTAGTGAGTTGACGCTAGCCATTCATCTTCGGATTGATTCAAGGTTTTTTACACCACCTAGTGGCCATTTTTGTTGTTTTTGAGTCTGTTTTGTGGCGTTCGTCCCTCTGTCAACCAAACCACTCTAAAGAAAGTTGGCATGTATGTACTTTCTATGAAGGGGACGGTTGCCGATGGTTTTCTGATGACTTCGACTACTGTGGTGCCTCCTAGTGTCGGTTTTGTTTTTTGCACCCCTACCTGTGTGTCCTAAGCCCTCTGCAGGATCTCTATTAAATTTAGCACGTGTATTTATATGAAGTTAACAAGAGAAAGTGACAACTTTTAGACTGATCTGATGAACACTGCGTCCCCTTGTTTTCCTCTGTTTCTCTGAATTTCCTCGGCAAATTTTAATTAAAGTTGGTAAATGGTTTCTTTTAAAGAAACGATGACATTTTTGGGATTTTCAGACGGATTTGATGCGCCATCTAGTGGCCATTTTAATGACATAAATAAACAACCCTAAAAGCACACCATTTGCGATGCATTCGTGGGTGCATTTCAACGCTCCGCGTTGCTCTTGTTTATTACAGTATTATTCGTATTCTTGTCATATTCAATTATGTTGTTGTAAAGTGAACGTCCATCCTTACTGATACTATTTTGTCATTTTCTTTCCAATCCTGGTACTGTGGAGAGCATATTCAGCAATTTATTGCAAGCATTTGATTGGTTGTCGGCTCACATTTCCATGGTAACGAGAACGACTGCTTTCAGTGAGTTTGGAGGAGGAGTACATCACGTAATGTGTTCATAAAGAATATTTGGTTTGGGAGCACGGTATTCATATCTAGTATTCTTATTTTAAATTTTTATTGATCAAAGGTCATAAGGAATATTCGACTGTTTTATGGTCCTTGGGATCCATTTGAACACAAGAGCCATTTTGAACAAAATAACCTCTGAAATCGGCACAGTAGAAATTGACCTAGTTGGACATTGTCAGAGATTGTACTGCCACTCTGCTGGAAGTCCTTTGAAATTGACACAGCTGGAAACTCATCAAAGTTGTCAAGCCTAGATGATGACTAGAATCCACAATTTAAGATGCACCTTTGGTACTTTGAATTATTTATGAAATCCTCTATATTTGTGTTGTGTTCACAAAATGTTTGATAGACTACAAGTGTTTTTTCTACGGCTTATTCATGAGGTTATCTAGTGCACTGGAAATGGTTGATGAGTTGTTATCATTCATGCGTCTTCTCAGTTCAAGAATTGATGACGCCTTCATTGTAGAATAGCTTTAAAAACTGCTTATTGGTGACACAATCGCTCATTCTTGGTGATGAGATTTCTCCTTGCCATTCGGGGTCTGTGTCCGTTAGCCCTTTACTATAAGGACTAAGGAAATGACACAAAGATATACTCATTTCACACGTATAATTAAAGGATACTGAACCGGAATTTTGACCATTAAGAGATATTGCCAACTGAACACTTAAAGGTGCATTTTACCCTGATTAGTAGTCACTTTAAACATTTTTCAAGCTCTTAACTGAAGAACCAAAACCAACATCAGATTTGCGAAATTCTGACAGGAAATTTAAGGGAATTTTGCGAAATCGGTTTTATAATTAGTGTAAAAGTCCCTATTGGATTATTGTTTTTAGCCAGCCAAACAGGGCGAAATGTTCATCGCCAAATGGTCGGGTGTGACTAACGCTTCAGGAGAGTCAGTTGATGACTGGCGAGAGACTGCGTATCTCGACCCACTGTATCCATTCTATGTTTTAACTAAACAGTTCTTTCATATTTTCGTGGAGGGGAGTACAGAATAAGACAAGTAATCGGACAAAATAATCATGTCCCGTAGTGCCGGCTAATTCTGTTAACAACAAAAATGCCTGGAAATAACTATTAAGGTGGCAAAATTTTAATTACAGAATGTCTTACCCACCTTTAATGCTGACATTCTTGTTAATTTCCTTTCATTCTTGGTCATGAGAGCAGACAACTAACGAGTAAGACTTCAGCCCAGCCTATTATGACTGGAGATTTCCGGATCCTTTTGTTTGCATTCTTTCGGATTGTACTGTACATGTAAGACAATAGCAGGTGGCTATAGCAGTCAGTGAAATCGCCAGAATATGGTTTAGTATCCTTTTAAAATCCATGTTACGGTACAATAGGATTGTAACAGTCATCATTCATGTGAGCATATTGCCATACACTTCAGCACACAACAATATAGTAATGAACATTTTACACTACAGTAAAAGGTAAATGCGGTTGGATATTCAAAGACGCCATTGTAAAACATACCAGTGATGTGCTAGTCTGTCATTTTGTTGACTGTTTTTTGCAGAGTGAAGATTCTGAGTGGTGAAGAGGAAAAGTCTATGAAAGGTTATAATTAAACCGGATGCAAACGAATTAATTGAAATTTCACATTTTATATCTCATTGTGTTATTGGAATCCTTTCAAATTTTACGTTTTCTGATTGAAGTGATTTTGAATGCACTAATTCAATATTCAGAAGAGTTCTCAGTTGTGTTGAGAATGCCTGCTTGCGTTTTCTCCTCACAAGATGTTGGTAGCTTCACTGACCATGGTTTTAAATGTTTTGAGATTTTTTATAAGTCTCAAAGAAGCCAGTTGTCATGTTTAAGAAGTTTATTAATGTTAAAATTCTCTTTGTTTTTGACAGTTTGGCAGCATTTCGACTTTTGCTAAGATGAGGAGTCTGATCCATTTTTGATACAATATACTATTTTAGGGAAATAAGGTTGTTCACTTGAACTCGAGCTGTGTGTTGTTTCAGTACTGCATCTGCTTTGTCAATTTTTGTAGGTAAAATGGTTCTGTTGTCAATGAAACTAAAGAGATGATGTGCTGTGAGACATATGGCTACTGAAGACCCTGATTAAAAACAAGGCCAAAGATGTTCGATTTTGAGTTATTAGAAATTTCAGTGCAGTATGGGAAAATAAAGTTGATAACACAAGATGTGGTTGTGTTCGTAAAATTGTGATGAGCATCAGTTTACATTGGATTGTTTTCTAAATTCTTAAGGCTTTGTAGGAGCCTTGAATATTGTTCAATTTTGGCCAACTTGGAACATTATGTCTCGGAAATGGCTCGACCAGTCCACATGAAACTTTGTGATACTATGGTTTATGCATTGTTCTCCAAAACAATGTTCGGAATTGTTTTAGAATGTCCCACTTTTGTATGAGGGGCTCTCAGAAATATGACTTAAGTGATGTTTATGAAAAAAACTTAATTTGCAAAAAAGGAAATGAGAATTTAGAAAACAGAAACGGCTTTTTCGAAATTTTATCTTGAACATTTATAGCATAGGAAATTTGGTTGTATCATTGTTTTGCTATGAATGTACCTTTTTTGCTAAATTATCCAAGGTCCCGTGACTTGATTAGTGACTGATTGGTATGAATTCTCTGGAATTTTTACTTTAATGGAGAAAATATACTTTTGCTGAGTAATTTTATGGTTAGTAAGATATTTTGCTAAATGTACAGACTTAAAGCAGGTAGTTTCTGATTAGTTCTTGCTTTCGTTTTCATTTTGATGTCACTACATTGTCTTAAAGCATCTGTCTGTTATTTACCAGTTAAATTTGTAACATCTCGTGTGAACTGCGGTGTAAATGCCCTGAATTTTTGGTTGGATAAGAAACTATGCTTAAAGTGATGCATTGTTCTCTTTTATGGGTTGACTAAAGTGTAATTGCATGGTCTTCATTACACGTGTTTAGTGGATGAGGTGATTGAGTTGGCTGCATCTGATATAGTTTTATCACATGATTGTTCATTTTCATGTTTTGATGGCCCACTGGGCCGATTGGACTTCGGTGCCAAGATGGTGTTTAAAATAACGTTGGGTTTTTAGTTACTCAAACACTGATTGTTATGTATGTATCGTTTGAAAAGAAATATAAGTTCTCTCTCTCATCCATTTTCTTTGGTTTTATTGCACTTAAAATTTTCGTGCTCTAGTTGTTTATTGTATATGTTTAATTATGTCCAGTATGGGCGCATTTGGCGGTAACATAGGGGAAATCATTTGTCCAGTGCACAGTGTTGGCGTGCCAACAGCATACATGAATAATTTATGGTGGGACGTGTGTAACGTAAATTGTATTGGCTATTCGACAGGCATTAACTCACTGAGTTGGGCGTAGGGTAATACTTCCCTTTTCACTTAGTATATTAAGTACATGATATGGCTTCAAGCGAAATTCGATTTTGTCATGAAAATTCATTCTCAAAAGAAAGATTAGGAAAGTTTTAATCTATTGCTGTGGTCTGTACCATCGGTGCACGGACAACATTTGATAAGGCAATGAAGTACAGGTAAGGAGTGTTTTACGCAGTCCAAGTTTGCCCGAACATGGTGTTCGCATGGATATCAATTTAACGGCTGGTCCCCACTTTATGATTTCCAAAAAAAAACGGAAAATGAACAGCATGGTTTACGCGCTCTGTCAGGTTGTTAGGTAATTGTATTGACTGAGTACGTGATGTACGATTAAAAAAACGAAAAGGGAGCTGACAGTCCTCCCTGGAAAAATATATATGGTTTTATTTGATTAATACATGTAGTCTCCAGTGACCAATGCTATGCAAAAGCTGTGCTTTGCATTGAAATCTCGACTGACTACCCAAATGTATGAATGTATGGAAAATTTAAAAGATTACTGTCGAGCAAGTAAACCTAGAATTTCACTTGCCGACAGAAAAAAATACTTGCCCGGAGGGAACCGCAGGCGAATCATCTTGGAAGTCCTTCATGTAACTGCTAATGTGAGCGTGTCAGTAACTGACCACGGAACAGAGATTAACCTCGTCAAATGTCGTAAGTCACGTTTAAAATGCTGAAGTTCCCTGCCGCAAACACAATGGCCATTTTGATAGGGTTAAAACACCATGACTGTTCTATCGGGTGGTTGGGTCATGCAGGCCTGCGGCTAACTAAAATGCTCACATTTGCTCGCTGTTGGAGTAACTATAGCCGCACACCATAATCTCGGAACATGTGAGAGATTAATGCAAAATTTTCGTTCCATTTAAAGTTTTTAAAATTATGCAGGTTAATGCATGGGCGGCGCACCATGGGGGCTATATAGCCCCCCACGCACTGGCACCCACTTCTTTCAGTGCTGTGTCTCCCATGAGTGGATATATGTGTCACTACTTAATTATAAAGGAATGGCCTCAGTGGAAATAAAATGGTCATGAATTGTGAGGTTGACTTGGTGACTTCAGTTAGCAGTGCTGTGTAATATTTTGGAAATTTATTCAAATCTCTATTAAATTTTGTGACACTGTCCTGGGACTTTCTAGATTTATATATGATCGCTATCTACTAAGCAGGCGCGGATCTAGGATATCACAAGGGGGGCCCAACATTTTGTCCGGCTGGAAGCATTTGCGCAAAGTGAACCACGATTGTACTAGATGCGCATAGCACCCAATGGGGCGAGGTCGGGAGGGGGGTTTGCCCCCCTCCCGTCCAGGAAATTGTTCTGTTTTTACCTCTAAAAATCAAGCATTTTCCTTGATTCTTGAAGTATTACCCAAGAAAAAAAGGCAAAAAACACAGAGAACGTATCAAACAGGAAAAAAATGCACGTCTCCATGACTCGAACTCATGACCTGGCGGAAAGAGCCCGCGCACGTTACCACTACACCACCACGATTTAGCTACAGTATATAAAAGACTTACTTGTTTATGGGCCACAGCGTTTGCGCGCGAAACCTACTTCTTTTTGTAATGCTTATTACACGTTTTATATTTTGTGCCATCAATTCTTAACAAATTTGTCGTATTTGAAATAGTCTTCAAATGCCCAAAAGACCAAATCCATTTTTCGTGTTGGCAATAATGACGGGATTGGTTTGGAAACCGTCTTAAGATAAGGTTCGACAAAGAGAGTATTGCGAGTTTCTGAGTGATTCACTAAGGCTTCGATTAAAATTCACATCTTACCAGCAGCTTCTGTTTTTTCATC
>NMRA01000220.1:390591-446267 GCA_002633005.1 Phoronis australis | reverse complement strand
GTAACTCACTGGGATAAGAGTTGGGCGTAGGGTAATGTAAATTGTATTGGCTATTCGACAGGCAGTAACTCACTGGGATAAGAGTTGGGCGTAGGGTAATGTAAATTGTATTGGCTATTCGACAGGCCGTAACTCACTGGGATAAGAGTTGGGCGTAGGGTAATGTAAATTGTATTGGCTATTCGACAGGCAGTAACTCACTGGGATAAGAGTTGGGCGTAGGGTAATGTAAATTGTATTGGCTATTCGACAGGCCGTAACTCACTGGGATAAGAGTTGGGCGTAGGGTAATGTAAATTGTATTGGCTATTCGACAGGCAGTAACTCACTGGGATAAGAGTTGGGCGTAGGGTAATGTAAATTGTATTGGCTATTCGACAGGCCGTAACTCACTGGGATAAGAGTTGGGCGTAGGGTAATATACCTCCCTTTTCACTAGTATATTTAGTACATGATATGGCTTCAAGCGAAATTCGATTTTGTCATGAAAATTCATTCTTCTCAAAAGAAAGATTAGGAAAGTTTTAATCCATTACTGTGGTCTGTTCCATCGGTGCACGGACAACATTTGATAAGGCAATGAAGTACAGGTATGGAGTGTTTTACGCAGTCCAAGTTTGCCCGAACATTGTGGTCGCATGGACGCGATCAATTTAACGACGGCTGGTCCCCACTTTATGATTTCAAAAAAAAAACGGAAACTGAACAGCCATGGTTGACGTGCTCTGTCACGTTGTTACCTAATTGTATTGACCGAGTACGTGATGTACGATTTAAAAAAATAACGAAAAAGGAGCTAACAGCCCTCCCGGCTGGAAAAATATATATGGTTTTATTTTATTTTATTAATACATGTAGTCTCCAGTGACCAATGCTATGCAAAAGCTGTGCATTGAAATCTTCTCGACTGAATTCCCAAATGTATGAATGTATGGAAAATTTAAAAGATTACTGTCGAGCAAGTAAACCTAGAATTTTACTTGCCCAATGAAAAAATACTCAGCTTGCCCGGAGGGAACCGCAGGCGAATCATCTTGGAAGTCCTTCATGTAACCGCTAATGTGGGCGTCATTAACTGACCACGGAACAGATTAACCTCGTCAAATGTCGTAAGTCACGTTTAAAATGCTGAAGTTTCCTGCAGCAAACACAATGGCCATTTTGATGCCAAGACTGTTCTATTGGGTGGTTGAGTCATGCAGGCCTGCGGCTAACTAAAATGCCCACCTTTGCCCGCTGTTGGTATAACTAGCCATACACCCTAATCTCTGAACATGTGAGAGATTAATGCAAAATTTTCGTTCCATTTAAAATTTCTAAAATTATGCAGCCGGGGCGGCGCACCATGGGGGCTGTAGCCCCCCACGCACCCACTTCTTTCAGTGCTGTGTGTCACCTCAGTGGAAATAAAATGGTCATGAATAGTGAGGTCGATTTGGTGACTCAGTTAGCAATCATGCTGTGTAATATTTTGGAAATTTATTCAAATCTCTTAAATTTTGTGACATGTCCTGGGACTTCCTAGATTTATATATGATCGATATCTACTAAGAAGGAGTGGCAATGAGTGCGATGGCCATCGGAGTGGCGCCGACTGACGATTCGCGAACTGATGGAACTCGATCAGTGGACGTGCCATGACACGAATCTTTGGTAAAAGCCTTTCGCAACCGAATAGCAGCTCACATGCATGCAGCAGATAGGCCCATTTGGATTTCAATAGTGGACTGCCACTTTTGCGTAAATTTCTCTTCAGCTGCGTGCGTGGCATCCGTCCGAGTCGGCACCGTGGCGTCGGCCGGCCACTCATCCCAGTGCCGGAGCCTAGGATGCGGCCGCGCGTGATGTCAGTCAGTAAACTGTAACTTACTGGGCATAACTTATGAAGGAAATGCTTTAATTAATTCAGTAAAGCCTTTTTGTAATGGCTCCTTTACCCGGCGCCTAGGCCTGTAACAACCTCGATCGGATCGAGGACAACAATGTCCAAGTGTGGATATTGGCCTATAGAGTGGGCCCCGCGCTAGCCAGCCAGCCACTGAGCTAGCAGTATGATGAAGACTGTCGTCAAAATACAGCTAGCTGCGTATATTTATATACAGCTTTGTACCAAGGCTAGCCCCGCGCATGCATGTTTAAAACAAGATCTCACCAATAATTGAAAAAAGGTTGGTAATTTATTCACATTATATTCATAAACATCTAATTTTTTTTAGTGCAGTGCAAATCATCAATGTGAATGTGATTATTTCGGAATTGTCAAGTTTCACTCATGTATTCCAGCGGATTTATAGGCCGGGGGGCCAAGGGGCGTGGGCCATGCCCGCCCCCTAAAATTCTACCAGACACCATTTGGGAGTGCGGATGCGCGCAAGCAGTGGCTCCGTCGCCGGGGGTGAATAAACAACGCATAGGCCCTGGACAAACCCCGGTTTAGTGGCACGTTTTTTTTAGTCCAGGAGTCCGCATTTGAGGCCTCTGCGTCCCCACAATTTAGCCTGGGCGCGCGCATCTGCCGGAATGCTGGTTATTCCTGTGCCCTGGCCTCCCTAACTCAAAATCCTGGATCCGCCCCTGTATTCTAAGTCGTTCATACCCACAGTGATTCCACACGAGCCAGGTTCTTAGTGCACTCCCAATAGTGTTCCGCTTTTATCCACAAGGGGTCACTGTATTCCGGCAAAAGTGGCGCAGTATAATAACGATGCATTGAACAGCAGGTGAGTCGGGATCGCTAGGATTTCCAAGAAACGACCATTTTGACTAGCTAGTGGCTAATTCAGTGCTAGGAACCAGGTTCAGTGGTAAGCTGATACTTGCTATTATGTGCGCTTTGTTTTCTAGAAATGGAAGGAACCGGGAAACTCGATGCTTAAATTTTTAGTGCTCTTGTAATGGAGTTGACCGGTCTTGATGACTACCTAGGTCTAGGATGATTTCTAGTCGGCTCGCTATCTAATTTCTTATCTTCTCACTCAGTACGTGAGCCAGAGAAGCTCAGCCAGCTCACTCACTCAGTCACTGTGACTTGAAGAGAGGTAGCATTGCCACTTATTCTCGTCAGGAAGATATTCCCGATGTAATCTCTCCCCCGTCGTCCACAATGAGTCACCGAAATACCGCCCCGTGTGATTTCCTCAGGTGAGATTCGGACCGGCAGGGCCAACAGAGGCGATGGCCATTGCCTACTTCGTGCCAAGAACTTAGCTATGCCTATGGCTATGATACGATTACTATAGGGACTTCGGCTCAAACTCCAACTCTGCCTCGTGGTGGTTTGTTGAATTGGCTCAATTATGTTGCACACCCGCAATATTAAAAGAGTAGCATAATATTTTTACATTACACAAACATTTTAGGTTGTAAAAGTCTCAATCCGTCACTGTCCTATTTTCAAAATTACAAAACCTTGTGTGCTTCCTAGATTTACCATATTATTCTGTCAAACTACTAAAATTTAAAAATAATATTTTCACCCCTGTGTGTTTATGATTATCTAAAGAAGAAACGTCTGCAGCCTGATTCGAGTTTATAACAGCATGTTGCCAGCAAATTTCAAGCTACACAAAGTGTGAATATGAAGTAGCTAGTTGAAAATTGCTTTTGTTTTTAAGAATATGTTTTGTCGCGTGTCAAAAATGATCCACCATAAATCATTCAACCACACGATCCAGTAAGTATAATGGCGTGGTGTGGAATACACTGCATGATATGTGAGCACCCAAGGTATTAATTAATAAACTAGACAGTGCAAATACCATTTATGATGTCCTGTAGTGTATTGGGGACGATTAAGCTGAGGACGGCTGTGCTATAACTATGCTATTGTATATAGCTGGAACTAAACGACAAGCAACCATTTGAGCAATCTACGCTTTAAATAAATTGCTCAAAAACAGTTGTATTCATTGGCATGCTCAGAATATTCCCTGAGACCAAAATTCGCACTGAATTCTCACTGTTACGAAACATTTTCTCACTGAATACTCCAGCTGTTCAATTCCCTTTGGGATACTGATAATTTATGGGTCATCTACAGTAAGAATCTGCTTAAAAAATGCAACCCTTAATAAGTTGTAAGTGTTTGAGTCTCGCCTACATTTACCCATTGTTGGAGTATACACCGTAAGTGTTTCAAACTTTTTCATTCTTTTCCGCAATATTGTTAATTGTCCCAACCTCTGTTGTGTATTCTTGGTTAATGAGCAACACAGTTACAGGACAGACTGATAATACACCATCACTTATCAGACAGACTGTTCCCTCAAAGAATGCAGTCAGAAATTTGAATGGGGCTGCTCATCATGAAAGCTAAACTGCTTTCAGGCTGAGTCACTGCCTTGTGACCTTGTTCAACATCAACTCATTTTCCACAATGTGACTCCAGTTAACCACAATTAAGGTGACCTGGATATCATGTGACAGTTGTTTACTGGAATTTTACTAAAGTATCAAAGTCTCACACCCAGCCAGTACTAAGAGTCATGAACATTTCGAAAATGGTGCCATTTAGTCAAGATTTTTTTTTACCGTATTGATACGATCTGATTTGTTTGTATGAATGTAATATACTTCATTTCAAATTTTCCTTTATTTCCTTTTATTTCTGTACGATTTTCCAAGACAAATTTTTCGCTTCAGTTTGCTTAATAATTTCGAATGCACAATGTTCCTTTTTGGACAGATAAATTTAAATTTATAAGAGATGAAAATGCAAAGATATTGTAAACCAAAAGAATTGTGTGTTCTGCTCTTGTGACAAATTGTGAGCAAATAACATATGCAATAGGTTACAATAAACCCGCTGTTCATCATCTTATTGTGACTCAACTTTTTCTTGCTAATGTCGTAAAAGTTTTGTATGCAGCTTATTCAGATGCACTGCCTTGCTTGAATGATAAAGAACATTGGCTGGAGTCAAAGTTGTTAACCATGCAGACTCTAATGCAAAAAAGGCTGGTTTCGAGACTATGTGACATTATGATTACCATCGTGTGATATTTTTTACTGGTTTTGGTAATGGAACTCAGCAAGCTGCATGACGTGGTTTTACGTTGTACACTGGGACAAACTTTGTTGACTTCCAGTTGCATTCTGAGATTCATTGAAAGACCAGGTTGGTTTTATTTTCAGTTTTGCTCTTGTGTCAGCTGACCTGAGATGAGGAAATAGTCTGACTTATGCTGTGTTAAGCATGGCCTGCTGTACACCAAAGCGGAGGGTGATCTCACTGGTTGTGGTTGGCTTTCTGGTACTGGCTATTGGCTGTGCCTGTATACCACTCTTTAAATGGATCATCAAACAACAGATTATAAAGGTAAGTATATATGACCCATTTCGTTTATTTGAATTTGAAAGGGTGCTGTCTTTGAAAAAAACATTTTATTGCAAGTTGTTTGGTTAATGTGAAAGTTCACTTTTCATGGCAAGTTACTTGCATTATAAACATGCTGGTGTTTAGCACTAATGTTGTTTACTTTATTACAAATTCTTGAAATATACATACCATGGTGACTAGTTAGCTAAAACCCAAGATTTATAAATAGCAAAATTTCGTCTCCAAATACTATAGTTATAGCTTAAAACCAACATAGCTGACCCATGAAATTATAGCTCGTTGAGTAGTGAACTTTTTTCTTAGGTGTCCTTTGAACCGATGCGTTCATCTCTTCTAGGCCATATTGATTCAAGTAGTGAATTCCTCCATTCACCACACATTACATTATTCAGCATACTTAATTTTTTATTTATTGATCTCAAGAACTTGACTTTGAATCTGAATATTTTTTCTAATAGATATTATTCACTTTCATTAATATAGCAAACTTGAATTTTGATTGTCAGTCTCATCAATGTAGCCTATTCTCTGTGTTGTGTGTTTATGTGTGTTATGTGTGTTAGTTCGTCTGGTTATTTGTCATGAGATTGTTCAATATCCCATTTGTTATGTGTTATGTTTTTATATACCTTAGATGTGTATTTTCATAATTTTGATATCTGTCAGTAATGATCCTCTTTACATTAATTGTTATTATATTTGTTAATATCTGTGTTTTCCATGTGCGGGACAATTGTATCAGTTCTTGTATTATTCTCAAGATGAAGTTAACAGTTAAAAATTAAATAGCTTGTTTATGAAGCTGTTTGAAACTCAGAGACATGCATGCGTGTATAAAGTGTGAAGAAGCATACACATTGTCCACCGTATCTTTTTGATTTGGTAAGAATTCCTCTTGACTGATAATAATCCAACAGGGCCCTAGATTACTGCTCTTGCTTTTTCCAACATTTGGCATGTGTCAGTGAATGTGAATGGGCAAAATGTTTAGCTACGGAGGCTTTTCATTGGCTGAGCTGATCACACTCTTGTCAGTTAAATAGTACTGCTGTTTAGCAAATTGCATCCCTATACATGTAAATAGCAAGCTATTTATAGTAAAAACTGATTCGTCACCTATATAGTATGAAATATGGTGTTCTAGAGAAACTTTATTTTGTCAAATTTCTCAACAAAAACAGATATGTTAGAAAAATTTTAGTCTGTTGTTAGCTAAGTTTTTGTGTGCAGGTATCATAACACATCATTTAGTTGAGTTTATGTTATTTACATTAAAGTAATCAGCCCTTGAAAAATAGAAAAATAACAATTTTAGCAAATATTTTGTACATAAGTAAAGAATTACCGTATATGTTATAACTAAGTAGTGAAATATTTATTCATATCAAAAATTGGTTTACAAATGGTACCCACATACACTTGTGATTTTGTGTTTTTAAATCATTTTGAGTTTGTGTTTCAAGATGGTATGGTTTTTTCATAGGTGGCTGCAGGCGGTAATTATTTTATCTTCTTAGACTTTTCACGAATGTGACGTTGATAGTCGCTTTGTAATATATAAATACGATACCCGTTAAATTTCAGAATGTCATTCTTGTCGAGGGATCTCAGACATATGCCAACTTCCTAGAGCCAAGCCCTGAGATCTACATGCAGTACTACGTCTTTCATGTTAACAACCCAGAAGAAGTGAAGCTTGGGAAAAAGAAGCCATCTGTGACACAGAAAGGCCCCTATACTTACAGGTGGGTCAAAGAGGCCAGTCTATTCCTGCTCTCAGTGATGAGGGAGTCGATAAGTTATACTAACTATAGATTACAAATCTTGTTTACATTGAGGAGCAAAGGTCTTTGGGCAGGGTTCTGTATAACTCTTCATAGTTCAAAACATTGAGGTGTTTTTCAGGAACAAAGTATTAACACAATCGTTGTGTTATACTGAATCCTCACAAGAAGTGATATCAAATACAAAGAATTATCTTTAAAGCAAAAAAATAATAGAATATCACTACAAATTCATTACGAATGCTGTCAGGATGTTTAAATTGAGATAGTTGCCCAGGTGGGCTACTCAATCAGCTGTGTTGGTGTCAACTTTGACTTGGTGAGAATGTATTTGTTATTGTCCAAAGCCTTGTTAAGACAGCAAGATGCACAACATTCATGAGAATTGATCAACTTTGCGGTGCTAGACTATCCATGGTGAGGAAATTTAGCTAAATTGTAACTGCCATGATGGTGAAGTTTGTCTCAAATCAATGAGTTTTCCTGTTTATGTCTACGCACTTCTGAAAAATAGGCTTACGAAATGATTACAGTCTGTGAAACAAGGCTAGTATATAAACTATTCTCCACTTAATTGCACAATAAGATAACCTTTGTACAGGCCGGAACATTGGTGGCCCTTGAGTATGATTTGATTCGAATCCCAGCAAGATAACTGAAGCTGTTGTTTATCATTCTTAGTTTCATTACAGGGGTGATGTCTTACATAGCAGTTGATAACCTAGCTAGCTTAGCAAACAAAGACATATAACTACTGCACAGGTTCCGAATTTCTGGATGACCTGTCAGAATCTTTTCAATGTTGACTGACTTGTTTCGGACATGTCAAACAAAAATTAGCGACCTCTGCTGAATGTCCTTGGATAAGAGTTGGGATTAGAATTCAGAAAGGATGAAAGCTCAACTGTTGGCTGAAATCTAAAATCTCTTTGCAGAAGAACTGTTCACACAGTACGTGGGTGCATATTGTCGTTATCTCTGGAGTGCCGTCTGGCTTCCACTGCGGTATCTCCTAAACCCCTTGCAGGATTTTAATGAAGCTTTTTTAAAAGATGAGAACTTAAGCTTTTTTGTTTTTGGAGGAATTGTATGGATTTTTGTGCCACTTACAGTACCCGCTTTTATATTCTCGAGTCCATTATTGGTACCCACTTTTATATACTTCTGCAAATCGTGTTAAGGATCATTATGAAATTTGGTAGATGTGTTCCTGCCAAGAAGACCCAAGGGCTGATGTTGAATTTTGGACAGGTACTCTAGTTGCAATTTTTTGAGTCTGCAACAGCATCTCTTTAGCTCTTCGCAGGATCTTTGTTAAATTGGCATGTTGTTCTGTGAACATTGTCATTATGGTCCCCCATGACTTTTGGGTGGGTATGACTACTGCTGCCTCCCTGGAGAAATATTGTTTGCATCTGTTACTTTGTCTCCTAAACCTCTTTATTGCAAAGTTTGTCAAGTTTACTATACACTTAACTTCTGTTGGATGGAATCCAACAAATAATGGGGCTCCTAGTGGCTATTTTATTTACCCCAGTCTGTGTCTTTGCAGAACTTCCTTGATAACAGATTTTCATGAAATTTGGTAATTACGTAGTTTACCGTCTCATTTTTGGAAGGGTTTGATATATATTCTGCACAAGTTAGAGGCCACCAATACTCTTCTGGGAGCATGTCGTTTGCTGTGCTGTCATGAGCACATTCCATGGTGTTGTGTTGCTCTTTGTTGATTTGTGATGTTTTTATTTGTGATTTAATGGTTATGTCACTAAGTACTTGGTTGATAATAGCTTTTGACTATATCTTAAGGTTTTTCTTTAATTTTATTATAACAACTATAGAAGGTATCCAATATACTTTGTCATGAGAGGTTCTTTTAAAATATTTTGTTGTTTCACCTTTAATTAGAAAAACTGTTTTTTAACTGTCCTGTATCTGTTAGTCGATGTTGTGTTGAGACTTGTGCGGTCCGTTGCAGAGAATACCGCAAGAAGATCAATGTGGTTCACAACCAGAATGGAACTGTTACTTACGAACAAAGAAAGACCTTCCATTTTGTGCGAGAGAAGTCTGTTGGTAGTGACGAAGATACATTCATTACGCTCAACCTTGTTTTACTGGTGAGATTTACTGTCCTCATTTTATGCATGAAAGTCGTTATGCCTGGCATTTTTTTAAGAACTGGTACTTTGATTTTAACTGATAACGTAATCCAATTCTTCCCTTTGATTGTGAACACAGATATGTTAGTTGTGCATGACTATTATAGTTATACTATTCCTGATGATCGACCCTTTTAGATTAAATATTCACCATGAGCTTGACAATTTGCACTTGTAATTTGTTTGCTACAAATTTTGAATAATTTTGTGCATGTTTTTGCTACTGTATTTTAGGTCCGGGCATTTTATGTTAACCTAATTCATTTATTTTTGCAGCTAAAAATCAGACACAAATTCAGTTGTAAAGCCTGAGTCATGTCGAAAATTGTGCCCAATTTTCTATTGAGAATGGAAATGTTCATTTATTTTCATGAAAGCTGTCATCAACAGCATCGTCTGTGCTGTCATTGCCACAAAAGATAAATTTCAATGTCATAGTTATAAGGATCAATTGTCTTCAAGGACAGAAGATAAAGCCTCTCAAAGATTAGCAGTGTTTTTTCGAAGCCCCTCCCCTTATCACCACCTACATTTATTTTGCACCACCTTTCTCCGTAAGTATTGCCGGGGGTAATTTCCCCTTGCTGTGTCAACCCGTTGTCATAACATTGACTCGGTACTTGTAATGTTGCTAAGTTTGAGGCAGAAATTTTGTCAGAGGAGGGTGACAGGACATCGGTGTAAGCGGGCATGCACTTGTCACTTGAACAAGTGCGGATATCAGCATTGAATTGATCAGCAATTTATGCTTGCCTGTATAGCAACAAGATGTGAGATAAGCAACAGAGACGGAGCAACCACTGGTGAGAATATACTATTCCGTATGTGGAGAGACTCTATGAACAACTCGGAATCATGTTCAAAAACTTCCACATCAACATGTCGACTTATCTAAAACTTCCGAGTACTTTAAGGCAAAATTTCTGCACTATAAGGACAGCTACTGACAACCCCAAAGAAAAAATGGTCGACGTGATTTATGCCTGTATTGTTTTTTCAGTCCCATATCTCAGCATATATCTCTTTGACTTCTAATTCCAGACTGTAGCCAATGCCATGAGGAATGAGCCAAATCTTGTCAAGATTGCAACACAAATGCTTATGCAGAAGGAGGATCTATTTATTAATAAGACAATTCGAGAAATAGTCTGGGGCTACCATGACCCATTACTCAACTTGTCCTCTATGTTAGCTCCCAGCTGGTTCACTACAGATTTGGTCGGCACCATGGCTGGGGTAAGCCTAATGTAAAGTTAGTAGGGTTCAAAATATACTGGACAGAATTCTGCCGCACTCTACCAAACCTAGGTAAAAGTCTTGCCAGAATTGTTTGTCAGTTTTGCCGTACTTTGTCACTATAAAATAGCATTTTTCTGAACATTTGTTTAAGGGTTCAACAATGTTTATGTAATGTATTTTGGATTTGATCATTAAGTCATCGCATTTTTGACAATGTGGATGAAGCAAGTAACACCTATCGAGATTGTGTTTAGATTTAGCCAGAACTGAGGTAATGGTCCGATACAACGTGCCCGAATTTTGAGAACCAGTTTTCTGCACTGAATAATGGGCATCAAACTGGTTCTCAAAATACAGGCACGTTATATCAGACTATTGCCAGGATTGAAACGAATTCTAGTCGAGAGAAATAATTTACAGTGGCTGTCGCTGAGCTTTGTGGGCTGAAACCGTTGTCTAATTTTGACATTGTCCAAGTTATTTTACTAAACAAGTTTGTATGGTAGAAAGTGTTTGCCTAGTTGAGGTCACGTCATGCCTGTTGGCCACATCACGTGTCCTAATGAATATAAGTCTGAACAGGTTTCTGCCCGCGACCAGGGCTTGAACCTGTATTGCAGATGGTGATAAAAATCTTCAACACTCAGCTGACCAACAGAACTTGTTACAGTCAAATTTTTTGTGTTATCTAATCAGAATCACAGTCAAATTTCTGTTTATGTCACAAAGACATTTCAACGTCATTGGTCCCTTGTTAACTAATTCATGAAACAATATTCACGTGATATCGACAGACCAACAGAAGGCCCAAGTGTTTTTGTATCCACTTCCTTTGAGCATGACTGACTCACTATTGAATGCAACCATTGGTCCTTGTATTGATGAAGTGTTCTTGAAGATGCTTCATTCACACAATTTGCTGTACTGGATGCAACGGTCAGGGAATGATGAAAAATGTTTCTTTGATTATGCGTTTTTATTCAAGCTTGGCACTGGGGGTCTTTTAGCTGGTCCAAAACGAGCATTGAATATTGTGCAATGCAGACATATTGACTGCCCAGGTTCATAGATAGAATAATACAAAAGACTGTCACCCCCTGTCATATCTCTGTCCCAAAATGGAAAATCATAACTCTGTTGTTAACTGCACCTATGATTAAAGATTGTGCATTAAGCACTAAATGTCTCAGTACAAATTTAGTGAAAATATAAATGCCAACTAAGTTTGTCAGTGGCTTGCCTCTGCATATAGTTATTACCATGAAATATAAATTTTGTAACATGTTATTAATATTCTAATTGTAGAAAAATGACACTACTGATGGCATTTATACAGTATTCACTGGTGAAACAAACACCACGTTGTTGGGAGTTGTGGATAAATACAATGGGTCCAGGTAACATACCAAACACCATGTTGTTGGGCGTTGTAGATAAATACAATGGGTCCAGGTAACGTACCAAATCTCTGTCAGTTTTTTAACTTTAGGTTAGTTGCAACCATTGATGACACAATGTGATTTCCTCGGACAGTACCATGGTACGCTCCTGCACTGGGGTGAATTTCCTAATTTCGCTGATCAGGAACTTGGGATGCAGCTGTGTTATCAGTTTAACTGTTATATAGCAAGGAGAGAAATGTTGCAAACTAATGTTCACATAGTCCAGTGATCTCATTGTCTGTGTTAGTCTGATAAGCTCAATGTAATCCTACGGATGTTACTTGACGTAAACAGTAGCGTCATCGGACGGTAGTTGATATTTAAATATACTATTTCCAAACAACTTTCAACAAATGTCGTAAAGATTATGTTTTTTTATGAAATACTATCACCAAAACACTTTAAATGGAGAAAAACGGTTGATTTTCAGAGAAATTAGACTCTGTCTTCAAATTGTTTGATGGATTTTAATAAGTTTGTCCAATAATTTTCAATTGAGGAGACATAGGTACCCTCTGGTTTTTGATTGGATTTTTATTTTTTCTGCGCCACCTTGTTGTCATTGTGCCCACATATAAATATGTCATCTCTGAGTATCCAGCGTCCCCTGCTCCATCTCCTAAACCCTTTGTAGGATCTTAATGGGATTTTCCAGATATTTCTCTTAATTTAAAGAAGCTGCAGCCAGTAGATGACAAGACAGTTAATGGACTGATCTGATGGCCTCTGAGCCTCCTAGTGGCAATTTTTATTTTATACTTTCCTCTGTATTTTCACTGGTTTTTGATGGATTTTCATGAAATTTGACAAACGGGTTTCCATCAAGTGAGAATGTTCAACACTATGTGTTACCACACTTTGGATCTGCTTGTATTGCCATTCTGCCTGCTGTCAAGGCTTATTTCAATGTATATTTCGCTTCCACAATGCTCATTTTACCATTATTTGAGGAAGAGACATGCGGTCTCGTTATGGTAGTCAACTTCTTCTAATTTTGCACTTATTGAACTCTTGCTTTGCAGGGAGCTTCCTTATTGGTTCTCTAAAGAGGCAAACGCTATTGTTGGCACAGGTAAATTAAGTTTTTAGTAAAAATCTGTGTTGTAGTATAGTTTGGGTTAACTGTAGTAAAAATTTCTGCTTGGTAATAGAACCCAAATTTGGGGGTCTCACCAACCATAATGTCGCCTGCTCGTCAGTCGCTTAGTATTTCTTCAACAGATGAAAGCATTTTTAGTGCAGTCAAAGCACTTCCTTGATACATCATGGAGATGTGGTTATGGTAAGAAAGTTGATCTTTTCCCTGTTGCTGTTCATCAACTTTCCCAAAATATTATAACAAGGTTTTGAGGTTGTTCCTAAATTTTGACCAACTATTATTTTCTTCATAAGACAAATAAGTGATCTATAGTTAAAGTGTAAATAGGGTTTAGACTTTTTTAGTTTTGAATTCCGATTTCCAATTTAGAACCCTGAATTTGTTGTAAAAATAAAAACTTCACCAGCTCTTATTAAAAGAAAGCCCTTTTTTAATTTCGTATCTGTTAATCATCATGTAGTTATATATTTACATTTTTAATGATAGCGTATAGTCACTCATTTGTCCAAATTACTTGATACGACTAGTAAAATTAAGGATTTTTTCCCTCTGTCAATATTTCGCCATTTTATTTTTTTATTTACATCGTAGGCCAGGTTCCTTATTACAGGAAATAAACTTTCCGACTTTGTCGTTCAGTGAATTCAGATTTCGATGTATGGTCAAGTACTTTTACTGTTGTTTACCCTGAATTAAATTTTTCATATATTATCAAGTTATGGTGCTGTACAATAAGGAACAACACATTTTGAATGGAGTTTAGCATTATGGTACTTCATTGTGCGATAGTGATTTGTTTTTTAAGTGAACTAAAAATCAGTCAGTACCCTTTGATTTTCTAAGCTGCGGTTGAGGCAGAAATATTTTCAAACATGAAATTTTTTAACCTGATGATCGTTTTTATCAACCTGTGATGTCTAAATTAATTCCCAAATAATGCTATTTTGTCCAAGAGCTAGAGGACAAGTTCCATGAAACTGACTTAATTTAATTTTTTGATTTAAGTTAAGGATTTGTCTTATTTTCTAAACTTTTTAAGTTCCACATCCGGTAGAAGTAAGTTGAACTTAAATCCAAAACTGACATCAAACTTTAAAGATCACCTTTTTGGAAGGGACCTAATACATATTGGAGTTTTATATTAAAATTGACTTAATTTTAAGATTTGTCTAGTTAGCTAAGTCATTCTTGTAATGGGCCCAGGTTTGTTAATCTAGCCATTTTTTGTCACATGTACAAAAGTATTTTTGTTGGATTTTGAATTGTTGTGTACTTATACTTCACTCATAATTCTTTCCTCAATTTCAGATGGAACTTTGTGTCACCCATTTGTAACGACAGATGATGTTTTGTACTCGTTTTCTACTGAAATATGTCGGTAAGAGTAACACCAGCGTAGACTTTTATACAGGAAATGTTTGCTTTAATTTCTGATATTGCCAAAAAAAGCACTTAGATGTCTGTTTTATGCCTGCTTCATTCTGTTTGTAAACCCAATGTAAATACTGCTGAAAGAGAAATTTGTATGGTGCCACTATCGTTAATAGTTACAATTATGAAAAACAGCTCTCTATTAAGCTGTTCTATTCCTCCATGGGTTTTCCAAAAAGTCATCAACCTCAAAAGCGCCCTCGTGTGTGTACCTGAGAAACCACTCTGTAAAGGAATCCACAGGCGCAAGGCATATTATTCTGGACTTGGCTGTACGGANCACTGATACACACTGATAGGGTTCCATTACCACTGATACACACTGATAGGGTTCCATTACCACTGATACACACTGATAGGGTTCCATTACCACTGATACACACTGATAGGGTTCCATTACCACTGATACACACTGATAGGGTTCCATTACCACTGATACACACTGATAGACCCTAAGTTGTGACTCTAGCTTCGCAGATCATTGTTTATATAGTATTAGTAATAGAGCATAAAAGCGGTTCCTAGTGATCAGAGTAATGAGCCCATCTGCTTTGACTGTGCTCCTCTGCTGCAATGTGTACCAGACCGTTTGCAATTATTTTATTATTTTATAGCTTTGCCGGTGTATACAGTAGGTGTAGGAGAAAACCTTGTGCCCCAATCTATACCAGTCCACCCGGGGTGCTACCAACCTCTCAGTTGAATAACTAAATACAAAAGCCTGCTGATCAAGCAGTGACGCTAAAATCAAATTTGATGACAGTCATAAATCATGTGTGTTCAATTAAGCTATTTTGTAGTCAAGCACTTGCACCCCTCAAGACCCTAATGTTAAAGATGTGGTTTTCGGCGAAACCAGGGTATGTCCCTCAAGTGAATGTAAATTGAGAAAATGTGCCTGCTCGTATCTAGTTTTGCATGTTAAACATATTAATTTTAATTTGTTGATTTGTTAATTTTATTTTTTACTCTATTTACTAGGTGAATGGTTTTCTGCCAAAACTCAGGGTTACTATGCTTTTGTCTATAAAACAAGACATTCTAGAATAACATTGAGTATAATGTTTTGTGACATCCATGCAATTTTGAATATTGTTTAATTGATTTTCAGTTTTTTAAAAAGAGAAACTTGGTCTTGGTTCTGAATATTATTTCCGGAATGTTTTGCAGATTTTCAGGATCAAAGTATTCCAGAATAAATTGCACTGTCATGGATACTAGTGGATACATGTGGATACTAGGCACTTAACGCTCTCCTTATGGTCCTTAATGTGTAAATGGAAATTCTTGGCACATTCTGGTTCCTCATTCCTTTACTATCATGGTATTAAATGGTTATATCCTAGCTGATTTTATCTGCTTGTGGAGGGGTTGCAGTTTTTGGTGAGCTTCGTTTTCCCAAAATTTGCACAATGTATTTGTTTTCAGAATTGTTTCTAATTTGTATATGCTGGACATGTAGTTATTTGGATTGTGACAGCTAGTTGTTTACAGTAATCTCTGGTGATACTTGGTAAAAAAGGACCTGGTCCAATTATTGCAACTCTGTGAATCGAGGTGTGCTGTACATGTACAGTGGATGGATAATGTGCACCTGCACTTTTTATTAAAATTCTGTGGATACTTGTTCAACATCAACTGAAAATTCACTAAGATATTATCTAGACTTCGTGTAAGATTACATTTCTTTACATTAAAGTTATAACTAAAGACTAAACTGATCTAAACACTCCATTGTGTAGGTCAGTTCCCGGTTTTTACTCGGGCCATGTCACGTCACCCCAGGGAATCACGCTGTGGAGATTCTCGGGCACACCAGAAGTTTTTGCCAGTGGTTATACCAACCCCTCCAACATGGGATTCTGTGTGCCAAAGGGTCACTGCATCCCGTCTGGTCTACTGGACATTTCTGTGTGCCAATTTGGTTAGTATGTTTTTATTATATTGTTTGTTTCTAAATTGTCATGATTCCAGTGTTTTTGTTTACTTAGTAAATGCTGGTAGTTTTTTTAGTCATACCACAATTTTTTTACCCATCCATCAATCTTCCGAGCAGTTCTCGACCTGAGGAAAGGGCCTAATACTTACTGATTTTTTGTAAGTCACTGCAGCCTTGCTTTTCTACACGTAATCAAGGAAATTATATTGAAAGCGTGCAGGAACTAAAACGTTATCAATCATTCTATCCAAGTAGCGGGAGGTCAAAACCTGTGGGGTACATGGAAAAATGTGGTTCGACTGTGTACGAGGTGGTTTGTTGGAACAGAACAAGAAATGAATCTTGACTAGTATATTGAAGACTGCAAAAGTTACATGAGGAGAACAACTGTCATTGCGGTAAAACAAATACTAATCAACTCATGCTGAAGCTACTACATGAAATATAAGTGAAAGTAATATATATATTAGAGACTAGAGAAACACGAATTAAGCAATCAAATAAGATGAACAAACAAAGGATGCACTATGCTGACAAACAAACAGGTCTAGAAACAGGAAGTATTACTCATCTTCTGCTTTAGTAAAGTGGTGATCAATAACAATAGGAAGTTATGAAATACGATGGCTAAACTGAATGAAACAAAAACACAATAACACATTCCGCGACAAAACCCAGCAAAAACATTGGACTTGCATTCAATGGAAGTTGGTGGTCGTAAGGAAGGCATGTGGTTCTTAAGTCTTTGAAAGTTAGAACTGCCATGAAATTAACTCTCACTGACAGTTTTTATGGTGAAGTGAATATTTGAGAACTCACCTAATTGGTTATACTAGCTTACACTGTATTTCCTCGAAAGTAACTTGAACTTAACATAGCGTTACATAAAATTGTGGCTAAAATCAGGAAAAAAGCAAGATTTGTATAATGTTGAAGTGGCATTAAACCGGTGCTCTCTGTGCAAAAACCCAATTTTTGATAGCCACTTACCAGAACGACCTTACTTTGTTCCTCGCCTGGTTTTGAAGTGATTTCTAGATTCAGCAAGAACTGACAATTTGTTTTTTCTTCAAACCAAACTCATAAAATTTCAAGTAACTCTCAGACTGGTAATTGTCCACAACAAGAAAGCACAGGTTTAGTACAGCTAGCTTTTATGTTGCTTAACATTTCTTTAAGCGTTAACTATTTGCCCTTGGCCATGTATTGCAGTGCTTGATTTGGTGACCTGCAGGTCACCATTGCGACCTCAGATTGTTTTTGGCGACCTGAGAAAATCGCAAGTCACCACTGCAAGTATCGAAGTCAGACAATAATTCCCTGAAATTCATTTCAAAGTTTTTGTTGACGTGCGAACTTTAAATGACAGTTTTTCTAGAATTAATACCTTTGGTTTCAAGCATGCGCTTAAATTAGAACGGGAAGTAAACAGATGTAAATCGGAATTGTTTGTCAAAAATTGGGTGCTCGTAAGGTACTGCGGGCACCTTTTTTAGTCTGACGAATTTTACGTCGAACTGACAACCTTGGATTTCATTCGATGACATGGCATTTACAGTTTGTGGTGACATCAGGCTTCATTTTGTGACCTGGGATTTCTATGCCTGGTTGCTAAATGTGACTTGCTGTTAGGCTGAACATCACCAATTGCATGGTAATTTATTTTGAAGCTCATCAAACTTTTGTTAGTAGATAGTTTTAGTTAATGGATCAGGTACATAGCTTCTCTTATACATTTATCATTTGCAGAGGATGGATTCCCACTGCCTGTGTATATCTCCCAGCCGCATTTCTATCAAGGCAACCAGAGTCTTGTAGATGCAGTTGATGGCATGCATCCGAATGCAACTGAACACCGCACAGAGATAGACATTCAACCAGTGTGTACATCATTTAACTGCCATTACTTCACTATGTGTAATCATAGATTATAGAGAACAGATTTGCCTCTCTGACATTTTCTTTCGTATCATCTTAGAGGAGGTGCCACTCTCCTAAATTACCAATTTCAGTTTCTGGTTGGTGTATTGTGACGGGAAATTATCACATCTCAGTACAACGAAAAACAATAATTTCGGCACTGAAACGCTGTTCAGATTCTTCCAATAGTAGAATTGTTGGTATTGTGAGTACTTTTGGCACCCGAGTCCACAAACAGCCAACCATGATTAGCAGACAACGTACTTGCTGGAAGTAAAACTTGCTAATTTTGCCTGGTGTCGCTAATGAATAATGACGTCAGGGCTTTTGCGCAAGATCATAGATTTCATCCATTGAAAATATATGGAGTTGGCGGTCCATGTAACATAGTCTATGGTGTAATGTAGGACAAAATCCATCAAGAAGTAATTATCGGTGGAGGCAACATGACCAAAAAGGCACCTTCAGCACAAATTGCATCGCCTTCCCCCATTGGGAAATTGGTCACCATTTATATTATCGATTTAGCAAATTTTGTAGTGTTTTTAAATTTGATCCAAACTTTTAAGAGTTAGCAATAGTCTTGTTTTGCTTAATTCTCATTTTAGTAATGGTAGTTCTCCACTTCTTTTACACAGTCAAAAGTAATTGCCAAAACGGTCATTTTTCCAATTTTCGTTTTTGAATAACTTTTTTGCGGATAATGGAAACTTTAGCAAATATTGTTTTATGACATCTACACAGTAAAACCAATGCTTGTAATAGACTGAAATGTTCTTAATAATATTCTTTAATTTTGTGGAGAAATTTTGACAAAATACGATTCTTCTTTTTGACCAGATCGTGTTCTAAATAAGTGAAGAGTTACGGCCGTACTTGTTATGTGCTGCAGTTAATGTAATATTAAATGGTATTAAAAATCCTGCTAAACAAGGTAATTTATTTGTGTATACCTAACGCAAAATTCATTTGATAGAACTCTTGATATAACACATGTGGTTGTCTTTCTTTTATGAGTGCTATAGCAGTGATTAACAACAATTACAATTCTTTCAGGATACCGGCCTTGTCATGAAAGCCATAAAGAGACTTCAGATCAACACATTCTTGGAACCGCACGAAATCTTCAGGTAGCGAAATCTAATTTTAGTTCTTTTTACTTGATAATATAACATAGAAACACTGCAAACCTGTTAATCATTTGGGCATCATGCAGGCAAGTTTTGATTGCTGTTGGCTCAGCTTGGGTAAGTTTGGTTAGGGTGTAGAATGTAGTTCCAAAGATAAGAGATATATCTCCGCTGAATCTGCCAGACTTCTCAATGCTCTTCACACTACAGTGGGGTTACTATAATGTTGCAAACAAGTGTAATATAATGCTGTCAAATTTCTAACAAAATGAGCCAGTGAAATTTTTGTTTGAAATTTCCATTACCATCATGGTTTCACAGACCAGTATAGATGTAAGTTATACACATAGAACACATGTAAAAATTTTTGATTCTTTCTAAACAAGGTTGTCAGACTTTGACTAATAGGAAAACTGTCAATTTTTAATTTTTTTTGAAATAACTGAAGAATTGTTGAGAGACAACAATTGTGTGAAGTAAGGATGTTAGCCAACAAGTAAGATTGTCGGTGTGATCTGTGATGTATTAAAGCTACCAGCAACAGTGTTCACTGCCATAAGATGCATCCACATTTCATTTGCATTATGTAATTCACTACAGTTTCTCAATACAACGCTTTGCATTATGTAGAAGCTATGACACATTTTCATTGGTCATTGCCCTCAGGCATACGTTCATTGTTAATTGAGTTTCTTACAACTTCTTGTAACACGGTCAGTGTTTCTTGTTTCAGTAACCTGGAGAATGTCAAGCCGGTGTATTTCCCTATCTTGTATGCTGATGAGGTAAGTTGTCCTAAATAAATTTGTTTTTAGTCTTTTTTGTGTTTACGCTATGGTCCCATCTTCCCTGCAAAAAAACTTTGATGTAGACCAGTCCATTTTCCATGATTTTGAAACTGGCTTAAACATCTGATTGGACAGCTTGCTATTGCTTGCAGTGCCGGAGCAAGGTGAAAATTTCCCAGACTCTCCAAGAATGTGTCCCCACAAGAGAGCACCCTTTACTATGAAAAGATGTAATTTCTAGAAACAGTAGTCACGGTTACATTTTTCCTGTAAACATGGGCCCTCTCCTTTTTCTAAAGTTACTGTTTTGAAATTGAACACTTGGCAAAAGTACAGGTCCAGTCAAGGACTTTGAAATGAAAGACCCAGAGTGTAATCTTAGTGATTTTTCTAAGATATATGTGTACCAACAAAAAACCTTGTTTGAAGTTTGTGATTAAATGTTACACAACAGTACTGTAGACATTACTTCAATGATAATTTTTTGTTCACTCTTTTGCCATCAATGGCACTTTGTGAAAACGTGCAATGTGGCAACTAGTTTTTAAATTTGCACACCCCAGGTTTATCACTCACTCGGCAGGTAGTATTTGAAACCTTTTGAAAGAAAACAAAAAATGGGTGGATTGTTGTTTTGCATTTATTGAGTCAGACGTCATATAGACTTCATATTGCTGCAGTAAGTGGGAGATTCTATCCAAGGTTTGCTATACTTGTTGAGATGTGCTCTGTACTAGTTGTCATTTTTAGTTCACGAGGAACTTAGTAATTGTGTTGGATTTGTGAAATAGAAAATTGTCGCAAATTATTAATCTCATTACTGTTTTGATTGCAGAACTTTGTTGTTGATGACAAGGATGCGAACAAATTCAAGAGCAGTGTGCAGGTACCGCTGATGGTCACTCGGATTGTTCCCTTTGTCTTGATTGCCCTGGCTGGTGTATTGCTCATCATAGCCCTGGGATATGGACTGTGTGTCTTCAACTTCAAAGTGAGTTACTGTCTTGTGTCTTTTCCATTAAGACTTTTAAAATGAGCATGTTCAGAGTAACTCCTTTAAGCCACGTTGAGGTAGTTAAATCCAGTAAATTAATTTCTAAAATTTGTTTTATTTACATCAAATTCTATTGCATTTATTTGTAACATCTGAAGATGACCAGTGAAATAATAGACCAAAACGTAAATAGGTTAGATGTTGGACAGATTACGTATACCAGTATTAGTTTTAGAAATTATGTTACTTTGCAAGTAATCAAATTTTTTCAACCTTTAGCCTTCAATTGTCTCAGGTGTAAATGAATACCAGCAATAGTTTGTCAAAGTTATAGCTAGCCAATCGGCCTTTTTATGTGCCCATAATTTATATATGAGTACATTTTGGGGTCACCCCTGTCTGTCCATGCGGTGTTCGATGTTCTATCTCCAAAACCCTTGGATGTATGTTCATGAAGTTTGTAGATAACATTCCTTTAATGGATGTAACAGTGAATAGAATTACTCTATTGATAACATAAGCCCTCTGACTGAGACTGGAATGTGTATATATGCCTTCCAGGTGCACCACTGACATTGGAGACATTCAAAAGATTACTATAAATTGATCCTTATCACCTCCAATTGGTATTAATGTTTACAGGAGAAATAGCCCCAATCATTATTAACTGCGGTTGAAAGTGCTCATATGTGGTTATAATTTGACCCGCCATCACTGCAGTGACTGTCGGACTTGCATAGAAACAACTGGGGTTCAGTTGTTACGTACTAATTGAATATCCTTTTCATAGTCAAGGTTAATTGCTGATGACTAACTGTTGTCCCACGGACATTTCTAGCATTATGTTAGGGAGGTTGCATTAATAATGTTGGAATGAAAAATGTTTGCCTTGACAAGCACGTAAAAGAACATCATGGCGTTTTTCATTGTCGACTATGAATCCTGTATAACACTGCCTGTTTGTATGATTTGCAGTTTAAACCAATGGTGTTATGTTATAGGCTAAAACCAACTCGGGTCAAGTAGAAGAAACTGTTGTGAACAGGAATTTAGATGAACAAACTCCACTGTTGAGAGATGCTGCTGAACCCTGAGACAGCTCAGGTGAAAGTTCGCCAAGATGACCCATTTTAATTGGAGGACTTTGAACTTGTGGAATGAACTTTTACATATGGTGAACACAGATTCACTTTAAGAACTGATACAACCTGCATCATTTCTTAACAGGTCTTTATAATTGTTATAGGCGGCTCTTAAATGTCGTCATCTGTTGTGATTGGAGGTAAAGGTCAGCATTATGACCTCTTTGAATGATGATCAACAGGTGGTGCTGCTTTCTGTCATGTGAAACTGGGCTTACAGTATTCACTGAAACTGAATTTTTAAGTTCCAAATGTTGACCCAGTTGTGTTACTTTATAGATTTTTAGGTTTTGTTGTCATATTAAATGCCTATGTCAGCCATATAAACCAGCAGATGTCTTAATTTGGTTTGTATGGCAGCAACTGTTATTATGACAATTAACCTTTGTGTTAAGTTGAAACGTCCTGCCTGATATGTTGGATTTTTTCAATGTCTGCCTACAAACGAAAAATAATTTCATTGAGATTAATAGCTATGTATAGTTTAGACCATGTTGAAGCTTCTGTCAAAAGTAGCTTTATCTTAAGGTTGAGCAGGGACCTGATACTTTAAATTATAACATCTACTAATGAATTGTCTTCAGTTTCCAGTGCATATGTAATATATATTACTTGTCTCGCCATGTAACCATAAATTTATTTAGGGCAATGAAGGTAAGTTAAGAAAATTAATCATGACATTATACAGATAAGTGCTGCCAGTTGAGTGCTGTGCTATTCAAGAAGCACTGAAGAAGAGAGTTGGTTTCAGAGTGACCTTATATTTACACTTCAAGTGATAAAATCATGTGCACCATAACTAGTAATTGTGTTTAGTATATATGCCAGTTGACAGCATTGTAAATGCTAAGGTGACTTACTAGACTTAGTTTAACCTAGTTTTTAGTTAAGGATAGAAACGAGAAACTAGTGCAGGATGTCGACTATTTGGGAGACTTACTTTAGATGTGTGCCATAAAACTACAGGTTTACAAAGCTGCATGTTTTTGTCACTCAAGTGAGAGGTCACAGCGGGGGGGGGGGGNGCACAGCGAGGATTGGTTGAAACTGTCAAAAGAGGGGTTAGTATCCTTTTTGAGTGTGGCACTGGATTATTTATAGATAATTATGTGAATTTGTTTTTGTTGTCTTTTTCCGTGAAATTGCATTTGTTATAATATTGTTTGACAATATTCTATGGTACCTTAATGCTGTCAAGTATGCCCAGGGCGTTTTGCAGTTGTTTTCAATTCTGCCGTCATAACTGACATTAATTAGCTTTTGGTTCTCATGAGATGGCAAGAAATTTGGAGTGTCGATTGTATTCTACGCCTGCTAACTGAGCCCTCACAGGTTTGCTTCCTGTGCATGTGACATTTAAATACATTCAATTGTTGCCTCATCATTGTGTGGTTATAATTTTGTGGCTTCAACTAAGTTGTTGAAAGTTGGAAGAAGGTCAGATAACACCATGTACATGGTTAATAGATCTGTGCGTTCCCCATCATTGTCCTCAAGTAGCCTCACTGTTTATTAGGGAATCTGATCTGAGGTCCTATTTTGCAGAGTAGAGCAATTACCCCAGTAGCGATGGCTGCACGCGATAACACATTAGCTAAATATCTCAGACCAACAGGACTGGTAATTTTTTCTATCTGTTTTGTTTCTGAAATTGAATTCCTGGTGCGAAGTTATGTTAGGGTCATTTTTAGGCGAACAAATACCACAAACAATTAGCCACCAGAGTAGATGCGTCGGGTTTTGGTTCTTTGTTTGACCTATCGCCAGGATTTTGCGTGACGGCTTGAATGATAAATTGGAATGCAGCATTCTTTACATACCTTCGTTTCCTAGCCGCCATTTTACCCAACAAACAGCACGTTGCCGGGTAAAACTTATTGTTTGCTTGTTGACATTTTGCAAGGGGGTGGAGCTTGCGATAAATTTGCAGTGTATGCCACTTTCAATATCTTTTCCTACCGATGAATGGATAAGACATGTCATGCCGGCCGAAACGAGTTTACAATGCACTACTGGGATTGGGCCGCAAGGCAAGCCCTGAGATAGATTTTTCCCTTATGAAAATCATAGGTTAATTAGTATAGTACGATATTGCCCAAGGACGGGTTCATCTGAGCTGTAAAAAGTCGGGTGTCCGTAATCACAGCTTTTCCTCCCCCACCCTCCCCCGCCCCTTTCCCAGTGATGCAACAATGTTCACTCCTTAGCCGTTGACACAATTCTCGAGGTGTCCCTGCCTGTGCGTAGGAGTCGGGTCCCTTATTTTTGCTGGGTATACTTGTAATTGACTGCATTTCGCCCGTTGAGATGGCTAAAAACGAAAATCGAATTAGGCCCTTTACGACTCACGCTGGGATTTCATTTAATTTCCCTTATCACTGGTCTCATATGCCGCCATTTCTGTTTGCTATATAACGGCCGCTGGCCATCCCCAATAAACTAAGTGTTTCCTAGAGTCCATGCCAAGAATTGTTATTGTAGGACTGACTTGCCTCAAAATCCAACTGCTGCTTGGTGGTTTGGTACAATTGCGTGCGTGCACCCAGCCTAAAAATTGGTGGGCTGGAATTTTTGAGAAACGGGACCTTGACTAACTTAAAAACGGAGTACCGCCGTTTGCCAAATTTTGTTTGTTCCTGCCTTTTTGTGTACTTTTGTCTCGTTTTCTACTTTTTCGGACTCACTGTTTCCCCGAGGAGGACCCTTTTTGCCTACTTCGCCAAATATGGGCAGCTCGAGCAGGGGGCTCGATCTCCCCATCATACTTGCGCGCATGAATAGGTCCAATTATACTGCACACTCAACAGAATTAATGAGGAACTAGGCTGTTACTCAGCCAATCTCCGACCGCGTACACCGGCCAGGAAACCCGCAATGACTGTCGCTCACAGTCGGGCACCTAATTTGTGCTGGTGTCAGCAACTCTAACGGTGGAACCAAAACATGAAGCTGAATGTCATGTTCAGTAATGAGTCCAGGTCCTATCTGCGAAAGGTGGACGGCCGGGTCAAATTAGGATGCGACGTGCCTGAGCAACTGCTAGATTGTTGCACGGATTGTGCAACATCTAGCCTTTGGTGGTGACAATGTAATTGTGTGGGCTGGCATATCCACCACTGGCAGAACAAGGCTCGTCACCATTGATGGCAACCTTAATGCAGTAAAGTAACGAGACGACATCCTGTAGCCAGTGGCAATACCTACTCGATCAACGATGCTCCCCCCCCCACCGAGCCAGGCGCGTGACAGACCATCTGCGCCACGCGGTTGAATGGAATGGCCCGCATGCAGCCCAGACTTGAACCCTATCGAACACCTGTGTGCGACCTACTCGGACGGGCTGTGCGTGCTCGAATGACCAACACAACCACTGTGGCTGACTCAGGAGTGGAATGCCATAGCGTCGCCAGGCTAGTAAACAGCATGCGAAGGTGTGTTGCTGTAATGACTGAGAATGGTTCGTCAAACGATACTGAGGAGTCTATCACTGTTGTCTATCAGTCAGACTATCACTACAGTCTATCAGTCAGTTGTTCAATAAACAAATTGTTTTAAGTGTTGCCAAATTGTCATAAGTTTTTATTACCATGGAACCAGCTGAAAGCTCAAACTTAAATACACATTTAGCAAGATTCACGTCGAGACCAAGGCAAGCTCCTTTGGCAGCAAAGTTACTACCCTAAACACATTTTTGGAGGAATACATGTATGGTATCCTAGAAAACTTAAAGGCTATGCAATATATGACTAATTAAACCAAAAACAATAACAAAACACGGGTAGTGAACACAAACTTCCAAACTTTCATTTAATTTTTTCTTCGAACATACGCAGCTTTTTACAGTTTGGCGTTTTGATTCAAACCTTTTCATTAGTGACTAATGACAGTCCTTGTCATTTCACCTAGATTGTTTCGAAGATGTCCCTGCAACAATTTGTTTCACATTGCTGGGCAAACCCTTATAGGGAACTTCGACATCTTCGAAGTATTCAGTAGAAATACCGAAAAACCCAGGAGATACTTTTTTACGAGTTACAATACGAGGAGTTAGTTGTTCTTCATAGACTTTCAAGACAGTTTCATTTTTCTTCTTCTCGTGTTCCAACCGTACCATCTCTTCCTCATGTTTGTATTGCTCCGCCAGTCTGTCATTTTCCAATTTCTTGGCTTCAGTCTCTAGACTGACTTTCTTAACTGCCAATTCCGTCTGTTTTTGTTCTTTTTCCAAAAGTCTATACTCCTTCTCTTGTGCAAGCTTCTGTCTTAGTTCGTTCTTGTATTTTTCATTTCGGAGTTCAGTTTTTTCAATATCATGATGACATAGTACCAAGGCGATGCCAATACCAGTCGCAACTATGAAGACAACTGCTGTTATCAATATCCACAAACCACCGCTTCCGTTGTCGAGTCGATCAGGTGCTTCTCTGGCGTCAGACATGAGACCGTCCCCTTCAGTTTGTGGCTCCGATTTAGCCAACTGTGCAGCTACCACGTCTATGTGGCCCAGGTCACCAGGATCTTCTTCTTGTCCGCTAATTACCCTTCCATAAGACTGATCAACATTACGGGACCTTCCATTAGAGCTGGCCATTTCAGGAGACTTGTCTGCAAGTGACGTTTCATAGTCGCTTTCACCTGAGCTGTTATTTGCAACATTTCCCCCCGTTCCTTCGCTCAACTTTGTTTCCGTTTTAATTTTTGGGCTCTTGTCACCGTCAACTGTCACCATAACAAAAGCCTATAAAATAACAATCAAGTTAGCAGACCACGGCGTTTCTGGGTTTACCAAAGTGGACCTAGTTAAATCCTCGTCCACACAATTCAACACAGTACCGTGAGTTGATGACGGTGGTGATCTGTTGATGATGACATGAAGAGTACAGGTAATGACTAAGTTCCATTTTTACTTTAAATCACTAGGAGTCTCGTTCATGCCAGTCAGAAGGAAATATGTCTAGCCTTGTTGTCTTTTTTTCTTTAGACTACATACTCATACATTCGTTTAAGTGACTCAATACTGGCTGCTTAAAGATGCCAACTTAATTTTTGCCCCACGAACTCTTTACCCGAGACGTTCCCATTTTCCAGTGTTCTACTGGTTACAGAATACACATTGTCTCGCCTCATATGCAACCGGCTTGTCAAATTCGTTTGCTCGTTTGCATTTAAACCCGCCATCAGAACCCACCCACTGGACTGATTTTAACGCGTTATAGTGTAGAAAGAGACGTTATCGAGCCAGTCTGTTTGCCTGTCTAGAAATATACCTAGTTGAGTAGTTTGGTATGTTGTATTAATAATTGGGTCGGCTGGCCAAGCAGACACACAAGTTCGGCCTATTAACGCGGTGCAAGAGAAAAGTCTAGAATGTACATGTACTTACATTACGTCCGCACAGGACGGCCGCAAACTCCAGAAGGCCCAGGCGATCTTGTCACGTGGTCTTGAAGGGTGACGGCATAGCAGAGTGACGTCGGCTGGGCTCTTCTGGCGTCAGACGTCGCACCAGGCCAAGACCAACATTGTTAACGAAAAGGACATCACAACTATTTCCGGGGTTGGACCGGCGTGGGTGTCTTTCGATGGTGGCGGGAAATAAGAGTGTAGGCTACCAAAGCGTTTGTTGTGAGTTGTAGGAATTGTATTATAGGTATTTATTATTGGTTAAAATTGTACATAGTATAGTTTGTTATTTATTGTTTTGTATATTTGTTAAATTTTAGAACCTTTCTAGGAATTCTAGAATAGATCACGTGACCACGTGGTTTTTCCTTAGACAAAGCCCCGTATGTTTAGTATGTCTTTTCAAGACAGGGTTCCGGTAAACTCCTGTCTTTCCCAAGAGTTATTCAAGCTCTCGGGCATGACAGAAGATATTGCCCAAACCATTCTGGCTTTTCGGCAAACTCAGCCGATAACCCCAGAAAATATTAACCACATCCATTCCGGATGGAGGTTGACGAGGAGTGCTATTTCTGGTATTGATTTCACCCAATATGGTGGTGATGCTCAGTCCAGAGATACCTCTCCTCTGGGTAGTCCTGTACGTACCCGTTTGCCCCAGGACTTAAGTGGCATTGCCCAGGCCTGTGACAGGTTGAAAAAATCCCGTTACAGTAAGAAGGAAGTACTCCACTAAGCAGGATTCTTCTTCGTCTATGCCTGCCGCAAGTTCTGGTAGCCGAACGGTTGGTCCATCTACCCACACCCGTCCCTATAGTTTAAGGTCAAATGCCCCATCTAAATTAGTGTTTCTAGGGGAAAAAGGCAAGTGGGACGATTTTTTTTTGGAAATTCCAGCGCTAAGCCAAGGACATTTTATGGTCCGAAGACAAGTGCGTCTCTGAACTAGGAATGTGTTTGGACGATGTTGCCTTACATTTTTCCTTAATTTCATGAGAGCGAACCCAGACTTTGGTTTCGATGACGTGGTTGCACACATGTCAGAACATTTTTCTTCGACTAACTGCACCCAGGTCTTACGCCTTGAATTCCAATACGCCGAGCAGGGGGAATCTATTCAGAACTGGGCGTGTAGGTTGAACGGGTTATTTTTAAAAGCCTTCCCGAACCCTTCGGATCATGAAGAAGTAGATCTTGTATTCCGTTTCTCCCTTGGGTTACGAGATAAGGTTGCAGGTACGCAGGTGATGAACTCATCCCCTGTATCCCTAGCTGAGGCAGAGTCTAAAGCTGCATGGTTCGCAACGACCCAGCGATTGATGGCAAATCAAAACCGTCGGTCTGTTTGGTTCCAGGGCTCGCCATCACGCAATGACGAAGCTTCTGTCAACCTGCTTTCGCAGCACAAAAAAACTGCATTTAAATTCGGTCCAATAGCATCCTCTGCTTCAATTTCTGCGGTTGAGTCTAGGCTGCATGCTTTAGAGTCTCAGATGGCTAAGGTCAACTCTGAAATAGGTCTTAAAGAAGACAATGCACTTATAAATCGAGAACTTAAGAGTATGTCCCAGACTATGAGTTCGAATTTTAGGGGCATTACCTCAGATTTGTCGAGGGTATTAAAATTGTTGGATTCTAATCCAAAACCATCTAGATCCCCTCCACTATCTAGGTCCCCCCAAACTTCCCCACAGAGATCTTCAGTAATGTGTTTTAAGAGTGGTAAGTTTGGTCACTACCAGTCTGCGTGCCGTAGCCCGCATTCTGCTAGAATTCGTCGTACATCCTTTGGGGATAAGTCCGATGATTTAAACGAGTCGGGGCTGGACGATCAGGTCTAACTCCAGTCCAATCTCGTGATGCCAATAGTAGGGTATCCTCAGACCGCCCCACTAAAACATTCAGTCCCACGGATGGTCTATTAGGTTCATTAAATAAAAACATCAAACGCCTATCGATTAATCTGTTAGACTGTTTTAAAGTAGGGTGTTTGTCCACTTCTTCTCGAGGTATTTCTGTGCACGATGAGTGTCGGGGGAGAGGTCGACCTGTCTTGGCTAGATCTTGTGATGTAGTTCATGATTTGGTTGACTTGTCGACTGATATTCTTTGTGCTCGGAATTCCCTTGGGGATATGGAGTGTCCGGCCTCCCAAAGTTCCGTGCTCACTCAGAATAGTGTGATTGAATTACCCATTACTGATGTGATTAATACCCCAGTATTGGTTCCGGTTAATTCGATAGATAAGTCTGAGTTGAGTGGTAAAGCTGTTTCTAGTACCCAGGTTGTTGCTAATTCTGAGTCAATAGATTTTGTGCACACCCTGGTTCCGGATCCCATTTCAGGGGGGTCAAAGGTGCCCTACAACCCTGTCGTTTTGCGGGAATCACCTCTTGAGTTTGTAGATGCCCTTACGGACACTATTAATATTCAGGAGGCGTCTTCTGGTAACACCCTACACCAACAGGCTGGCCGTCTGCTTCCGACTGGAGGCAGAAGGTCACTCTTCCACAAAGGGTGAAGGATGCTGGTTCGCCATACCCTCGGATGTCGTGTGTGGCAAAAGCCCGCCAGCCACCTGGCCTGCCCTTTAAGGGTCGACGTTCATCTGGGGCTTCGCCGTCCGCGTCCAAAGCTAAATCAGGACCAGCTCCTGATTTGGCTATAGATGCTCACTTCCATTTGGATCGCTTGTCGGCATCCTTGGCTCAGCGTCATATCACTGAGACTAGGATGCTGACGACCGACCAGATGCTCAGCGCCCAGCTGCCACGGTTTTCTCAAAAACCTGTACGGTTGGTCGGTGGGATTGCAGTTTTCTGCGATGTGGAAAACTGGAAGTACGTTGAGGCTTCCGTTTTCCACATGGCTGGAAGGCTGTGGTGTGTATCTACCCCAAATGGGTTGGAACAACGAATCCCGGTGTTCTAGAGCGTCTCCCCCAGCTACTAAAGGAGCCCTTTTGTAGCTGGCCTAGGCGAGGTCGGTCTGGAGGCCCGGGAGGACTTGGCCATCCAAAAAAGAGGCTTTGGAGGAGATGGTGCGGATCTTTGCGGAGGTTCGTGCCAGCTCCCCCAGCTTCAAAAACAAAGTCGTGGTGATCCACCTTCGTGGTTCCCCCGACAATCCACGCTTCTTGGAGGGACAAGACTTCGTCTTTGATCGCCTGAAGCGCCACTGTGATGCAGACTTGGGTTTGCATCTCCATTGTTTTGGAGGTGCACCCAAGGATGTACTCCGGTGGACGAGGTTCTTTAGAAACTGCCACTTCGGCTTCGCCGCATGTGCGGCAGTTTCTAAAGTTCCAAAATAAGGGGTTACAAGAGTTTCCGCTGAATCGACTCCTCCTGGAGTCTGATTCACCGCACCTCGCCATTGGGGCTTGCCAATACCTGGGGGAAGTAGCTATGGAGGTGGCGCAGCGTTCTCGACGTCCGCTGCGTGACATCCTGGCTGTTTCCACCAGGAATGCCAGGCGGCTTTACCATCTCTAACAAATTGTTGGAAGTGGTTCAGCGTCCTGGTGTGCCTTGGTCATAGCCTATGCCCCAGGTTTTCTCCTAGTACCTTGGGTAATTGCCCGTTATTATAACCTCTGAGGCTGACTACGGTCTCTGGGTTTGTGCCTTATCCTTGGTCCTAGGAGAATTGTGATGTCCGTATTAAGTACATGTAGTATAAGTAGTTAAGTAGCGTACTGGTACATTATTTTTATATAGTAGTCTTTATTCGTTAAAACTATATTATATAGTATATTTTTGTTATAAGTTATGTTTCCATACTATATATATAGTCTATTTATATATTCAAGACTATACTTTCTATAGTATTATGTATTAGTTGTTGCTATATAGTTTATTTTTGTATATTAAGTTAAGTTTTCTATATAGTCAATGTATGTTATGAAATACTATATCATTTTATATCTCAGTGCATCACTCCTAAAGTATAATGAATACTCATTTTAGGGCCAGTATGCTTTTCGTTGTTCAGTTTTTAAAAAAATGTATATATTCTCTCGCCAGGTCATCACCAACAATCAGAGTGTTGTCATAGCATAGTCCAGAAATTCTATGCTCCCTGGTACTGGTATTAGTGGAGCATATTTTTTTTTCTCTTTTAGTCATGTTCGACTACTATATTGGATATATGCTATGACAGATCACTGTGTGTCTCATTAGTATTTGTTTTTTGGTAGGGGGTGGGGGGGAGAATAGTTGGATTTAATTTTAACCAGTACTTTACAAGGTCACTCCTCATGTTAGTTATAGGGTTTAAAGTCTTGTCACTGTTATCTTAGGTCAAGGGTTTATGTTTAGATGTTGGGAATGACGTTCGCCATTTGCCATAAGCTTTCCACTCCTTTTCTTTAGGGAAGGGAGGAATGTAGTAAATGTCGACGTCAGTCTCGGCTGTGGCGTCTCTATGTTGTGTTGTCCTAGCTTTCGAGAAGATACTTGTCCATTAAGGAATGTCACATGTGAATTGATGAATAGGTTGGAATTTTTGTCTTGATTAATAGCAGAGCATCCTTTCCTCCGTTCTGTTCAAGTGTATGCAACTTTTCTGTAACTGTGTCTCTAAACTTTTTATCCGATATCTTTTTAGAAATTGGCGCCAACATATGTTTTAAGTACTGATTGAGTGCAGGCCCGACTGCATTGCTCACTTGTTCAAGGGCATCAATTCCAGCTTCAAATACTGTGTGATCACTAGAAATCAATGCGGCTCTGATTGACGCCGATACACTCGCTAGGACAGGAAGTGTTTTCTCGCCAGCTCCCTCTGTAGCCAGCAACTCCTTGAAACCCATTCTTGCTACAAATGCATATGGGTGAACTGTCTCTCTAAGACCCTCGGCGAGAGTGCAGAGAACTGGGTCATATGCGACATATACTCAGGTGGAGTATCCCAAGTTAGCTTATGCTTAAAGGAGAATGCCACCCGATTTAATTAGTCTTTTTTGCCGTCTTAATCGGTCTATATCCACATCGCCTCGCATACGGTCGACCTTACCTTGCCAAGAGGTGTCGCGTTAACCTGTGAGGAAGGTGAGAAACGAGGCTAGCGACGTCAGTGGTTCATATGCATAGTGAATGCCGCTATGTTGCGGTGCATCGTTCCCGCTTGTCCGAACAAAGCAGCTGCGAGAAAAGCGGGTATATCGTTTTTTTACTTCCTCGAAAGTCCGAAATGCTTAGGAAGTGGCTCATGGTAGTGAAGAATGAAATGTACGCTGTATATAGCAAGTATGAGGCCGTGAAACATCTTCGTGTCTGTGGCCTGCCGACGTCGACAGTGCCCGGCGATCGAATGCCGGCTTACCAAACAACTCCATACTTCCGTTGTCTGAGCTTGTTCACGGCGCCTCTCTAGTATTTCTTCATCACTGTATTCCT
The DNA here is from genome assembly GCA_002633005.1 of Phoronis australis. NCBI lineage: Eukaryota > Metazoa > Phoronida > Phoronidae > Phoronis > Phoronis australis. The sequence goes on along the minus strand of NMRA01000220.1, from coordinate 413,057 downwards.
GTTCGAATTGGTAGCCTTTAAAACTTAACGATCCACCTGCGAAGTCGGGACTGATGAGCCGCTCTAGCTCGTCCTAAGTCGGGATTGCGAGTTGTCATGTTGGCGTTTATTACTGAGCGTTCTGTTTCAAAATGAACTATTCTCACCCTAACCAATACTTAATAATATATAAAACTTAAACAAAGTCTGTCTCATTAGATGCAATTTGTAATGCCTGTGGAGTGTTCGTGAGTGCAAATGATTTGAGAAGCCAGCAATGAAATCACTGCGTTACCAGCTTTATAGGTGCTAATTTAGTGTTTGCTGGCAGAAACTGTTATGAAACAACTCGATTTCCATCCCACTGCCAGGTGTTAGGGTATTCTTTATTTACATTGACATTACTCAAATAATGATTGTCAATGTACAACTTCTGCCCTGACGGTGCTGAATTGGCGGCCCCCGACGAGTAAGTAGATTAATTGCAGTTTCGTGGCTAATTCACCAACATAATCACGTGCACATTACTTTGGCTCACCACTCTAGTATTTTCTTGACTGGAAGTTTACTTTCCACTGAACTTTGGCTGGTTTATGTTCGTGATGTCTGATCAGTTTCCAAGCCACTGGCCGGGATAGATAACGAGTCAGTCCGGCCGGCCGCGACGGGCCTGATCTGGCTCCGAGCCCCTGGCCAGGATAACAAGCGTTTTTGTTTAGAACTCAAAAATCACAAGTTTAAACAATACAGATCTAAGCTCTTCTGTCGGTATCTCACGGAAAATACTTCGAAATTATCTCCGAACAGACCCCAAACTCCTGCTCCGGACCTTATTGGCCTGCCGAGCTTTGTAGGCTACGGTGTGTCCAAATACCAATAAATCCGTACGAGCGAAATAAAACAACACGTTTTTATAAGAACTCGGTGTATTTTTAAGGGTTTTACATCGAAGTTTGATGATTTATTGGTGTTAAACGATTACTTCAAGCGATAAGCTGACACCAGTAACCCATGTTGTGAACTGATGAACAGACTGCGTATGAAACCGATGACGTCATTGGATAATTTCAACACTTCCGTCTGCCATCAGGTGTCGGGTAACGCAACCGTACGTGTCCTTATGGAGTAGAACTACTCGATCTAAATTGATACAAATTAGGTTGTTTTTTGGGTGGCATGCTCCTTTAACTGAGCCATGGACTAAACCTGCAAGGAATGCCTCCATTTTCATAAACTGCAGCAAATGCGGTTTTCTTCTTCTCTGATCCCCCAAATGGGTTCACTGTTTTTGGATTTAATCTGTCCGATGGTCGTGAGACCTAGTAAATCTGTTCCTTGGTAGAGCTGGGTTTTGTTGCAGTTGTTCGACGAGCACTTGCCATCAAGCATTACGCCCGCACAGGACGGCCGCAAACTCCAGAAGGCCCAGGCGATCTTGTCACGTGGTCTTGAAGGGTGACGGGTCACTTGATAGCAGGGTGACCTCGGCTGGGCTCTTCTGGCGTCAGATGTCGCACCAGGCCAAGACCAACATTGTTAATGAAAAGGACATCACAACATAGAGACGCCACAGCCGAGACTGACGTCGACATTTACTACAGGTATTCCCCGATTTCGAAGAAATCTGAAACAGTCTGCCTGAGACTTGCCAGGGATAAACATTTTTGACGAACAAGCACATTAACTAAGGGTAGACCTTCTAAATCAAAACAATAAACCATAAGTTACCTGTTGCTCTGTGCTTCGACCATCGAAGATTGTTTGTCGAAACTCGAAGTTAAGCTAACAGGATTGCTTATGCCGTCAACAATAAAATCCAAAGCGATGCTCACTGCGATAAACAAAGCGGAAGTTGACATTGCGTGGTCTTTCGAGTCCAATCTGAATATTAAATCTTAAAAATGTGTCGATGATTAACCACAGCGACGTAGAAAAATACGTTAAAGAACAAGTTAATGCACCAAAGTTGTCTGACGAAAGGGTATAAGTTTTTTCGGAAAACTATCGTTCGAAACATGAGATGAAATTGCGGCAGTCGTGTTACGGATTAGGTATCATGCTGTTTCTTCTTGTCAGGAAATGCTTTCTACACGAACCAGGTCATCTGCTCGTATTTTTGACGAGTTGAAGATATGTTCGACAATGGTGGCTCATCGCATTTTGCTGTCATGTGCAACTTGAGTCACATCTGGTTTAATTTGTTGATTAAGAATATTAACATCAAGCAGTAGGTCCTGGTATGGTGATCGAAGTCCAGTCCATTAGTCATTTATCTCATGTTATTGAATATATTTTTATTAAAATAAAAAACCATGTTTCTAATTGAAAATAAAAATTATTTGGCCGTCAATTCTGCTTTCTTGGTTTTTACAATTTTTACGTCATCTATTTCATGTGTATAGATAGGTTTCAAATATATCAATATGGACCAAGTTGAATTTTGAAATTAAAACACCTAATTCGTCCGTCCAAAGCATAACCTCGTTTTAGAGCTCAATTTCAGTAATTATAATGAGCAAGCATAGTTATCATGTTTCTCAGTTCAGGGGCCTCATTCATCCGAGGGCCGGAAATGGGGCCTGTGCCTCAGTGAGTGGGGAAAAAATTTCGCCGAGTGGAGGGGGAAAATCTGCCTCCCCGGCGATCACCATTTTTCATTCAGTTAGCACCCCGCCCTGTTGCAAGCTCTGTCTCAAGTAGCAATTTGTGCTCTTTCAATTTGTCACCGCGTTAGGGAAATTTTTAGGCCTCGTTGGTGAATTTCGCGAGATTCAGTTTTCAATAATTTTGAGAAGGGAATAGGTCCGATATTCGGCTCCAAAATCGAGAGATTGAGAGCCCTGTCCTTCTGGAAATAAAAATGCGTCATGTTTCAATCCGTAGTTATGAAAACACAGCATGGCTGACCGAAGATTTACCGGTGTAGTTAGTGCTATGATGCTCGGCAACCGAAATGCGACAAAATATGATCTAACTGTTCAAAATTAAATTTTACACGGAAATGTTTTCCTTCGTCGCGGCGTATGTCAACAACCCAACGCTTCCGAAACGTCCTTAGGCATCGTAAAACAGTTGAGTCATCCGTATATTTTCTATAGCCGTTCGAGCGCACGCGGAATACAACTATGCCACGAGCCAACAGAAGTATCGTAACGAGCCTCGTTTTGGAACGTGCCTCATGTCGGCGTGAATGGGGCTATTCGGAAAATCTACAATAACTAGAGGGCGCGTGTGTACTAGTGGTGATAGATTAACAGCCTCGATTTCGTGAGCCCTTTAAATACATGTTGAAATGGCTTGCAGCCGTGCCAACTGAATCTGAGATTGCGTGCAAAGGGTGCTTCTATGAGAGGAAGTAAGCACGACCCTATACAAAGGTAAGGTTTGTGATTATTTTAACGATTATTCCATGCTTATTCTACTGATACCTGTTAACTGAGGTACTCGCCGATGTCGACTTCGCGGCAGTCGCCAGTCGGGTTAATCTTTGTTTGTTGTATGTGATGCGATATTTGACGTAGCAATCGGGATCTTTTCGTACATCAAAACATTATTATTGTTTGGAATGATTTCTAACAGTTTATCAGTGACAGTTACATCAATCAATTATGAATTTTTATGCTGTCAACTCGATACAGGTTAATGAGTTAAGATTACAATCCAAGCCCAGTGGCAAAGCGGGGTACATGACAAATATCCATTGCATTAGACTATTTGTTTACTCCCTATCATATGTCTTCTTGAAATCCATTACACGTTGAAATGGAAATCTATCACGTCTGTTTTCACGTAACCTTTGGTTTTTAGGTTTGAGGGCTTGTACCGTGCAGAGGAGATATGCATCGCTTCTGCACCGTCCCTGAATGGACAAAAATTGGTTTTTAGCATTTGACTGCAGCTAACCAACAAGATCTTCCCGTCCAGTGAAGATCTTTTGTCAAAGCCTACTTTCAATATTGGAGGCAACATACAAAGCCTTTGAAAAGGAACAGCTATTTTTAAAGAAAGATGTGTAAGTCATTTTGTTAATATTCTTATTCACTTCCTTAGCGGGGGATTGGCATGGGGGGTTGGGGTTGTAATATTTGGTATAACTGAATGTGTGGAAATAACAGGTAATACATGTTTGGGGAAAAGAGCATGGTGAGGTAATTCTTAACCTTCATGAAGTCCCTTCAAGTTGATTTCTTGAAACTATTTTGCTACTTGTATCAATTGTAAACCCAAGAAAATATATTACATTTTCTGAATTCACAGTGACTGAATAGTCTTAACTCATGCCTAGAAATGTTGCAAGTCGTTATAAATTCAAATTACTGCCATTTTTGTGAAAATTGCATTTTTGATGGTGCCTTACGATTTGTAATTACTCTTAAACAACAGAAAAATTAATCATCATTTTTAAATGACCCAAGTCTTCATATCTTCTATTAAAATAAAAATTAAAAGTCTGAGAAACGGTTCTCTCAACCTTAGACTAGAAGTATTCTTGACAAACCCATGAACCTGTAATCAGAGTTTAAAATTGCTGAAAGTATCAAAATTAAAAAGGCTTGAAAATGGGTAACAAAGGTTTGAAATTGTCTCAAAAAGCTTGTATATTTTGCAGACAAGTGATGCATATAAAGAACTGTTATAGCTACGAATAAAAAATAAAGACAAGTTTTATACAATGCTTATTATATACACCCTTGGTTTCTGAAAATAGTAATTATCTAATTTTATGTGAAACTGTAGAGCAGTCACCATATGTTTTTGAACAACAGGAATAACGTTTTTGACCCAATCTGGAGTACTTAATTATTCACATTTCAATATTTGTTCCAGGTTCAGTGACATTTTAAAGCCACTTCAAGCTGTATCATAGACAAGCTTTGTTACTCCGTTCTCTTCCCACAGCACTTCCACACACCAGCAGTGCTGCATGGCACAATGTACAAGTCAGTGGCCCTGGAGAAATGTGAATCGCAGTACTAAGTTACCATGAGACAATATGCCAGTGGACTGTCTGTGTATTCAGACGAACTATATCTGACTGCTACATAAGTAAGCCTTGTTGGTGAGGATGCCCTTTCATAGGCAATGAGTCATGTGTGGACAATAGCTTATTTTCTTTCCTGGAAGAAACATGAGGGACTGAAGCTAAAGAAGACCTAGTCACACTCTGGTCTACTTCAAGGGTCTGATTTTTGGCTCAAAACGATTGAAGTGATATGTTGCTGTGTTTACCTTCAAGGGTCTAATTGTAGATGTTATTGAGGCTGAATGAGGTTTCATGAAAGAAAGCCACGTGTCGAAACTGGACCTTTTTACAAGCGCTTCTATAGGCCATTGAAACTAGATCCCAATGAAATGAAAGCCAAAAGCTGAGTGACATTAAATTTTCCTTTCAGAAGAAAGGCTTTATACTATTGGTAAAAACTTTTCAATTTGGTACACATTATGGGAAATGACATTCAGTGACTGCATCGATTGTCTTATTGTATGTTTTATTGTAGCTAGCTGGATAAGAATCTGCTATGCACAAGATTCGAGAATAAACAATTATCAGTGTATTTAAAAACAAATGGCAAACTGAAAGAGCACAGAAAGAAACAACATTGCGATGGAGTCCATAATCAGGCATATCAAGTGCTAATTTCTGAATTATGTTCAATTCTCTCAGGTTATTGTTGAAGGATTGCTTTTCACTTTGTCCAAAGGTAAAATAGATGGTCGGGCGGTTGGTTTCAGTTGTTTTCGCTCACCTGTAACAGAATAGTCGGAGAAATATTAGCAAATTGTAAAGGAAAAGACAAGACAAAACTACTTTTGTAAGGCAGAACATACTTGACGTTTCATCTTCATGTTTATGTGTAGAAACTAATAACCTTTGTACCCAAGTCTTATTTAATATCTGAATTAAAATATGTGAAACAGGCTAAAAGTGATTTAACAATGTGTATTTTTCATGACACTTAAAATGTGCTTCTGATCTCATCAAGTAAAATTCATTCTAGGTGTCAATTTTTCTTCCAATACAATGTTACGACATTTACTGAATTAAGGCTTATTCATGTTGATTCGATAACTGCTCTGGTAGTCCTGGGGGTGGAGTCCGCGATAAAATAAGGAAACTTACACATCAAGAGAATTTTATTGGAAACAGCATAGTTTTGAAGAGAAACTGCTGTGAAAAAGTCACCCTTGACTTCTGTGCATCACGTACCACACACCTCTTATTTTGGGAGCACTCCCACCCAGGACAATATGAATATGTGCTGTTAGCCTACCCGGCATGGGGTGAGTTTCCTAAAAGAAACACTAGTTCCACTCAATAAACCTGTTATTCAGTGGGGTAATTGGTGGGGATAACATCACCGAACGATGTTGATAGAAACTTGATTGCTAAAAACTTACCAAGTAATGTTGTGTGGTCTCCGCATGGAACTGCATAGTCATAGAGCACACACGGCCACGGGGCTTCAGCATCCACACACTTTTTGTCAATTAGTTGACCCTTTTGACCGCAATTGTCCACGAATATAGTAACATTAGGTCTTTTGGGAATTTGTGGCCACCTGTCGAAGACTTGCACCAGGTAAATTAGCAGTAATGAGGGTTAGCGCGACGACGTATTTTGATAACAATTCCATCTTTTACTAGTTGTTTACATCATAGACTATGTTTACATGCAGACAGCCACGCATGCGCAATTCAATCACCACTAGTACTGCAGCGACACCGCGAGGAGAATTCTCCGAATAGCCCCATTAGGTCTACATCACAGGTAGAACATACCAGTATAGGCTACATACACACAACCATCGATCGTCTAGACTGAGACACTGAGTAGCTTCCAAGATGACCTATTGTCTTATTGATAACGAGCATTTTGAGGTCAGCTGCACGACCGTCTGCGTGCAACCAGGTCGGCATAGCCAATGAACAGCCTTAGTATCATTAGGCCTCATAGCACAATGATAAAAACCAGGTTGACGGAGACAACAACGTCCCCGTAAAACATCTCTAAGTATCAAAATTGGTGCGTAAAATGAGACGCCACATTCGACGTCTGTTAAAGTTGTGTAGGATTGACAATTCAGCTGCGTATATCAACAACTACTAGATTTTAGCTCGGTATAAGTATACAGTTCCCGTCTAAAATCACGAGAAAGGCTCTTACAGTGAAATTTTTGAATTTTTACCAATCTGCCATTAATTGGGTCACGTGAGCGTCAGTTCCAGCTTGAATGAAATCAGCCAAAAGGAAGGTCACATTGTTCGGCATCAATAACATGATGAATTTTATTTGATACAATATGTATAAATCATAAAGATGATATCTCTGAAACGCTGCACCGGTTTTATGCGTTTCGTGCAGGTTAAGCCCCTACGATTTTCCTCTCATATTTGAAGGTTTCGCATGAATCCAATAGATACAATGTCCGGAATTTAGCCAAATTTGCATATAGTCTATAGGGTCTTGGATAACCAGGAAGTTGGAAACAAAAACGCGCTAGTGCATGATCATTAGAATAATTCTTAACTCCTGATTGCAAGTTTAGGATTGGCCAACAACAACAAACACTGAAACATTTTTGAGTAGCAAATGGTTTCGACGTTTTTGCTATTAACGTAAATAGAATCCTATCACCGCATCTTTAGCCATGTTTTGCGAGAGTATAAGACCTCATTCATTTTTTTTCTTTTCTAGTCAGCAACACTAGTAACTTTGTAGCTGGCATTCGCATTATGGGATAATGAAGTGCGTGACTTGGACTTGTGTCTTAATCATGATGTACTGTCTAGATCAAACAAAAATAGAACGAAGAATCTTTGTAAATAATTTCGAGTTCAAGTACTGTACATCCGGACAATGGATTTTGGACGTGCGCAGTGGCGGATTTAGGGTGGGGGGCCAAGGGGGCCATGGCCCTCCCTAAAGTTTTACCACATAGGCCCTACCATTTGGTAGTTCGGAGTGCGAATTTCTGACTAACATGTGCGCGCACCCAAGGGGGCTCGGTTGGCGAATGCACAATGCATAGGCCTTGAACAAACCAAGGTCCACAAACCCAACAATTAATTCGAGACCCCTGCATCTCTACATCGGGCTGGGGGCGCGCATGTGGCGAAATTCTGCTTATTCCTGTGCTCTGGCCAGTGAACTCATACTCTCTCACTTGTAAATCACCGATCTCCAATTTGAATGCGGGTATCGGGTCGTGGGGATCTTTCAACATTATACTCATTTACCAGTGGTAACCTTCATGTACTTTAGCAGACGATATTTTCTCGATCGAAGCTTAGCGTGATAAAATGTGTAGTAAGCTAGAATAGTTGCCAAACCTTAATTTATAGATTCACTTTCTTTCCATTTTGTTTTAAATTTTCAATTGGTTTTGTGTAAAACCATTATTTGACAAAAATAGCTCGGTTTTTCTAAAAGGTCACGACCTCCGACCCCGGGCTTCTCACATAGAAAGCAGTTGCAAAGCCGAGGCGAGTCGAGAAAGGTAGAGCGATTCATTGCAGTGTTTCTTGTTCGGGAGATACATGTATTCTCCAAAATCCACTCGGGCTCTAGAATACGGGGGATAATGACTGAGAACATATGTATCTATATGTATTATATTAAGCATTTCAAAGACAAAACTAGAACCTTAAACTCCTGCATGCAGCCTGTGGTTGATTAAGGCCTATAACCAACGTTTTCGTGGGCTTTTTTGATAATTCTGGTGTATCGTGAGTAATACTGTCATAGTAACAGTAATGATTTGGAGATGCCTGACTGTGCGTGACCATTGGACGAGTGAATAAACTACATAAATCTCTGAGCGGGTGTTCGAACGATCGTTTCCAAATTGATGGCAACCCAGAATTAATCTCAGAGTTCGCTGACTAAATACACAATTTTCATACTATAGCCAAAGTGTGAAAGTAATTATGACAGTGTTGCGCCTGATTTTCCAGTTATTTTTTACTAGAATGCTCTTTTGACACGCATGTTTGCACAAAATTTCACAACAAATATACATAAACCTTGTACATGTATTTATTGCTAAACCATCCAAATAAAATTAATACGACATGCGGTCAGTATATATATACACTTTATGTTTGTGTTAGTTAACCTACATGGTGTTACAGAAAACGTCACAACTAAGGGTTAAAATAACCATCACTCTAAACCACCATTTACATCAATCAACCAATCAAATTACATGTACTTCAGCCTGTGATAAAGGCCATAGGCCCAATGTACAAAAGAACAACACGTAACATACTTAAGAGTGCAGCAAGCTATCGCAACTTTGGTCTTCTACTAAATTTACGGACATGCCGAATTTCTCGCAGAGCTTATCTAAACCACACAATAACTTTTGCAGTTTACCTGGAGAGTAAGCACACAAGGCCATATCATCGGCAGCATATAACAATTAATACCTTCACATCAGAAACATTTTGACTCAAAAATATTATCGTCATTACTAGAATGGATGACAATCTACAAATTCATTCAAACACAATGTAATCAAAAGAGGGATTAACATGCAACCTTGCCTATACTGCCAATACTGTAATAAAAACTCACCTATACCATCCTGCGTTCTCACACACGTCCGAAGTTTGTTATGCATTGATTGTAAAGTTTTTCTAAAATATGACCATTTATAATTATGATAACATACACCAGGTTTGACGCGTGGTCACAATTAAAAACCGGACTGTTACGTATTGTGCTACAATGGAGAAATAAAATGCATGAACAGTCACACACAATCTATTATACTTCACGCTAAAACATAGCAATGATTTCAAAGCATTTCTGAACGACCAACGTTTAGAGCCTATTTTCTATTTTAATGACACTGTATCGAAGACTTAGGATAATTGAAAACAGGTGCAAAGATTGAATTTTCTCCATTCAGGCTGTCTATTCATATAGATTCTCGGTCATCTTCGTCTGTTGTCTTTGCCTTGTTTCCAGAATTTTCATCAACTATCCGTTTGACATCGTTTGGTAAGTTGCTATAGGGGACCTCGAAGACTTCAGAGGATTCTGTTGTAGTTGTGAATATTCCAGAATCCACTTTTCTGTGTGTTACCTTGCGTGGGGTTAACATCGTTGCATAAACCTCAAGAAGGGTGTCATTCTTCTTTCTCTCGCCCTCCAAACGTAACATCTTTTCTTCGTGTTTATACGTCATTTCCAGTTGCTCGTTCTTAAGTTTCATCATCTTCTCTTCATGATCCAATTTTTTAATTGTAAGCTCAGTTTGCATTTGTTCCCTCTCCAGAATCTTAAATTGCCTTTCGTTTTCCAGTCTTGTATCTTCATGTTTTGCATACGCATACAAAATACCAAGTACAAGTATGGCTAGACCGATAATTAGATGTGCACGCCGTGCTAAAGGACTCCACAGCCCGCCTTCCTGGGACACTTGTGTAGCCACATCCTTGCGCGCGCGGCGTCCCACAATTTCTCCCGCTGATGCCTCTTGTTGCACTGATTGACTTATCTCTTCGTGGGTTGATGCCATGTCACATTCCGAGGCCGGCGTGTAAGCAGATTCCGTCGCCGGTGATTCTGCGATACCATCCTCGCCAAGATTTGTATTGAAAGTAGTATGGTCGTCTCTCGCTTGTATGGCAGCAATCGGTTCGTCGTTGCATCTCGCTTTCGGCAGTGTTTGACTTGACAGAGAATTTTCGGGCGCGTGGGTTACCATGCTAGAAGAAGCAAAATTTATGAGCTATTAATTTTCTGTGCATACTATTCAGCATTGGCGATAACGACTGGAAGCAATAGTTACAGTTACTTCATAGCTTGATTTGCTCCACTGCGAATCGTCGCGTAGACAGTTTTTCTTGCGAGAAATGAGCGAAATTACGCATGACCACACAAAATCACTCAAGTGTTTCTGGATTATGCTCAATGGAGCACAGAACAGTTGTAACTGGGTTTTGCCTAGCAAAAAGCAAATCAATGGACTTGTCATCTTTTCTTCACTCAGTCAATGTATGCAAAAAATAAACAGTTTCGAGTCATTTCACACCATAACTCATGACCACAGAAGCTTTATTGCTTTATTTTGTCTTCTATTTTCGGCCCTTTCTCTCCTATTGAAAAGCGAGGTAGGTTAAAAGGAGTCAGTAAAAGAATACAAACTCGCAACTTTCACCGTAATAGCACCACTTCCCTACCGATGCCAGACATAAGCCAATGCTATATTCTGAAACCAATGCCATTTTGGCTTTTTTTAGGGCTAACTGAAATCGCAGCTGATATTTCTCAGTTGCTAGAGCAATGCACAAATGCCGCAGGATTGGGCAGCCATCTTGAAGAAGAATACATCCACATCCAAAAAATTGGTCTTTTCTCATTTCCCAGGGGCGGGATTTTGAGGGGAGGGCTGAGCATTAGCCATGATTTCGACCGTCAAATAATCGCAACTCCGAACTGCTAAATGGAATCTGGGGGAATTCTAGGGTGGCATGGCCTCTTCCCCCCCCCCGTATTCCGTTCGAAAAAAGTCCGCTTTTTTAATAACATAATCGTATGATTGTGTTCCACTGTCTCTTGTTTGCGGTGACATACACACTGGCTTACGTACCAAGCTCACTAATTTGTAGTTTCTGGTGAAATAAGTTTATTTATAAACTTTTGTGGAAAGTCCTACACTACAAACAATGTAATGAGCTATCCGCAGTATATGTCAAAGTTACGTAATAGGTGTTTGCCCAGTTTTTATCTATCAGATACCCTTCTTCTACAAATTTGGATTGTTAACATAGTTATTAGAGAATTTAGTTTATCATTTTTTGCAAACGTCACTCATCCTGATTTATTTTTTTTCTGAAGAAAATTGTATCAAACGACATCAAAGATCCAATTAATTTCTAAAGATTTATAATTTCTAATGACTGCCTGACTAAATTCTTCACAGCAAGTGTGAAAGTTCCATATTCTAATCTTTATAAAGTATAAATTTTTTTAATCATTGATATTATTTCCCTGCTGGTTTAACTGGTCATTCATATAACGTCTTTGTGTTACTATTACACTCTACTGATTTTCACTTTTTCCGTCGTAACACTCATGTTTTTTAGAATCAAAAAGTATTTGTTAAACCTGTCAGGTATGCGAAATGATAATTACTTATGAATATAATTACCGATCCTTCGTTTTTCGTATAATTATACACCATCAAGAATTTGTCAATGGCTCCACTCTTACGCAGTTAGGTTGAAAAACGGCGGAGCTGTGAAAAGTTGTATTAACAGTAAATTTCATACCAAATGCCAACACTACAAAAAACGAACGCAAACAAATTCCACGCATGCGCGGTGCACCCTCAGTACGTATAGCGCGAGAAGCTGGCATTCCAAGGCTAGATATCTGTGGTCTTATTTTCATAAGACGTTACGTGATTAAGATAGACGCATGCTGACAAACTTTGCAGCACTGATTTTATACTGCACAGTCAACTTAGTAGGCGCAATCTGGATGACTATAGAGAAGACATTTTCATACTCAGTGTCAATTATGTTAAAAAGTGTCAACAAACTCGCTCCCGTCTACTTAAGGAAAATACCGTTCCTACATCCATCATGTTATACACTGAGTTAGTATAGAATGATTTTAATTCTGAAGTTAAATTTTCCAATACGCATACGTTAAATCAGTTCAATTCGAATTATAGGCTACGAGCTGGATGGTATCCTTTGGATTCGGCCTCTGAATACGACTGGTCGAGCAGGGCGTCATCGTCGTAAGCGCTACGGATTTGACTGAAGATAGCATCTTCTGCTTCTTCTGAGTTCCACCTCCATTGGTCTCAGATTTAATGTTTCCGGAAAAGGGTCTTGCCCCCCACCCCTTTGACCGCGAAAAATAAAAACTAAAATGGCTCGGAAATAAATTCGAACATTTATCATGTTGTGGCTAATCGTCAGCATGTACTTTAATGTGTACATGTGTTGGGCACAGACATTACATTTTTCCTCGTGAGAAAAGCTTTTAGACCTTTTTCGCAAAGGTCTGCACTGATTCTACTAGTGTGTGCCATTGTATACCCACGTGATCAAGGTTTCAGTAAATCAATTCAGTAGTTTCTTTGGTGGGTTTATCCAGAACGACACAACAGGGTAGCTTAGATACTGATTTTACTAACAAAAGCAGGCTTTCAGACTTATAAACCACGTTGGTGAAATGCAAGTTAGGTCTAAAATTAGGGTTTAGGATAACCAGGTTTAAGTCTTAAAACCTGGTTTCTTAAACCCGACACCTTTATGAAATCGGCTGTATAGTTCTGTAGACTTATTTCGGCTAAATGTCTGACTCTCCTTGGCGATAATGCCCTGCATAGCCTTAAAACTATTGTTTCAAAAGATTCTCTTATTATGTCAGCAAGCTAATATTGCAGATAAGAGGCTCACTATAGAGAGTTATGTGCATGAACAAGGTTGCTCACGGCAGTCCGCGACCAAAGAAATGTGTCCGCAAAACGCGAAAAAGGGTAGTGTGGGTGAAGCGCTCATTCCCAGTCACGCTGTTAAGTTTGGTTCTAAAATATATAGGTGGTGCTGGAACAAACTGTAAGGGGTAGCGTGAACCAAAGACTGGCATTCAGCATACTAGACACCAAAAATACTGAAAGCGGCCTGGTTTTCATCGTAAATAGGTTAGATAACTTACGCGGTATCTAATCAGCATTTTACGAAGCCAGTTTTATTACCAGCTTCCCCAAAAAGAAGTAAGGAATATTATGAGAGTGATTAATGCGAGTGTGTACATCAATATAGACAGGAAGAGATCTCTTCCTGATATAGATTGTCTGACGCGCACAAAACGGGTGTATAATTGCAAACAGAAACATTTCCAAGTTTCACTATTCAATTTTTCTTATGTAACTTCGCTGCGTTATGTATCAACAACGTATAAAGTTAAAACTCTACAGAAATATTCATTGTTATCATATTAATCAGTTAAATTTGGAATGTAAAGCAACTCCACTTACGAGATTGCATGTTCTGACATCTTTTGGCAGCTTTAGAAACAATAAGTGGTCTCGGTTACTGATTCACTGCGGATTAGGCTCTGGTTCAGCCGTCTGGCTGTTCCACTGCCTGTATACCCGAGGGATCACTCATATTCACAACGTGCCCGCAGGTGTGAACCAAAATTGCGTGTAGGGAGTACTTTTTAGGCAAGTTTTGCAGAACCCGCGCGGGGTCCATAGGCCCCTAAATTTTCATTTCCTCGGGGTGGGAATTAGCAGACCTGGCACCACCCGCAATGTATGGGGGGGGGGGTTCCTGTGGGCACCTTGCCAATATGAGTGACCCCCGGGGTGTATACAGGATAGATTTCCATTAAACGCCATGGGCAATACGTATATTGGTTTAGCCTCTCTGGTCACATGAGGTAACAGCATCGCATGCGCGCATATGACACAGGGAGGGCTCGGGAGGGCTCGAAGGAGCCCCTCATTTGGAGAAGTGGGTAAAAAAGGTCAGTCTCAGAGAAACAAAAAGTCCCAGAAAACGAGACAAACAAAAGTCCACTAAGAAGGCACAGTTCACAGACCTGAAGGTGGTACCAGTGGCGGATTTAGGGGTTAAGAGGGCCATGGCCCCCCAAATTATCCCAGATTCCATTTGGCAGTAGGGGAGTGCGAATGTCTGGTGGCAAAATCCTGGCTAATACTCTGCCCTGCCCCCCCCCCACCTCAAAATCCTGGATTCGCCCCTTGGTAAACCGTTTTTTTTAGTGCTCCCACTTGTCCCGGCACTTTGTCATAGATTCGAGCCCTCCCATATTAAAGGCTGGGTGCACGCATCTATCGTGATTTGACACGAGCCGCGCATCGCCGGTTGCGAAAATTAGAACCCCACCGTTAAGACCTAAGCCGGTTGCCAGTGATCTGCTGGCTTAGGCCTACTTCAATATCCAACTGGTGCCTGCTGATTCGGTAAATGTGGCCCAATCGTTTCTTTGCACACCCAGCAGAATTAATGAGAGACATAGGCCTACTATTATGACAATGCATTACGGTTTAAGAACAGTTCGGTTGTTATCGTCACATTTCTTGTCAGTTCGATTTTCAAAATTTAAAAAATCTTATCACGTATGTACTTCTCACGAAGTATTCAAAGCTCTTATTTAAAAACTTTGAAAACGAAAATTTAAAAATACTATTGTTGCCCCCAGTGTGTTTATTATAGGTCTGATTATCCAAGGAGCAACAATATCAGCAGCCTGAGGCGATATTGTATATATGACTACAGCAGCGTGATATCAATCAGATTCGGATCGAGAGTTACGCAAACTCGGGTAGAGTTGCGCGATCTCCACCGGTGAGCGTTTCAAAGAAAGATTCTTTTCATAAAAAAGCAGCCAACCCGTGTTAGGCCGCACCGAAAAAAGTGGGGGGCCGGGGGGCTAAATCCCCCAGCCCCCTGTGGTGCACCGCCCATAGACCATGGGCAACGCAGTACTGAAATTAGTAGGGGGCTACAGCCCCCCCCCCAGCCCCCTATATGGTGCGACGCCCATAGACCGAGGCCAACGCAGCACGTGACTGAAATTGGGGGCTATAGCCCCCCAGCCCCCTATGGTGCGCCGCCCATGCATGGACCGGATGGCCGTCGGCTTATAGGGTCTGTGGGAATTTCTATTGCGGAAGAGTCGAATTTCTTACTCGGAGATTTCGATATTGATTGAGGCCATTTCGGTGCCTGGATGAAGCCCATATTAGAAAAAACATGCAACGTAGTTGGTGAGCTAACCCTCGAGCAAGACATGCGCGCACTCAGTCTAACTTTGAATGGGGGCTTGAATTTCTGAAAATGTGGATCTTTTACTTATTTTACTAAAAAAAAACAAAAAAAACGGCCGGTACGTAGGCTACGTAGAGCTATATGAATTGTGCATTCACCGAATTTTGTTAGTTCCTGCCGTCTCGTCTTCTACTTCAGTTTTTCGGACTTCATTCGTTTCTCTGAGGCGGACCTTCTTGCCCACTCCGCTAAATGGGGGGGAAGGCCCGTTCGTTTGTCTTTTGAAGTGTCACGGCCGGTGATGGGGGAAGACGGGTATGCTGCAAAGCCTAGCTACATGTATAGCCTACATCGAGTGACAAGTCGCACTCCGACACTGAATAGCCGCGGCGTCCGGGATGCACTGATTCCGGACGCCGGCCGGGCTCTACCAATTCACAAATAACGTATCAGACACTCACTTGCACGATTTGAAACAGTCACTGTCTCCTTTTCTGTTGTCTCTTGAGTATGATGCTCGAAATGCTACACGGTCGAGTTGATCAGTAGCTGCGGCGGGCTGAAAATGACCTCAGGCCGGGAAATTCCCCGGGTTACAGCGTCAATAAGTAGGCCTAAAAATATAGTATTTGGTAGTCTGCAATAAATACAACATTCGAAGGGACTTGCAATATTGAAAATTACTTTCATGCATGTGGGGATACCAGGGTAACATGACCGGTACCACTACGCAGAATGACAAGGCCCCATCCAGACGCTGACTCATCTGTCTGGGTGCCGTAGTAGAGTTATCTCCCTTGTTTGTTTATATCTGAGAGCGAGGTAACGTTTCCTGTACGGAAGGTCGCCATTCACGGATTCGCCGGTAGATGTGTTTGGTCCATAAATCGATGCAATCATGAAGCTAGTGAGGTGAGCAATATGTGAAAATCATTTCAGTGGTTGTTTCAATAACAGCATTAGTTTTAATATTCGTTATTTGGCAGATTTTCTGACCAGAACCCTCAAAACAAAAGTCTGTCAATGCAGCCCGGGTAGACCGCTTTCATTTGTGGCCTTATTATCTCCAACCACGTCTTGACAGCCGGGTAAAGTCGTTAAGTCGTTGATTATAGCGGTTCCTGATTTGGAAAACCAGTCTCAACGGCACTGGTCGGATGTATCGGTTCCTGATTCATAGGCATATGCAACCCGGTCCGTGCCCGTAGCTTTGTCAAGTTTGTCATGACGTTCACAATGAAATGAAGAAAAACGTTCACTGAGCAATCCATGTAGTGATACAAATGTCCAAAAGTGTTTTGCGAACATATTCGTATGAGAATTTACCGGGGATGTTGCTGCATCTACTTGTGTAACACTGACTTGCAACAAGGAAACGTGCAAGCTATGACAATTCTGGGCAATGACCATTGCTAGCGAGGACAGCATTTTTCAAAAATTTTTGAAAATGTGCATGTAATATACATCACAAGAAAGCTCTCTACGAGACTAAAAGAACGGTGCAAAAAATTTTTAAATCGGACTTACGGTTCCGGAGAAAATAGTGTTTTTGTGTCAATTTTTTTGGTAAAAATTCTGTCAAATCAAATTTGTGAGTTTGAAATGTTATGGTTACAAATCTACGTAACCTAGACAGACATGTTATACATCATTTTAAAGAAAATTTTATGATGAATAATTTGCAAAAAAGAACATTCCGATTGAACATTCCTGTGCGAAGATATTGACCTTAGAGTCAACAAAGCCGACGAAGAAAAGTCAGTACGTACAATTTTGTCGTTTCAAATTGGCATAGAATAACAATTACTCAAGAAANTTTGTGCACATATTTGACATTTTAATGTTTAAACAACACGGCAAATGCACGGCTGGTTCCCGGCAGCACGTACGCAAAGGGCGGGAACTTCAGCTTTCAAAGTTCGCCGGTAGGATCGCAACTTCTTTTGATTTCACGATTTTGGGAACTGAAATAGAGACTGGTCGAAGAAAAAGTTTCATAACCGGAGTATTTGTTCGAGTTGGAAGGACTTAAACACATCGACAACCTCCTAAGGTGTTCCTCTATGCGCAAAAGGTATTTATAACAACGTGACTTTGATGGTTTAGTCGGTGGGAGGCATAATTCGCCGAAAAGCTTCCGGCGTACAGAGCGCCTATAGCCTCCACATCGCCTCTGGTTCGGGCCAACAGAGGCGATGGTCATTGCCTATGACAATGCCTGGAATGTGGACCTACATTGTTGGAAAAATAACAACAATAGTAATAACAATGCAGTCTACTGACCATAGGAGATTGTGTCTTTCACACTCAGCTCTCAGAACCTAAACTGACAAAGGGAATCGCATGAGTTCGTCAGGTGACATGATCCTCACTACCTGATTGGAGAGGCATGACCACCAAAACGCCCTGCAACTCATACTCAAAGAGTTTCAACGCGGCGGTCATCATTCTCAGTAGGTAGGGAGGACAACCAAAAAGTAGGTCAGGGTGCTCCATATCTGCCTCCGTGTAAAACCCACGTCGGCAAATTACCCGATTTCAAACTTCTACCAAAAGTAAGCAATGATATTCATCTAAGTGAGAAATGCACAAACAACAACCAATAAGAGTCATCGAAAGCATTTCCATGCAAAGGTTGAGACTCACTGGGTGTCGGTACGTCGGACCAGTGTCGTGGGGCCCACGGAATTTTGAAAAATATGCTACGAAAATAAAATTCTGGCCACCAAAAAACGGCCATTGTATAAACTCCTTCACCAAGCCTTAAAGGAGCATGCCACCCAAAAAACAACCTAATTTGTATCAATTTAGATCGAGTAGTTCTACTCCATAACGACACGTGCGGTTGCGTTACCTGACACCTGACGGCAGACGGAGGTGTTGAAATTATCCAATTACGTCATCGGTTTCACACGCAGTCTGTTCAGCAGTTCACAACACGGGTTACTGGTGTCAGCTTATCGCTTGGAGTCATCGTTTAACATCAATAAATCATCAAACTTCGATGTAAAACCCTTAAAAATACACCGAGTTTTTACAAAAACGTGTTGTTTTATTTCACTGTTACGGGATTTATTGGTATTTGGACACACCGTAGCCTACAAAGTTCTGCAGGCCAATAAGGTCCGTAGCAGGAGTTTGGGGTGTGTTCGGAGATAATTTCGAAGTATTTTCCGTGAGATACAGACAGGAGAACCTAGATCTGTGTTGTTTAGACTTGTGATTTTCTGAGTTCTAAACACAAAACGCTTGTTATCCTGGCCAGTGGCTCGGAGCCCGATCAGGCCCATCGCGGCCGGCCGGATTGACTCGTTATCCCGACCAGTGGCTCGGAAGCTGATCAGACATCACGAACAAACCAGCCAAAGTTCAATGGAAACTAAACTTCCAGTCAAGAAAATACTATACTAGTGAGCCAAAGTAATGTGCACGTGATTATGTTGGTGAATTAGCCACGAAACTGCAAATCTACTTCAGTTACTCGTCCGGGGCCGCGAATTCGTTCCGCTTTGACCACAGCACCGTCAGGGCAGAAGTTAAACATTGATAATCATTATTTGAGTAATGTAAATGTAAATAAAGATTCCCCTAACACCTGGTCGTGGGAGGGAAGTCGAGTTGTTTCACAACAGTTTCTGCCAGCAAACACTAAATTAGCATGAGCTCACACGGCCTCGGTGTCCCGTCAATTAGTTTTATTGCTCCTAAAGCCGGTAACGCAGTGATTTATTCATTGCTGGCTTCTCAAATCATTTCGTGCACTCACGGACACTCCAAAGGCAATACAAATTGCATCTAATGAGACAGACTTTGTTTCAGTTTTATATAAGTATTGGTTAGGGTGAAAATAATTCATTTTGAAACAGAACGCTCACTAATAAACGCCAAACATGGCAACTCGCAATCCCGACTTAGGACGAGCTAGAGCGGCTCATCAGTCCTGACTTCGCAGGTGGATCGTTAAGTTTTACAGGCTATCAATTCGAACAGGAATACAGTGATGAAGAAATACTAGAGAGGCGCTGTGAACAAGCTCAGACAACGGAACGTATGTAGTTATTTGGTAAGCCGTGAGGCACTGTCGACGTCGTCTGCAGGCCACAGACACGGAGATGTTTCACGGCCTCATACTTGCTATTTACAGCGTACATTTCATTCTTCACTACCATGAGCCACTTCCTAAGCATTTCGGACTCTCGAGGAAGTAAAAAAAAATGATATACTCGCTTTCCTCGCGGCTGCTTAGTTCGGACAAGCGGGAACGATACACCGCAACGTACCGGCATTCACTCTGCATATGAACCACTGACGTCGCTAGCGTCGTTTCTCACCTTCCTCACAGGTTAACGCGACACCTCTTGGCAAGGTAAGGTCGACCGTATGCGAGGCGATGTGAAAATAGATCGATTAAGACGGCAAAAAAGGCTAATTAAATCGGGTGGCATTAGCCTTTAATTGTTTTCAATGGGTTATATGATCAGTTGTCCACCAAATACAAAAGGTGACTACAAAAGTGATTAGGCCCTAAGAATAAGTGACTTTCCTGCTGGACTGCAATTCCAGTGAGCAGGTAGGGGATTAGGCTTGTAGGTGGCATTGGGCCTTTGTTTAAAGTCAATTGAGTACGAGTAGTTCTTCAAGCTGAATTGAAAGGATGATTGAGCAATTATTTATAAGCTGCATTACACCATAGACTTGTGGCCAGTGTGCCACTTGAGTAAGATCCGTGATTAGGCATTAGACAACTGACCACTTGGCTTTTATTCAGTTTCAATGGGATGTGGGCAGTTGCTGTCAAGCGTAAGACCTTATTGACAATGACGACGCCTTTTTTACAAACTGGTCTCTAATTTTCAAAACCAGTCAAGGATATTTAAACAGGACACGGGACATTTAAACAGGATGCGGGACATTTAAACAGGACATGGGTATTTAAACAGGACACGTGTTCGGCCAAACAGGATGCTGCAATACATTAAAAGTGGAGGTGGAGAACACTGCATAGGGCGTCCTTGCCAGGGCGTCCAGATTAGTGCGAGGTCATCCATTTTGGACGCCCAAGAAGTACGCTGCATGAAGGCCTGCTCTGTGCTCAAGTACACTATGTGATTCATACATTGAAGCAGGGCTCGACGCTATTAAAATCGCCAGGTCGCATTTTGCGACCAAGCCAAAATTCCAGGTCGCATTTTCAAAATCCAGCTCGCATTCGTAAATGCCAGGTCGCAAAATTTTCCCGCCATTTTTACACGCCAAAATAGATTTTTAGGTCATCGAGAAAATGTTTAGATTATGCTCTTACCTGCAGCGTCAAATACTCACAAATTTCGTATCTCAAAATTGACTTCATTCATGCAGGTACGGCCTTACTGTCTTCACGACCGCCATTGAAAGTCTCTAGAGCGCAAGGCAAGTTGCCGGCGTGAAAGTTGAATCAGTGCTCTCTAACTGACTTGTGCATTCGAGTAGCTAAATTTCGCGATGTGAAAAGGGAGAAAAAGCCTGTTGAAAAAGTATCCGGGATTTTGTTAGATCTGGTCTGCTACTGGCCGTCATCAAAGTCAGGGCTCGACATAACGAGCTGCAGGTCGCATTTGCGACGTGAAATTTGGAAAATCTCAGCTCGTATAAAGTCGCAAAATGCGACCTGGAATTTCCAACGAATGCGAGCTGAGTTTTTACACTTCTCATCAGATACCTGGCAAATACAAAGCAGCTCTTGTTAAACGGACCGTTATTTGGTTGTTGCCAAATACAAGCTCAAAAGAACACTAACCGAGAACAGCCCTCTCGATGACTTGTAAGCAAGTCGCGTGAACATGGGATATGCAGAATCGATCTTTGACGCGTTTCATTGGCTAACAGTTTCGGCCACTTTTGTAAATTCCCGGATTCGCCAAAAAAAGGTTCGGGCCACTGCTTACACGTGATAAAACTTCACAAAACAACGGTGTTTCTATTAATTCTTAAGCGATCACCTTACCAAACTTTGTGGTGGACAAAAATGTTTATTTTTCACATAAGATGTCCTTATTACATGTACCAAATATCCAAGACAATATCCCTGATATCGTGCTGCAGCACCGTTAGCGCGCAAGCGGTCCCGGCAGACAATCGTGACTTAAACTGAGATGTGCTTCTCCTTTTAAGACAGCCAAAGTGAAAATGACAACCTTATTAATCGCCAAGCGAGGGTCACGTCTTTACTTTCAGTTGCCAAGATACTCTCGAACCCTTTACTTGTTTGTGGGGCTACTGTACGTGCGCGAAACATGATTTGTCTTTTACACGTTGTTGCCAACGTAAAGTCAGGGCTCGACATAACGAGCTGCAGGTCGCATCCGCGACCTGAAATTTGGAATTGCGAGCTGCGATTTTTGTCAGCTCGTATCAAGTCGCAAAATGCGACCTGGAATTTCCAACGAATGCGAGCTGAGTTTTTACACTTCTCAACAGATGCCTGGCAAATACAAAGCAGCACTTGTTAATCCGATCGTTATTTGGTTGTTGCCAAGTCCAAGTTCAAAAGAACACAAACCGAGAACAGCCCTCCCGATGACTTGTAAGCAAGTCGCGTGAACATGGGATATGCAGAATCGATCTTTGACGCGTTTCATTGGCTAACACTTTCGGCCACTTTTGTAAATTTCCGGATTCGCCGAAGAAAGTTTCGGGCCACTGCTTAACACGTGATAAAACTTCACAAAACAACGGTGTTT
>NMRA01000220.1:337639-388565 GCA_002633005.1 Phoronis australis | reverse complement strand
GACACGCATGTCACTAGTGTTAACTTTCTTTCCCAGGTATAAAACAAAGCCAGGATTTGGTTTTTACATATTGTGAAAAGACGTTTTTGAAAACTGAAGTTGTGTAAAATGAAAGTGACACACCATATAAGCTGCGTGACAATTTTAAATCACACGCGGTCGTTTGTAGTGCGCTATGATGGGCGCTAGCTTGAACTGTGGGCGCTTCATTGGAAATTCTCAAAAAATTTAAGGGGGGACTTTTAATAGATCAGTGAGCGCTTATTATGAAACACTTTAAAGGTAGGGCGTAAGCTTGTGCGTGACCATAGTCGTTAACCTCAGTGTTTGGGTAATAAGATATTAAAACGCTGCAATGGTATTAGAAACGTTATAAATAATACGATTTTGCGAGGCAAACTCCATCTCGTAGGGGTGACTTCTGGATATCGTTACCACCTACATTGTACCCTTTTTAGCCACCCGGAATGATTTTGTTTTTAATTGCCCGCCTCAGCCGGAACAAGGTTGTTTCTATAGGAGTCTGAACATTTTACGGCGACGGTGGTTCGGGGAGCGAAAAGTTGCCGTGGGGGGGGGGGGGGGGGGTGTATAAAGAGAAGAATGAAACGTTCGTTAACTTGATCCACAATTTCGCATCTATTGCCAGTTTAGTTGCAATAGATGGCTAGTGGGCGTAGAATACAGGGTTTACAGAACATCGACCTCGGGAAACATCGAAACAGGATAACGTTAGTTCTGGGTTATATCGGTCCCGGGACATCGGGTCTTTTATAACCGCTGGGAATCTGAGTTCATTTTCAAATAAACCAGCCAAACCGGTATACTCTTTCATTTAGGACTGTCGCTGTTCTTTGGAGTGGTGCGCACGTGTGAGTTCACGCACTTGAATCGCTGGAGTAGGCCTACACTTTACGTTGGCAACAACGTGTAAAAGACAAATCATATTTCGCGCACGTACAGTAGCCCCACAAACAAGTAAAGGGTTTGAGAATATCTTGGCAACTAAAAGTAAAGACGTGACCGTCATTTGGCGATAAATAAGGTTGTCATTTTCACTTTGGCTGTCTTAATACGATAAAAGGAGAAGCACATCTCAGTTTAAGTCACGATTGTCTGCCGGGACCGCTTGCGCGCTAACAGTGCTGCAGCGCAATATCTGGGATATTGTCTTGGATATTTGGTACATGTAATAAGGACATCTTATGTGAAAAATAAACATTTTTGTCCACCACAATGTTTGGTAAGGTGATCGCGTAAGAATTAATCGAAACACCGTTGTTTTGTGAAGTTTTATCACGTGTAAGCAGTGGCCCGAAACTTTCTTCGGCGAATTCGGGAATTTACAAAAGTGGCCGAAAGTGTTAGCCAATGAAACGCGTCAAAGATCGATTCTGCATATCCCATGTTCACGCGACTTGCTTACAAGTCATCGAGAGGGCTGTTCTCGGTTAGTGTTCTTTTGAACTTGTATTTGGCAACAACCAAATAACGGTCGGTTTAACAAGAGCTGCTTTGTATTTGCCAGGTATCCGATGAGAAGTGTAAAAACTCAGCTCACATTCGTTGGAAATTCCAGGTCGCATTTTGCGACTTTATACGAGCTGACAAAAATCTCAGCTCGCATTTCCAAATTTCAGGTCGCAAATGCGACCTGCAGCTCGTTATGTCGAGCCCTGTGAAGTGTGGCCTTAGAGGACATATTTTCAACATACCGTATTCACCGTAATAACCGCCCATGCTACTATAAGCGCACCCCCCCAAGCGTTTTCAGACTTTGCTAAAATAAGCCCCCAGTCCATGAATGTCTACGTGCAAAAAATGCCTTACCTACAGTCCTAAAATTCTACAGTAACGTCTTCAATTTATCAATAATATCCGTCAGTCCTCAAAAAATCATTGTGCCCAGAATTTGTAGACCACGAGCCTCACCGCTATGTTAGTATTTAGTCGTGACTATACACTTCAAACTTCCGCTATGCCTCAAAACGAACACAAAAATTCTGCTGATATTGCGAGGACCAATGGTCTGGCCTTTCAGAACAGAAGTAGTGTACTTGTCTACAGGATTGCTTTGTAGATATTTCCCGCTTTCAACAGGAATCCAAATTTTTTTGTAGGCCTACTCATTAAAACCGCGAATCGTAGACTTATAAAAAGCTTGGCCAGTGTTAAAAGCACGTGGCCAGGAAGCGCGCGCTACATACATGAACTTGTCATCACAGACTTTAGTCGGGAACTATCCATTCATGAAACGGGTAGCATAGCATTGGCAAGAAATGAATATTGGCACTAATTTCCGACAGTTTCTAATGCTATAAAAAATATTTGCGTTATTTTTAAGATGAATTGTTTGATTAACCATAATTGGTGTTTTTAAGCCAAATATCCGATAAAATGACCACTGACAGTGAATGCTTACACACCCTTACACCGAAAAAATAACTGTCAGATAGTCACGTACGCTGCATCCACAAGGCGACTAATGTGGCCTAACCGAGACAAATGTCGAGCGTGTTTAGGGACATGAGACCGCCAAGTGCTGAATGAAAAACGCTCTGGTTTAGGCCTACTGCTTGTGCAAATTTCTTTAGATATAATGCACATCTAGCTCGTTAGATTGCCTGGCTCTGACCAAAAGACGATATCTGCTCTGGCAAATGAACTCTGGTGAAACTCACGTGCTCGTTTACTCACAAACGCAGACAACTTCAAAACAAACGTCACGTGACAACAACATGTGTATTCATCTAGACATTTTTCTCATGTTGCCGATCATACATGTAGATGGCATGATGTACTAGCACAGATTTGTATATAAACCTGCTGTGATCTCGACTCCATGGGAACTTAAAATCTTAGGGACGCTACTTGGACAAGTTAAGGAGGATTTCAGGTAATTTGCTCGAGTCGAAACTGTATTTTTATTCAACCATTCAAGTCGCCATATCGACGATTGCGAGGCAGGCAGTCAGCTAGTTTTCACCCTGGGATTTCAGCACAATTTTCTGTAAAATGATCGTAATTTAGCACCAAAGTTTGATAGCAATGCACCGCGGTTTTGTAGAAAGTTTTTATGGATTACAGGTACGTCAGAGAGCGTAAATAAGATGAATCTTAGCTTCCGATTTCACCCATTTCGGAGACCGGGTTTCAACGGCCTTGGGTTATAATCAAGGCTTGGAATTTTCCGCGGAAACGCGGATTTCCGCTTTTTTCAAATTTCTGTCCGCGTACTTTATTATATTTGTGCGTCAAAAAAAATCAGATTTGATATAAAATTTCCGCGGCAAATTTATTTCTTACCGCGGCGTTTCCGACTTTCACCTCGAAAAAGCGGAACTTGCTCTTTATGTTTCGGAGGAACGTAAATTGTCAACATTGCCGGGGCACCTGGGATAGTGTGGTGGATTTCTTGAATGGCGTCTCGTTTGATTGTAAATCGCGGTGACAAATATTACGACTCTACAGCCAAAAATGTGGAGGTGGAAGTGAGCGGAGGAGCTGAAAAGATGCAGACGCACGCTTCTGGAGGTGGTACCTTCGTTTTTTATTCTTTTTAGTCCCCGAAACGAACTTTTCTAATCGCCCTGAGCGGTTATTACGGCGAATACGGTATTTCTGTCATTTATAGCTCTTCTGGCTCACTGAACAAGCAACAGCATTTAAAACCTTACTTACACGCCCTTTCAAAAAATAAAAACGTTTCCATCTACTTAGGCATAGTAAAGTTTTGAACACAGAAACTCTTTGGACATGAACTCGAAATGTGTTTAAGAGAGAGCTAAACAGTGCAAAATGCACCTTTATGACGTACAGTTTGTGGATAATTATCACAGTCCTTAAAAATTTCATTGTTTCATCCAAAGCTTGTCGGTGGATTTAAAATGTGTAAGGTTTCCATTTTTACAATACATACAGTAAGGTGTTCACATTTTCCAAGCCAAAAAATTCCTTGAATATCAGTTCATCCGGGTTGATTTCTGGTTGAATTTCATCGCCTGGTACGATTTTCTAGGTCGAAAAATGCAAAATGCAGGTTGAAATTATTGAGTCTCGGCCTAGCAGTCGTTATGTCAAACACTGGCTTATACTGCATACACGGGGCTTCTGGACCTTACCGGTGGAATGTGGAACTTCCTTTCTAGTGAACACCATGTCCTTTATAGAGACACTTCCCAAATCCTGACGCTGTTGGATTCTAACATTTTATCTCTGTTACAGGTTTCTCATGAAGTTAAGTCATGAAACGGTTACGATCGAATTAAAAAATGGCACACAAGTCCACGGGACAATAACAGGTAGGAAACCTTCGTCAACCTAGCAATCATGGGCCATTCTCTTGGTCACAGGTCGGCTTTATCATCTCGTACCTTAGATGATACATTTGTGAAAGTGCTTCTTTGAGACATTTTCTGCCAGTACTGCCGGTGCTGGTGCAAAGATGTGTAGACTGCTTAGCTTAAAATTACCTTCTTAATCTGGAGATTTATTTTGTGTATGAAAAGCGCAAACTACGTGAACAAATTATGTTTTCGCTGATTTGGTTCTAGCTTCATTTAACTTTGACTTATTTTGACCTCCATTTTTTTACATACGTACAAGAGAATACTCACAACTACGGAGCATTTTGTCTGCTCCGGTCGTAAAGTGATCAAAGCAGCCAGTTGTTATGTTTCTGGTGCAATTACCAGATTGCAGAGTGTGACCTTAGATGGTCAAAAGTCACGTCAGCCTGAGCCTTATGCATCAACCGCGACTTCAAATTATAATTGATCAAATTCAAACGTGACGTTAAGTTCTGAGGCTGTCCACCACTTAGTATTTCTCAAACAAGCTTGTTGATAATTATGAGCAAGAGTCATTGTGCAATCGTACAAACCTATGATTGCAGTGTACATTGTGTATCCACCCAGTTTGTGAGCTACTTGGATATGGGTCAGTGGATGAGGATTTCTAGCGAGTGACACTTGTTGCTAATACAACAAAAGGAAATCTTGTCTACAGGTTTCCCTGTAAAGTTAGTTTCTAGCATTGGGTTGTACATGTTTAATCATCATTGAAGTTCATAGCTCTTCGAAACACCAGTTCAGTGTAACTCAATTGAGAATATACGTTTAAATTTCCTTGATATACTCGGTGGCATATGAATGTTTGGATTACTAAATCATAATTTTGGCGACCTCAGCAATGAATTGGTGAGGTAAGATTTTACTCATCCCTCCAGATGGAAATTCAGTGTTTTCGTACCATCGGGCGTTGTGTGTTGCTCTAGTGCCTGTATTCACTTCAGGTGTGGACGTGTCCATGAATACACATCTGAAGGCTGTGAAGATGACCATAAAAAACAGAGACCCAGTGCAGCTGGACACACTCAGTATCCGTGGTAACAATATCCGCTACTTCATCTTACCTGACAGTTTACCTCTTGACACACTGCTAATTGATGACGCACCCAAGAAGTCAGCAAGGCGACCGGATAGAGGTAACACGCAGGAGAGAAATTATAGATTTCTTAGAGAACATTTCCATTTTCAAAAACAAAGAAATTTGTTCTAACAAAACATAAAATTCGATTTTTGTTTTTTGTTGTTTTGTTTAATAACAAATTCCATTTTACTATTTCCTACTGATGAAAACCATCCATACGAAAGCACTCTGAGGAGCGACACAAGATTTACAAATATAGTGCGAATTATGTCAAACATGTTACGAGAACAGTTCACTTCCTCGTCCCACGGCTGTGTATATGGCTGCTGAACAGTAGGTAGGAAAATGGACTGAGGTATTCCACTTATACACTTACGCCTCATTTTAGTTAAGAACTTCATAAAAAAATGGTTTTTATGCAATTTTAAGGAGAATGCCACCCAAAAACAACCTATTTGGTATCAATTTAGATCGAGTAGTTCTACTCGATAACAGCAAGCTCAATTGTTTTACCTGACACGTAAGGGCAGACGGAGGTGTTGAAATTAACCAATGACGTAATCGGTTCGAACGCAGTCTGTTCCGCCGTTCACAACACGCTTTCTGGTGTCCACTTATCGCTTGAGTTCATCGTTTTACACCAATAAATCAAAAAAATTCGATGTAAACCCCTTACAAATACATCGAGTTCTTGAACAAACGTGTTGTTCTATTTTACTGTTACGGATTTATAGGTATTTATAGGTACAGTAGCCTACAGAGTTCGGTTGGCCAATTTACCATGGTCGATCGCGGGAGTTTGAGTCTGTTTGGTGGTAAATTCAATTCATTTTTCCGTGAAATACAGACGGGGGAGCATAGCTGTGTGTTGTACTTTTAGACTTACGAATTTTTCAGTTCTAAACACACAAAACGTTTGTTATTCCCTGCCAGTTGCTCGGAATCCGATCAGGTCCATCGCGGCTGCCGGAGTGGACATCACAAACATAAACCAGCTTAAGTTGGAAACTAAACCTCCAGTCATGAAAAGACTATAATAGTGAGCCAAAGAAATAATGTGCACGTAATTATTTAGGTGAATTAGCTACGAAACTGAAAATCTACTTACTTGTCGGGGCCGCGAAGAAGCCGGTTTCTCCTTCCACAGAACCGCAGGGCAAAGGTTGCACAGTAATAATGATTTGAATAATGTATTTGTATATCTAAATAACATGAGATTCCCCTAACATGTGACCATAGCATATAAAATCGAGTTATTATTTCACAACAGCTTTCTGTCAGCAAACACTGAATTAGCATATGCTCACACGGCCTCGGTGCCCGATCAGTTACCTTTATTGCATCTAAAGCCGGTAACGCAGTGGTTTATTCATTGCTGGCTTCTTAAAACATTTGCACTCACGAATACTCCAAAGGCATTACAAATTGTATCTAATGAGACAGACACTGTTTCACTTTTATATAAGCTTTGGTTCGGGTGAGAATAAATATACGTAAATAAAACAACAAAAATGGATCACTGAAATTTTCAGGTATAATAACATCCTTCGTCAACGGAAACAGGACGCAGAATAATGAACGTCTACATGTATGGCAACTTGCCCGGTGCCATTCTCGACTTAGTTGAGAGCTCATAAGACCAAGATTTCACGGGTCGGATCATTATGTTTCACAGGCTATCAGTTCGAACCGGAATACATTGACCAATAAATACTAGAGAGGCGCCGTGAACATGCACAGGCAACGGAATGTATGGATAGTTTTTTGGTAAGCCGGAATTCGTCTGAGAAATCACTGTTGACGAAATGCCGACCACAGACACAGGGATGTTTCATGGCCTCGTACTTGCTATTAACAGCGTACTTTTCATTCTTCTCTACCCCGAGCCACTTCCTAAGCATTTCGGGCTCTCGAGGAAGTCGAAAAAAAAAGATATACCCGCTTTCTTTGCAGCTTCATACAAGGCTTTGAATTTTCCGCGGAAACGCGGATTTCTGCTTTTTTCAAATGTTCTGTCCGCGTATTTTATTATATTTCCGTATTTCCGCGTAAAAAAATCGGATTTGATAAAAAATTTCCGCACAAATTTCTTCCTTTCCGCGGCGTTGCCAACGACTTTCACCTCGAAAAGCGGAAGTTGCTCTTTATGTTTCGGAAGGAACATAAATTGTCAACATTGCCGGGGCATCTGGGATGCCGTGGTGGATTTCCTCTATGGCGGGTCGTACGATTGTAAACCGCGGTGACAAATACTACGACATTACGACTGCAGCCAAAATTTGTGGAGGTGGGAGTGGCGGACGCGCTAAAGAGGCAGACGCACGCTTCCGGAGGTGGTGCCGTTTTTTTTTCTTTTTTTTAGTCCCGATTTTTGTCGGCAAAAGATCCACACCGGCTATTTCAAGGCTGGCTGCGCGCATGTTTCGGGCCGTAAAAATTTCCGCGTTTTTCGCCATTGGTCATTCCAAGCCCTGTTCATAGTAGATCGGACATGCGGGGACGACGCACCACAATAACTGTAGCAGCATTCGCTCTGTAGATGAACCACTGACATCGCGGCGTCATTTCTCACCTTCCTCACAGGTTAACCCGACACCTCTCGGCAAGTTGAGGTCGACCATATAAGAGGCAATGTGGATATAGACCGATTAAGACGGTAAAAAAGACTAATCAAATCGGGTGGCATTCTCCTTTAACTCAGTTGAAACTTGAGCCCAAATAATGCTCATACAACACTAAATATTTTCAAACTAACATCAGAATTTCATGTGATTTTGTTAGTGTAATTTTTTTGGTGGTGCACCACTACATAAACTGAGTGAGTGACAGCTTACTGATGCATTATGGCTACTCACTCAACTGTCTCTGTGTGTTGCTGGCAAACCCTGCCCACTTTTAAAAATTGATGTAAAGAAATGGTATCTGCCTTGCTTTCCACACTATCTTTACCAGTCACGTTTGTATAGGTTGTTCACAGAATTGAAATGTTCTAAGATTCAACGGGCTGCAATTTCATCAGTTTTACTTGTACTTGTATGAACACAAAAAACTGCATTCACATTTTGTTTTTGTAGCAATTAGTATTGCAACTTTCGTGAAATTGGAGCTTCATATTCATAGCAAGTGAGAAGTTAAAAAGGTGTCTTATGCAATAAAATCTACAGGTGGCTGAAGGTGAAATCGTAATTGTCACATTTAGCCCTGGGATTTAGTATTAAATGAAAGATTTCTCGAACCTCTGCATGGATCAGATAGGTACATGTATTTCAAGAGTGCTTTCAAGGACTCCCATGGCTCTTTGAGCAACATTTAGGCTTTACTACTGCATTGATTTAATAATTGAGCTAAACTTATTTCTTACAACGTCAACTCAAATTGAAAGCTACTGGTCACTTCACCTCCGCAAAACACCTCTTTAGCTGCCTTGTCCGTAGCTGTAGGAAGGACACGACTAACTGAATGAATTTGGATGTAAGATTATTACCAAATTCATCCGAATTTGCATTATTGTTGGATGAGCCGGTAACTCAAGTCATAGGCAATGCGTACAAGCACCATTTTCGATTTTAGTTTTGACCAACCCAATAAACGTTCTCTTAAGGCTACAATGGTTTTGATTTTTTTGTTGACGACGGAAATAAAATCCTATCACTGTAAAGTTAGTGAGACCAATTTCATGAGAGTAAAGTACCCAATTCAATTTCTGTTTTAATCGTCTAAACAGACTGAAATGCAGATTTAACTCCAGCATGTCCTGAGCACTTACAGCACATACAAATTGGAATAATGCACAAGAAATACATTATAATTTGTATCCTCCATCATACTCGTGCAAATGTATCGATAGTGTCAATCTACATTTGTCACTGTGGTCTTTGCCATTGACAGACGAAATGCTGTTTTAATATAAACCTTTTTAAGTCCTTAGTTTGGAATACATTTCAGTAATGCGTTGTTGAGTTTGCTTTGTGTTGTTTCTTGTTGCTCGTTTCTAGTGACTATTGTTTTGCAGGTGGTCCAGGTGGTGCCCGTGGACGAGGTCGTGGGGGTCGTGGTAGGGGTCGCGGAGGTCGTGGGCGAGGCAGGGGAGGCCCTCCACGGAGATAGTTGTCACAGGCGGACATTGGTAGTCAGCGCGAGGACAGCAGTGCAGTTGCTGAGTTTGTCAGAATCTGAACAGGACTGTCTGTATACATAGATCAAGTCTTTTGTANACGAAATGCTGTTTTAATATAAACCTTTTTAAGTCCTTAGTTTGGAATACATTTCAGTAATGCGTTGTTGAGTTTGCTTTGTGTTGTTTCTTGTTGCTCGTTTCTAGTGACTATTGTTTTGTAGGTGGTCCAGGTGGTGCCCGTGGACGAGGTCGTGGGGGTCGTGGTAGGGGTCGCGGAGGTCGTGGGCGAGGCAGGGGAGGCCCTCCACGGAGATAGTTGTCACAGGCGGACATTGGTAGTCAGCGTGAGGACAGCAGTACAGTTGCTGAGTTTGTCAGAATCTGAACAGGACTGTCTGTACATAGATCAAGTCTTTTGTAACATTACTTTCATGGATTTTACGTTGAATGTGTAGACGATGATGGTATCATCTTCCAATGCGGTTGCAGATTCGCTTGCGGAGGCGAGAGTACGATGACAACGGAAATGCGACGCCGTATTACTGGGACATAGTCCATGTTATTACCCTGAGTTGGGGACGTGACTGAAAGTGTTATGGGCAGAGGTGTACGAGCTGTGCTAAAGCACTAGGACATTCCATGTTGACATGTGTCAGTTATCAATTACGCATTGTTCATCCTGTGAGAATCGTTTTGAAAACGCTTTCACCTTGTTCGACGTGTAGCTTATTTTAATAGTAATGATTTTTTACAAACTGGTTTTCATTTCTGTTTTGGTAGGTCATTCTTTGTGTGCATTCGGAACACATTCATGGTTATGTTGGATGCTGATAGGCCGCACCAGATGGTTGGATATTGGTGCAACCGTGTTTAAGTCATCGCAGCTGAGAATTTAGATTTCAATTGTTATACATTACATCTCATGCATGTTTTTCACCACCAATTAAATTAATGTTTTAGTGCCATCTTTTGCTGCCAGCTTTTTTAGCAAGGTGCGTTACCGTTGCGAGTGGGACTTGGTGTGTTTAAGAATGTTATACTTTATACATAGGCTGACTTGAGGGAGCTCAGGGTATCCAGCAGCAACCTACGGTCAACACTAAAATCAACACCTTCAACATGCCGTTTTTAGGCCTTATGTGCAAACTGTTCTTTCTCTTTTTATACGCCCACATATTTATATGTGGACGCATTATGCCATCATCTCAGTCTGGGCGGCGTCCGCTGCTCTATCTCCAAAAGCTTTTGACATACGTTCATGAAATTTGGCACATATGTTCTATTCATGAATGGGACGGCATGAACGAACTTTCGGACGGATCCGACTACCGGTGTGCCCCCTAGTGGCAATTTTAGTTTTTTACGCTTGGCTTTATATCTTCAACAGTCGTTAACGGATTTTCATGAAATTTGGTATGTATGCACCTACTAGTGAGATGACGCTATCCTTCCGTTTTCGGATGGATTCGTCGTAGTTTGCGCCACCCAGTGGCCGTTTTTACTGCTTTCCAGTCTGTTTTTTGGGTCCACCCCTCTATGAACCAAACCGCTCAAAGGATTATTTTGAGAATTGGCATGTATGTGCTTAGTATAAAGAGGACGGTTGACGGTGATTTTCCGACGATTTTGACTACTGTGGCGCCTCCTAGTGGCTGTTTTGTTTTTTTGCGCCTAAGGCTGTATGTCCTAAACCGTTGGCAGGATCTTTACTTAATTTAGCAAGTGTATTTACATTACGTTGACTACGGATGACGACAACTTTCAGACATATCTGACTACTGGTGTGCCCCCTAGTGGCAATTTTAGTTTTTTACGTTTAACTCTTTATCTTCAAAGGACCACAACAGATTTTCATAAAATTTTAAATATAGGCATCTATTGGTGTGATGACGCTGTCTTCCTGTTTTTTGGATGGAATCGAGGTGTTTTGCAACACCCAGTGGCCATTTTTGCTGTTTTCAAATCTTGTTTTTGGCGTCCACCCCTGTATCAACCAAATCACTTAAATATTGGCATATATTTTCTCAGTGTGAAGACGACCTTTGATGATGGTGACTGACTACTGTGGCGCCTCCTAGTGGTAGTTTTGTTTTGCGCCCATAGTTGTATCTCCTAAATCCACTGCAGGATCTTTACTAAATTTAGTAAGTGTATTTATATGAAGATAACAGACGACAACGACTTTCAGGCGGATCCAACGGACATTGTGCCCACTAGTGGCAATTTCATTTTATTCTGTTTTCCTTTGTTTCTCTGAAGTTCCTTGACAGATTTTTATGAAATATGGCATGTTCTTGTTTTTGGATGGCTTGTATGTTTTTGCGCCATGTAGTGGCCATTTTTATGATACGAATAAATAACCCTAAAAGCACACCATTTGCAATGCATTCGTGGGCGCATTTCAACGCTCTGTGTTGCTCTTGTTTCTTATTTGCAACTCTTTCGCCAGTTACCTGGTCACTGCCAAACTAAGTTGGGTATTTCACTGTGTTTGATTCACTAGTTCCTCAATTTCATGGGAGATAAGTACAGTTTAGCCACGTTGGCAGATGACAGAAAGACAGTTTTACCAAATCCACAACGAAAGTACTTTTGTTTTCGCATTCTTACCTGTCCATCCTCAAGGTTTAATTTACTCATGTTCAGGATACAAGTTTTGAAAGTGGGCCCCTCGTTCACCTGAGGGGAAACGTGCCTGTGTCTTCTGAGAGTGGATTTTTTTGGGCGAGGGGAACCCCCCCCCCCAGTCAGCATCCGTACCACCACCCAGCCCTTTAGTTAGCCTTCACAGGCTCTGCCTCAAGTAGCCAAAACTAACATGTTCACTGAATAGCAAGTGATATGAACCGCGAGGGCATTTTTTATCACTTGAGAGGAATTTTGCATTGTTTTTAAATATTTTTAGAGGGGAGTCGGGCCGGTATCCTGTCCCAATTTGTCAGACTTGAGACGAGTTGTGTAAGGGGGTTGGCGGAGTGTGAATTTCTACAAAGTCCTTCCTTCGACGAATGGTAGATGATGTTTTTTTACCTGAAATGTTGAATACTCGTGCTGGCGAATATCTGGGTAGAGTTCAGTGGCTGTTTCGTGACGACAAAAATCTAGCCAAAATCGCGTGTTCTGATTTAAAACGGCAATATCTCGCGTAGCCTTGCTTTTTAGCGAGGTCCCAGCGTAACTTAAGTCTACCCTGGCTTCAACGTACAAGTATGATGTCATGAAGCAGTGTGCACATCTTACCCTGGAAGTTTCGTAACAGTCCACAAACATAAATTTTCTGTCGTAGTTAGTGAGTGCAGTCTATGTTGTACGCATTCTCAAAAATTATTTGGCACTGGAAGCTGCTGGTCTAAAAACGTAGCGGTGAAAAAAAGTGATTGCGCTGCATTTCAAAGTGTGCTTTATTGCTCTCTTAGATGTAGACGTGTGCCCAGAAGTGACGTGCTGATAGCAAAGGGTTGTTCAGTCATGCACGTCAAGCTGTTCCAGCACACCACGGCGCGGGAAAATGTGCTAAACACTGCGATCGTCGACCTTCTTTGGTGACAAACTTTCGTTGCTTACGAAATCCGAACTATGGTTTTTCGGTGGGGTTTTGGAAACATGCAATGCAGATCTATTCAACGAATTACGGAGAGTGAACTGGGGAGTGCTTGGGGACATAAAAGCATATGGTGGACGTCATAATCATCTGGAAATCAGCTTGCAAAATTTTAGTGCGTTTTTTATTAGCTGATACGAGTTGAGGGTTACATGTATCTGGAATACTTGTGGGTGAAAGCTTTTGTGACTTCCTGGTCGTGCACCAAGCTAGCAGTTGCCACCAACAAAACTTCTAAGTTTTGATATATTTCTTCGTCGTCAGTTGTGCTGAAGAAAAGGTTACCATCAACCTCATCGTGTCGTAAAACTTAAGGACTGAAGATATGTTTCCTTATCTCTATTTTCAATCTAGTTTTTCACAAGTTTTGGAACCATTTTAATTAGGTTTTGATTGACAATTAAATCTTTACAATCTCATGAACGCTAAAAAATTACTGTTTTCTTTCAAAAAATGCTAAAAGTTCTCCATTGTTGTGATTATAATTTGTCCACTTATCTAGTACAAGCTAAATGAAGCAAGTAAATGATATTATTTTTATTTAATCTCATTGCATTTATGTCCTCGTAAGGTTTAAAATATAAGTACCGGTAGTTGCAATTCTCCTAAATTTAACAGTAGTAGGTTGAAAGCTATTTAGTTGTTAATACGTATACACAAGATAAAGAATCATTTAAATGGTAATTGTTGCCACCCTAGTTAAATTAAATATTGACAAAAATACTCGCCGCCTTGATCACAACTTGGCAAAATACCACAAAAGTTCACCATGAATCGTAAACCGAAGTGCAGGTGAAGTTCAGTGCAACACTAAATATGCGCGCACCCACCCTTCGATATTGGGGGCTCGAATTCCTGACGTACTTAGTGGACCTTTTGGTAACACAAAAGCGCGCGGATTATAAAAGAAAAAGAAAAGCAAGGGCACCACTGAGAATAAAGCGTTTGTACTTCTTTATTGGACTTCTGTCTCTTTTTTTTCGGACTTTTTGTTTCTCAGAGACGGACCGTTTTGCCAACTTCGCCAAATGGGGGGCTCGTTTGATCCCCCGAGCCCCGACATCTGAATGAAGCTCATAGAATTGGGTTTAACACATTATTTTGAAGCGCTGTGTGCAACAACTCATTTTTTCCAACGGTGTCCTTGGTATTTGTGTAGATTCACGCCGGTGACACTGCAATGAAACTTTGTTAGAGTTGAGTAGACGCAAGAATCTCACTGACTGAGGAAGTAATCGCGTGTTTCGCTTGCAAATGGCGATATTTAGCGAAGACTTGACAGTTTTCCCCAAGATCTCTCCTCGACAGAACGCACCGGAACTCACGGAAAAGAAGCTAGTGTTATTATACATAATAAGTTACAGAACTCTAGCGTTCTATAAACCTATGAATCGTGCTTTGGCGCCGAATTCCTGCGGACTTTTGTCTCGTTTTCTCGGACTTTTTGTTTCTCTAAGGCGGACCTTTTTGCCAACTTCGCCAAATGGGTGCGCGCATGGGCAATTATATATGAGGAATTGTGTATTTTTTGAATCGCCATTTTAAGTTTTACTCGTCAAGCTGGTTGATGAAACGTGCAGGAGACATGAACTCCACAAGTGTACCTTTAATTTGCGTTGTAAATTCCTCTTGCGAAATATAATTTCTAGGCCATTAACACTGGAGACTTGTTTCTCGGCTCCCGGTCATTTTCGTTCACCAGAGGAGGCTTCTGAGTGTTTCTCGTGGGGTGCATCGTTTAAAAATAATTTCGGATTTTGTGACTGCATGTTTGGAATTCAAGGCATGAAAAAAACGAGTGAAAGTAGATTGTAAAATATCTATGGACTCTTAGAGAAAGAATTTGTCGCTTTATCTGTGTCTATTTGTTGGTTGTTGGATGTCGCGGTTTTTTTTGGTTTTTTTTTGAAGTTCTAGTCTGGGAAGTGGTCCTAAAGTAAGTTATTGTGTACTCGAGCATAGAATAATAGACACTTATCTTGAGTTCGCCCAAAAGTAGAGTAGAAAATGCCAAACTTAATTTCGAGTTCCATTTCGAGTAAAAAGATTGGAGACTGGGCCCAGGTTGGATTGAAAGAAAAACCTAGGAAGTTAGCACAAGACTTCTACTAGTTAGTCCAGCAAGCACGTGACAACTGGGTACTCCGCATTCGTTTGATTAACACTATGCGGAGAAATTTCGTATACAGTAACGCGGTTGTAAAGTAAATTTTCAGTCAGTAACTTCAGAGTTATTTGAATAATAATAATTAAACAATGCCGTGACACAGACACGAAATCGATCAACCTTTTTATATATTTAATTCCTCAGTATGAAAGTAAATGATTTTGAAGTCAAAACATCCATCTCGTGAGGTATGTACACATTTCCTTTTTTCTCGGGTTTCAGTCTTTTTCAAAATTTTTTAATTTATTTTCTTTTGGCGCGATTATTAAGGATCTGATTTACTGTTCAGGCAAAAACTCAGTTTGTTTTTATTTTTGTGATATTCTTGTTGACTGTATTTGTTTTCTATTAAGTTGAAGTTTACCGTTCGCTGATACCCGAGGAACCATATTGGTTTTCTAGCTGATCATACCGAACTAAGCACATTAACGACTTAGGAGCAAACGTTGCATGATTCACAGGCACCGTTAATTGGTGAAATCGCTGGCAAATTGTGACATAGGCCCAAGACAACACAATTTATCGCCGATTTTGTAATCTGTTTTTATACCATGCACCTTTTCTGGTAAGCAGGCACAAAAATTACGAGCAGTGCAATTCCCTGCTGTCCTTTTCGGTATGGCATCCGATTTCATGAAGAACGTCACTCGTACTCAGGATCATAAGAAATGTTTGTTGTCAATGTTAATTCTTTGACTTGTACGTCAGAATTTCTAAAATATATATTTTTTTGTGAAAAAAATATTTTTGTAATTTCAACTCGCAGGGTCATAAGAAATTTCGTTGTAAATGTTAATTTTTTACTTGTATAGGTCAGATTTCCTAAAATATGTATACTTTCTTTGTGGAAAAACATATTTCTGTAATTACTACCTTAACTTGTGTGGATTCTAGGGTCACGACATCGTGGCTACCCCAAGTTAATGATATCTTGGTCACAGTGTTAGGCATCCGTCGAGATCTTTGAGTCACGGGAGAATCATGATGATTGAGCTATTAATCGCCGGGGTTCCGGCCAGATTTTGACTGGAATCCAAGTCAGGATGCCAGGAAAACATAGCACTTTTCCTAAAAACGCAACATTGTCCAGCGCTAAGCGTCCCAGCTAGGTTAACATGCGCGCACCCAGGGCGGGAGCGAGGCCCGGGGGTCAACTGAATGGTCTCAGAGAAACAAAAAGTCCGAGAAAACACGAACTTAGAGTCACATCCGCAGGAATTCGGCGCGAATGCACAATTCATAGGTCTGAACGTAGTACCCCGTTTCAAGTTTTTCAGTAAAAGGTCCACGTAGGGCCTACTGAAAAATTCTAGTCCCTCCGGCGTAGGCTCGGCCACCCCGGCGCCACTGCTCCGCGCAAGTCTCGGCAAAGAAGAACTCGCTCTGAACTGAGTTACATGTACTGTAGCTAGTAGTCATGCACATTGGCGGCGCATCATAGGGGGCTGGGGGGCGGGGCTATAGCCCCACTTTTTTCAGTCGGCTGCTCCGCCCACGATGCAACGGTTTGGCGGGCAAGTGCACCAACAGCAATTAAAATTTTAAACCTTAATTTGGACGTCTTCCACTGATCTCAGCCGGAGCACTGAAGCGTATGTACCTCACAGTTCACACTAGATGGCAGGGTGAGCCATAGTTGCATTTGTTGTTTTCTAAACGAGGAAAGTTCTCGAGGAAGTAAGGAGGAACGCATTCATTGAAACTGTAACGCAGGTTGCTATATTACGACTGTGGCTATGTCTATGGCCAAGAAATAGTCCACGAAATACTATTTGAATGTAACTTTCATTCAATGTGAGGGCTTCAGAGTGTTTCGCTTTTCAGTTCAGAATTCAGTTTTCACTTGTGGCACGGCCTCTTGCACTAGCCTGAGTGTATTTCAACCTCTGGATTGATGTCACCGAGTGGTTTCACTTTCCAATTTGCAATTGTTATATGAAACTGAACCAACCAACCGAGTGCAAGTGGGCTTTTATTCAGACTATGGGCCAACTGAATTTGTGCATGTCTGTGAAAAGCACCTATTGGCTATTGAGTATTGACACTCGAGCACAGACGAGCAGCATTCTACGGTAGGTTTGGAGTGATTACCACTGCACTACCAGACACCAGAGTGTCTGGATATGTGTTCATGTGTTACATTGAAGTTTGGGCTACCGTATGTACCAAAAAATCCTTGTGCCCATTTTTAAAACAACATTGTCAGTGCTAATGTTGTGTTTGTGCCTGTGGAGTTTGAAGTGAGGGTGAGATTACTCTCAGTTTCACTTTCAAGTGCTCTGATTAAAGAACAGTTGAAAGTTACAGTGAAGCTTAAAAGGAATGAATACAATGCGTTGCGGAAAACTTGTAAAAATGTCTCACAAGTCAATCTTGTCAGTGTTACCGTGTGGAAAAGGACTTCGAGGTATATGTTTTTACCCGTGTTAGCTCAGATACGTGTTGATCTTACCCAAATTTTTTAGTCTTAGTACCCCTCAGTCCCATTGGTTATGACTGGTTAGACATAAATACAAGTAAAAAATAATTGGACAAAATGACCCGGAATTCGCTGTAATGGTGGCGAAGTGCAAGCTGAATTCCCTGTCACGACGCCGAGAGCGAGTTAATCACTGTGACCATACTGAAGTCATAACTTGCTAAATGGAATGAATGGTCAGACTTATTTTATGGCTCACGTAGGTCACTGTCTGAATTCTCATTTTCACAATTCAAACAGCTACCAACAACACCCACTGACATTGATTTTCTAACGTATACTCTGGTTCTTAATGAAGGTTCAAAACTACTGCTGTTAGCTGTTCTTTGTTAGCAGGATAATGCAGTATGGTCAGCAAAAGCTACTTCATGTATGGTTTGCATTTGTTTGTTTAAGTCATGTTTTCCTAAAGCTTTGCTAGGACTATCTGGATGGTCCAGTACATCTAGAATAACAAAAATACTACGAAGCCTTTAAAACTGACCACTCGGAATATGCATAACCATCTGCGAGATTATCACAATGGTTTTCTTTTTCAGTGATTACCCGTTTTTGTGGTGAGATGTCATAAAATGGATGAAGGGAAAGGAAATAGATCAGAGACTGAGATGTGTAAGAGAAGGGGTGATGTTACAAGGAGACGAAGTCTTAGGCTAATATCGAAAGATACCATGTCAGTCCTTCATACATGTACACAATTGAATCCCAGATCAACAAGTGGCTGTACAACTAAACATAACATGTTTTGTGCGTACAAGAGATCAAGACACTCAAGAGACAGTCGATGCAATGTCATAACTAGGTGTAACAACTTCAATGACTTGCCACCTGAGTGTAAGCTGCTGATATTTAAAAATTTGATGATTCGAGATCGAGGAATCGCAGCTCAGGTTTGTAAAGATTGGCATGGCCTGATTCGATCATCTTCTATGTGGTGTGATGTAGACCTGACACAATTTGGATCAAGTCAGTTTCCGGACAAATATCATATCTGTGGCAACGACGAGACCGAGTTTCACAACAGGTACAAGGCCTACAGTAAAAAAGTGGTCAAGTTTGTTGATTACTTGAAAACTGGCCCAAAGCCTCATTTGAAAAGTGTGCAGGCCGTGTTTGATATTGGGTTTGTCTGTGAACCCTGGTTCAAACTGCTAAAACGGCTTATTGTTACGAATAAATGTGGCAAACTAACGTATGTCAAAATTGACTGGACTACTACTGTGGAACGACCCCACTGTATCGATCGATTTTGTTGTCTCTTTAACAAGGCCCACAGGTGTTTTCAACGTCATGAGAACCGGCGTCATAATTTTCACCGATTTCTCGAACTACTCTCTGAA
The DNA here is from genome assembly GCA_002633005.1 of Phoronis australis. NCBI lineage: Eukaryota > Metazoa > Phoronida > Phoronidae > Phoronis > Phoronis australis. The sequence goes on along the minus strand of NMRA01000220.1, from coordinate 369,431 downwards.
AGAGTTCCCCATCTGAAGCGAGTAGATGTACCGTTTGACTGGTGCAGGTTGTCACTGCGTTTTCTTTGTCGACTGAAAAGTCTGGAAGAAGTCCATCTTCGACACTACTTCATGTTTGCTCAGTTTCAGCAGTGGTGGTTGAACCACATGTGTAAATGCCTGTCAAGTCTGACGAAGCTGTCTATAACCTTCTGTGTGCTGTCTTACAAAAACACAGACATGTACGAGATAAACCATCAGAACTTGACACAGCTAGACCTGTCTGGTTGCAAGGGGTTCTTTCTCAAGTATGTTAATCTGCCCAAGCTGGAGAGATTCAGCTTCACTAGAGAACCATGGACTGGAGATCTGGTGTCCCCAAACGTGATCCCCTGCCTATATGAGGTGTTGCAGAGAGGAGCACCAGCGCTTCGGTGCATCAATGATGTCCAGTTGCCTACCAACTGGGCAACGGTCATGACACCTGATTTGGAGGTCCTGATGGCTACAGCCTGCCCTTGTAGTATGCATGCTGCTGATTGGTGAAACCACGAATCTGCATGAATTGGTTGGGATGCATCTGATTGAAACATTCAGCATGTGCATGATCTACTAAGCTGGTGTCCATGGGATGTTCAGGCATAAATGTGTCCTATGTTTTGTTATTGGCAGTAAGGTTTCCATAGGCTTAGTATGTAGGCTGACTTTTGGCATATGTTTTTGGTATGGTGGTTGATTTACTATTAGAAATAGATAATCATGTATATTCATTGCTCATAGGCATGTTCTAATCATTTCTACAAACCGTGCCACGAGAGGGGCTGTAAAAAACACTAGTAGAGTGTTACTGGCTGGTTCCTAGCCTGGAGGGTAGATGGCGTGGCAGCTTCTTGATTACCCCTGAGTGTAACAGAATCTGACTGAGTGGAGTTAACTGTGGTCCTGCGTTCAATAAGCATCCTACCGAGAAAGTTTGACGTTTAGGAAAGTAGTTTTTATTGATATACATATATAAAAATATTTATTTATTAATGTAACTGTTTATAAAGATAGTAACTTTTTAATGCAGTGCAATGCAGAACAGAAGTGAATGCAGGTAAAAAACAAATAAAAACATATGGGTCTGGAACATTAAACATGACATACAAATTGAGTGTCTGGTATGACTGATATGCCTGTGTACATATATATAAGTGTATCTGTCCGGAACCCTCAAATATTTATTTATGTTCGAGATCTTGTCTTCGACCATGGCGAATCAATGCAATCTGTTCCTTCTCTCGCTTTCCTGTAGCTATAGGCAGGATAGTACAGAGCGTAAATCAAGTAAGATGTCGACTGAACGGGTTAATTGCATGTTACCTTGTGGATCTTAAACGTGACACACGGGTTTCTAGAAACCCTGTGCTCAATGTCGCTACAGGCTCACATTTTAAGCACCTCATCCTCATTGTTTTCGTAGTTTCTCGACCCCTTTACAAGCATATGTAGTCATGTCCGGACGAATACCGTGGTATGTGTAATGTACATAATTTACCTGCAGATGTATATGCGGAATGTTTGTCATTACTGATATTTTGGAAGTACTTGATCCTTTCATGATGTAAATCACCAATCGAATTTTAAGTATTGTGGTGACTGTTTTGTAATAGTTCGTGTTCCCAAAGGAAGGATAGTTCTTCTCATGTAAGTCTGTCAAGACGTCTGACTTTTGTTTTCAGTTAGGCCGGTTGCCTGGTTTTCTATCGCCCACTGCGTACGTCGAAGGTATATCCCCGCCATTTTGTAATCATACATAGTGAGCTTCTTTCCCGCAATGGCTTTAGAATTGTCCATATTAATGCATGGGCGGAGCACCGTAGGGGACTGGGAGGGGGGGCTATAACCCCCCCACTTTTTTCAGTGATGTGCCGCCCATGTTACGTGTTACAGTTCTAAACCACAAAAGGGTTGTAAAACTGCCCGTGCCATCAGATTAAATAGTGCTTTGTGCGGGATACTTTATACTTGCTGGTATCTAACGGTCAGATCTAAATGTTTGCGAATATTTATGTACATTAAGTTACTTGGTTGTGTTTTAATATTTCGTTGTTGCTATGTTTTTTATTATTGTTTTCCTTTGCCTTAAATGACGCCAAATTTATGTCTACTTTTGTTCAACAATTTCGTTGTTAAAATACCGTAATGGTTTTCTTAGAGTTAACGTGCTTACTAGTTGATGATAATTTTGCGATTATGTTTTTGTTAAGGTTTATGGTTTTCAATTTGCCTGGAACAGACTAATTGGGTATGAATGAATTTGACGTCTCTCAATATCTTTAAGCATTTTATATTTGTTTGTTTTCCTTTTGATTGTGCTCAGCGAAAATGCTCAAGAGAATAAAATTACTAAATATCTGGATTTTCATTGCGCTACTTATTTCGAAGTCATGTTGCGGGGACCGAGATAAGCTCTGTATATACTATCCAGAGACAAGCCTCCCTTTCATTAAAGGGAAATGCAACCTTTTTTCATGTCATTTTTTAGCAAAAATAAGGTTGCTTGGTTATCCCAGACATATTTTTCACTTAATTTCAGCTTTTCGTAATTTAATTAATTATTCGTCTTTTACTCCGGAAATGACGTTTTGGGAGGCAAGAATTTCGCGCCAATTTCTTTTCATAAAGTATGACTGCGAGAGCTGCCGAGTCAGTCATTGTTATACCTCGGCTGTGACAAGTTTGGTTGTCGTTCGCTTTTGTTTACCAGTCAGTCAACATGCTACACTGATGCTGCGTACCGGGATGTACTCATTATCGCCCAGAGCCTGTAAGCAGCCCTGCTGCGATGTTGAGTAGACGGAGAGTGAATACAGTCCCCGTTTGACACCCAGTGAAGAGGACAGTTCGTCGTCCAATGAATAAATCGGTGAGCCAAAGTTTGATAAGTTTATTGAGGACTTGTCTAAATTATGGAGCTATTTAGAAGGAGCCTGGTGTGTGGCGAGGGAGTCACACGGCGGGGTGTAAGCAGTTTGTGCGTTCGAGTCACCATCGAGTGGGAGTGTGTCGCGGCCAGGACACTCGGGCAAGTGGGACAATTGTTCCTCTGTCCATGAGACGACAATGAGTACATCTCGGTTCGCAGCAACAGGGTGGCATGTTGACTGACTCGTAAACAAAAGCAAACGACGACCGGACTAATCACAGCAGAGGTAGCTCTCACAGTCAGACTATATGAAAAGAAATTGGCGCGAAATACTTGCCTCCCAAAACGTCACTTCAGAAGTAAACGACGAGTAACTGTTTAAATTACAAAAAGCTGTAATTAAATGAAAAATATGTCTGGGATCATCAACGAACCTTTTTTTTTTGCTAAAAATGACATGAAAAAAGGTTGCCTTCGCCTTTAACGCCAACACATCATTAGAAGGGAAGACTTCGCGAGATTACGTGCAATATTGCCGTGTAGGAAAACACGTGACTTTGACTAGGTTTTAGCTAGGTCCTAGCGTTACAGAACGCACGCATGGTGTAAGATATTAGCAACGCTGGACGGTGTGGTTGTGATTTCGACCAATACGAAATGAAGGCTTTGCACAATTTTTACATGGTCGCACTTTAGGCCAGATGATAAACTAACTGGTGTATGACATCATGTCAATTCAGCTTAAGAAAAAACTTGACCTAGCGATGCGCCAATGCGGGTAAAACATAAAACTGAAATCTATTGCAGATTTGTTTTGCCAGGCATTTATTTCGGTAAAGTTGTGTGCTGAACTCGTTAAAACTGCTATATACTCGCCTTGCATCACAAAACCAATATTATTTCACTGAGGGATAAAGAACTGACAACTCGTTATTACTTGAGATGAGACTCTACAAGTTGGCTTGTCACAGCGTGTTATTTTATAGGACAAATATTTCGACGAATGGCGGGCGAGCTGTCGTTCTCTGCAAACTCAGAAATCACTTTTGATCTGAGTAAGGTGCATGTTTAAAGTTCACTTCTTGGATGAAATGCTGGATAATATAACCGCATCAAGTTTCTTATTCACATTGCATCTTGGTCGTAGTCAAGGCAGGATGAAGACAATGTCTTTTTGTCGCATGGCGAAGCCTTTTAACTTGTGTGATTTTGCTTGGTTTTGCCTTTCTCGCTAGAATTGACAGAGACTGTAGAGAGGTTTTGAACTTGACATGTGCGCGAGGTCTAATCTTTGTACTGGGAATAGAACTCGAGATTATTTTCAACATTTTTGTTCTGCTTGCGTACAAGCTCAAGGTAAGTGATGACTATTATTTTCCAAGTATGTAATATAGTTGACCTTGATGACTCTAATCCTAGTTAGCAATTTAGATCCCAAACATTTAAGTTTTTAAGTTCGAGTCTTAATTCAAAATCTTTGTTTTTACTTGAAATCTATGATTTTTTCGCCAGTTTGTAGGTGGAATCTAATCGTCTAGTGCGAACTTGCACTAGAAGTGACAGTCATTTGCACGAATCGTGATATAGGTCCTACTCGAGCACAGAACAATAAGCGCCCGGACTCATTAGCGAAAAATGTAAAAAATAATTTCAAGTACAAGTTTGAGTGCAACGATTAGACCCTGGGCCCTGACCTATGGAATACACGTGCACAGACTTGCCGAGATCTGACAGATTTTTCCACAGCCTCAACTAGAGACTGTAAAACTTTGATTGGCTATTTCCACGCCTACGTCAGTAAACGCTCTTGACACATACAATGTAATCGTGTCTTCTCATTGCCCAGAATTTGAAACATTTGCCCAGTTGTTTCGGCCAATGAAATGGCGTGTTATCACACAATGTGACTTTCAGGGGCATTTTTGGCGATGAAAATAACGAGAACTGAAATAACAATAGCACGGAATCGAATCCCTGTAACCCGAGCGCAGTGGCACTGGAAGCGCTGTCGCTGAACCAAACTCCACGCGTTAAATGTGAAAGTACATGTATTTTTAGCCTAAGAAGCTATGAAGGACAGTATTTAGTCAAATATCTAGAAGAACTATAAATTTTATCGCAGTAACTGCATATTTGCTGAAAATAGATTAGCTTTTAAAATTTGATTTGTAACTTTATACGAACCCCCCCCCCCATTGGATTACCGTTGACCATGTCTACAAATTTCGCCAATTAAGCCTCATTCATAGCAAATCAACGTGATTAGATTGATCAGTTTGATATAAATGTTCTAGATGCAGTCTCTCATTGTGTTGAAGTTTTCTAAATTATCATTTCGTTATGCAATTTGAATTTTTCAGAAAAATTTAAGAAGTCCTACTTTGTGTACCTCCTTATGCAAAAGTAGCCACATTTTATAACAACAACGCTTTCAGTTGGAGAATACATTATACGTGGGTGAAGTATAAAATCTGAAAGTTACACTAGAGTCCGATTGAAATGTGATGTTCTGAACTTTACCAAACTTCAGTTGGATAATTTACACCAGAGTCTTATATAACCTTAAATAGAAAAGACACCGGCCATGGTTTCACAGATAAAACAACCGATATTGTCGTTTTATAGCTCTGGTCAAAGCACTTCAAGAAGTCTATAGGCCTACCACCCAACAATAATACCAAACATGCGTAGTTTGGGCAGTAAAATCGAAGCTCGCGTTTATTACTTACTAATCCATGACTTTGTAAGGAAGCTTTCCTGCCTAAACAGACGTGCGTTCCGTAGAGGCGAGAATTTTCTCAAGAACACGCAAGACTTCGGGAGATAGCGCACGTGATCACACTATCATAAACATCCCTCCCTCACAAAAAACTACTTTTGCAGGCGCGGATCCAGGCCCAGGGTATTTTAAAATGGGGGGTCGGATCAAGGATTTTTTGTTAAAAGGAGGGTCCGAGTCAACAATTTGAAAATTCTAGATTTGTTATCACTGCAATCAAGGGAAAACGGGGGCTCCGGACCCCCTTGACCACTCTGAAAATACCTATGTTTTGATTTAGACCGCTAGCCCCAAGGTGACTTAAGGGGCTTCAAAAAAACTTTGACGGCACCCCATTGTTTGAGACTAGGCATTACAAGTTGGCAAGTACGGTCCTTAAAAAAACAAACTGTCAGTTATTTCCATGCTAAGTAATCTGAGTACGAGACCAATTTCAGAAAGAAAAGTGGTCCACATCAAAAGTTCACTTCCTTGACGAAAACAAGCGCGGGTGTACAGCTTTAAAATAAGTATGACCTTGACAGCCCGTTCACATTTTGGCATAAACAAAAGTATTAATGTGAACTTGAATATGAACGTCAACAAGTGTTTCGTTTTGTTTCTACGTTTATGAAGATTAAAATCGTAGCCGGGTTGCTCTTGATTCACTTCGCCGGTTTATCCACCGGGTTAACGGGGGACGACGTGAGTAATATACCTCACTTGCAGAGCCATATCTCGCGAAGTCTTGCGTTGTCACTTGAGTGGCAAGGTTCCAGCGTCAACGCTGTGAATGCACTCCAGTTGAGGTCTAAGACTGCATGGTTCACGATGACGTATTTTCAGCCGGTTGCCGCCGCAACAGGACCGGTGAACGGCGGTGCAGCCACAGTAATAATGTCACCACTGTTGTGTAATGTATTTTCTTTTGTATAGACATCATGTTACAGTAACATTTTGCTCATTACTGATGTCTGACAGGCAGAAAACCAAGAAAATTACAACCCTACATGCGTACATCCGAAGAAACGGTATGACGTTATATTCGAATAGAAGGCCGTTGAATTTCAAATGTTCTCTAACGACGCAATCGTCGAGCCAATAAGAAATCATCATAAGGGTTGGTGATATGTATGCAAGTATGGTACCCGGAAACCCTTACTCGGCCATTTTTGTTTTGCTGACAAACCGTCTCAAGACCGAAGCATTTTCAATCAGTGTTTCCCAAACATGCCTCTATCTGCACCGGACCTGAATGGCCAAAATCAGCATATAAGGCCGACTGGTGATGTGTGCCCTGGTACTGAATCGGAATGGCTGGGACTCCCAAACCCATCCTGGGTCAAACAATCTAAAGAGTCTCCTGTTTTTCAGATGGTGACGTTGGACACGCATTGTGCATTGTGAAAACAACTTGATTTAGTACTAACATTTTATTTCATGAAGAGCACAACACAGAACAGTAATTATTATATTATTAATACTGTTGCCTCTGTAAAATCAACGAACAGCAATTACAAGAAATCCACCCTCCCACAAAGTGACAAGTTGATTGGCGCCAATGTCAAAAATATGTTGGTTATTTTTTTTCGAAAGAATCCAGTCCAACCACAGAGTACTTTCAACGAAACGAGCAGTTCGCAGGCAAGTAATCTACTCCTCGATGAACTAAATAACTACCGGACACGTTATTCTACGAGTTTGGCGAATCATAAATTAAAATTCCATATAAATACAAGTTATAACCGAGGAGTAAACACTCGAAACGGAAGCACTGCGGCAATGGACGGCTGACTGCGACGCAGAATTTGGGTTGAGCAATTGCCGACGTTGAACAAGAAACAACAGTAATACGAACAGTAAGTTGTTAGTAACAACCAACGTCTAACACAGCTACTTCATACATTATGTGATTCTCGCATGTTCGTTCACGGCAGTAAGCAATCTCTATCTTTTATATACACAGAGAAAACGGGATCAACGCGAAAGGCTTGCCGAGCACAAACTACAGACTGCAGTGCACTGCCCCCTTTTGACAGCCACGAAGATCGCACAAGAGATCGGCATCTGACCGCAACTTCGCACAGTCGTTTCCGTAGCGGTCGTCACGGCAGACGCTTTCAAAAAACAACTCTGACTCCAGACAGAGCAATGCCCAATCTACGAAGATGCTAAACGTGCAGATTATTATAAAACGAATAAACAAACACAGAGTCTCACTGACAGATTTGTTTCCCGGCTTCTGTGTCTTTCTACCACGGTGGTGCCTGAAGTGAGGGGACACTTAGTAAAAACTAACAAGCACGTTTACTCTGGTCGAAGTGAGACCAGAAAAGGACATCAATATCAGTGGACAAGTAAAAGTGTAAAAATTAAAAAAGAAACAAAAAAACAAGTAAACTATTGATGAGTAGGGCCTACACGCGTAAGAGAGAACATCGTCTAAATGACAATAAATATTGCATGACCCGGGCAGATTCTCAAGGTCTATCATTGTTAATTTCAAGAGGTTTGCTCATTATCACATTGCTAAGACAAATCACTGTACTGGTATAACAGATTTAACCATACAATTTCTTATTGTCGCTGCAATCAAAAGAAATAAATAGTTCCCAAGAGAAAATTTGTACAAAACTGAAGTGCTAATCAATGCATCAAACTCTATATTCGTTAAAACAACATTGTAACTGTAGATCTATGTTCGCTTGCTACATCACACCTTGCCGAGTTCTCTTGAATTTACACCATATCGGAATGAGTGCATGCAATTCACTGTATGCCGTAAGTGAAATAACCGTATTACAGCGACCACGCGAGGATTCAGACAGTGACGTGAACCCTCATTCCGCGATTGCTTTCCGACTTCAATCTACTCAGACCTCAAAAGAGGCTCCTTTCTTCATAAGCGCCACCTAGTGGCCATCGAGTCTCCCATCTGATCAAAACAACGTGCAAGAAAGCTTCCTCGGTACGCACCGCGACACATAATTGAAGCTGAAGACAAAACATCGGTTCACACTTACCATGCAGTCTATCAAATGGAAATTTACATCTAAAAACCTAAGGAGCATTTAACGACCTTGAGTTAAAACATTTAATAAACATATACGCCCAGAAGTCTTAAGGCGAACTATCATTAATCGGAAAGACTAAAAAAATTAGCCTCCTCAGTGAAGAGCTCTCGGCGCGTACAGCCTATCATCGCCACCTAAGCACGCGCGCGAGCGCGGCGGTGACCGGAGGTCGAGGTAGTCTCCACTGCAAAGACATAAGCCGTAGAGGAGTCCCATACAACGTGCATCAGGCAAATTGATCGCATTATTTGCATTAAACGCTGACAGTCTGACAATTGCCGTGCACTACACCTAATACAACCCACAACCCCTCAAATTGTTTGCTATGATGACGTCGGTTACTGCATCAAATACAAACTGTATGTTGTTCGTATCAGTGGCGCAGGTCTGGTGACAATATATCTCTTTTGTTGTACTTTTGTTTTTCGCCTCGAACTGAGCCTGGATGTAATGTGCGCAATTGTCGTACGTTTGTGTGCCTGAAACAGACAATCTTGTGTTACTAGAATGATCTATGTTATACCAAACAAGAGCGAATACATCATTAGACGCCAGTATAAAACGCACGGGGATTGATTACATTTATTTTTTAATGCAAACACAACTTTACAGCGGTTAACCAGGTAAAGGTAACTGTACTCCAGGGCTATTTGCTGGAGACTTTTGTGTACAGTTTAAACTAGTGACAGCGTCACATTGCTTGGGTTTAATTGTCGTGATCAGCCTAGGTCGTGATAAGCGGTCAATTTTTGAAAGAGCATTCAACAAAACAGGAACACTAACGAAGTTGCATATCCTTCAGTTTTACTACATAAATGCAGAATCAAGAAATATTATAATTAAGATATCAAACTGAACTCAAACAAGTTTCCTTGCCATAATTCTATCGGTATCAATATTCAGTTGAGAGATAACTTGTGACTGGTAGACGGAAGTCCTAAGCCTCAGAAGTGCTTGCACTGCCTGATCATTTGTGACACGCATGTTCTTATAGTCAACCGAAATAAAACCATGTCAGGGTAAATACGTTTTCGAGGCCGAATTTGTATGGGTTAGAGGCTTAACAATGTTGTCTTTCGTCCAGCTAAAAGGAAGTCCATGGAACCTAAAGCGTCTGCTTACGACTCTGTTTTCATAAAGGACACCGCAGCCGGAGAACTATGAGCTTGACGTCAGATACCAGCTCAGCTATCGCTTGTGTGAGGCAGACAACTGAGCTCATAGCTGACCGTCTACGGTGGTCCTAATGTGACCCTAATGAATAGAAAATTTATGCACGATAAGAAAACATTTACCTGTGTACTCAGGGAAACACACAGTCAGTGACGACTTTTTGATCTTCTCTTCAAACAAATCTTTTTTATTGAGAAATAATATTATAGATGTATCCGTGAACCATTTATTATTACAAATGGAATCGAAGAGTTTTAGTGATTCTTGCATTCGATTCTGAAAAAAAGAGAAAGAAAGGTAAAACACTGACAGCCCATCATCCCAACGTATCCACGATTTTCTGACTCTACTTGAATTTTTGTTTTGTAGTGAGCTCAAACATGTACATAAGGAATGAATCAGTAAACACCAAAAGTTAACAAACTGCTCGTGAGTAACACTAACACGCCCTAAATAAAAGGATACTAAGCCATGTTTTTGTGATATTACCCAAAATTGCTTCCATTACTATTTTATAATTAATATTAATTTCCCCTTAAAGATGAAAGCTTTGTTCAGCTCTGTCCTCACTGTTTCACAAAAATCACCTGGTGGTTCGAGACGTGTTGTCTTTCTTATAGTCGTTTGTTATCTCACCCGAAGGGTCAGTCACGCTTTCCGATTAAACAGATTTTGCAGTGGATTTTCGAACTTGAATCAAACTTTTGAGGGCTACCGAAGGTCTACAAAGCATCAACTTGTTTGAAAGATTTAAGCGTTCAGTCGACACTATATAGGTAGGCTAGTCAAAACCCGGGTTTTGGTTCCTATAAGTTTACTCACTGTTATAAGACAAAATTGAAATAAATCATCGTTTCGCATTAAATGTATATCTTTATTTACGTTTGTACGACATACACCCAAGCAATCACTAAATGAAATCTACGCAGCAACAAATTACACATTTCATAACCTATAGCGCCCTTGGAGGGCAATGACCTTAATCGACACGGTCTCTCAATTTTTTTTCTGCAAGAACAGAGGATAATCAAAAAGATTAGAATGCATGTACTTGAAATCACTAACTTGATGTTAATTGGGACGCTTATCGACAAGACTGTGCAATTAAAAAAACTATAGAAATCAGCTGTGATAAAGTATTTTTTTTGAAAGTAGAAAACCTGTAGACTTTGATTTTTAGTTTTATATCTGAAATCTGTTATTGACTGGGTCACCGGGCCAGGTATTTTCATTAAAATTTATCAAAACAGGAAATGTACAATCGTCGCAAAACAACGGTATCAATGAGAAGACTAAATTTCATTTGATATCATACAAAACCAGATCCTAAAAACGTTGTAACAATTTTTCTAGTGAAACTTCATTTGATTTAGGAACCAGCGAGGTCAACGAGTCGGCTCACCTAGAACCGCTAAACAACATCTCGCGAATCTCGCGAAAATCGACGACATCTCGCGAGTTTGCTCAAAAATAGCTTGGTAAAGGGACAATATAAACGAGAAGGGGAAGCTGAAGAGGTTATCAAAAGTAAAAATGGTCGCTTGGCATTGCTTTGGATGCCCTATATTAGTAAATACCACATCTGGTTACTCCATGTGGATAATTATAAACTGACCGGATCTAAGTAAGATAATGCGCTAGTGTGTAAGTTTCCGCAGCTATGAGAAAGCGCCATCTTTCAACAAAGCACTTACTGTGGTCTCGTCTTCATGTAAAACTTGGTCATACTCGCTCATGGCTACACAGAATATAATTGCGGTAACGTCTTCAAAACAATGGATCCACTTTTTCCGTTCTGATCGCTGTCCTCCTACGTCGAATAACCTAAAGAGGTTGTAAGGATTGATGAACCGTGAGCACATAAGGGTTTAAAAAAACAATCAGCATCCGTCACTGTTTCCATTAGGTGGCCTTTTAGTTTGTAACAGTTGCTAAGTATGTAAAATGATGAAAATGTGGAAACAAGCAATATGTTGGTGTTTTAGAGGAAACAAATACTGGGAAGTTCTGATAGAGGTCCCCAGGGCGTATTTTAGGAAAATGGCACATTCTATACAACTATTCTAGTAAACTACCTCCAAATAAAAGTCAGGGAGTATTCGGAAACAACAAGCCAATAAAGGGAAAACGTGCCCGACAGCAAGGAATTAGGTGCAGTATGCGTAATTCAGACAGTTTGTGCAGAGATTATAGAGATTATAGAACCCGCCTTTCCTCAAAATATGGGTTTTCATTTAGACCACTTAGCGGAATAAAATTGATCTCAAATTGTTCTTTTACTCACATTAGAAGTCATTTCATTGCTTTGAAAGAATTGACAGCTAGTTATTGTTTGAGACGACGCTGTACAAACTAACTTGTCACGGCGTGTCATTCAGTGCGCCGAGCATGGTCTCAAAAATAATGATCCGTTAATTCTTGGCAAACCCGGAAATCAGGCATTTCTCATCTGTGTAAGGAACAAGTTGAGACAAAGTTCAGCGCGTTAAGTGGGCTAATAAAGAGTTCGCTTCTTGACAGAATGCGGATTTGTTGCCAACTTAAGTTTATTTAATATATAATCGAAAAACGTGGTGCACCGAACGATGTCCCTTTTTTCATGAACCCTAACTCACGTTTAACACTTGCTGGCAATAGCCACCTAGGAAATCCTAGAAAACTTAATTGTGGCTCCAAAAGTATGTCCACGGACCTATATTCGTTAAATTTCCTAATACAGGCCCACAGGCCTATATTTAGGGCACCTGCTTGCAGGAATTACTGGTAAAATTGGACAGGGTAGGCCTACACTTTCCCCAAGAGTAAAATCCATCCGTGCAAAGTTTATTAGCAAGTAATAGTCACAATAAAATGTTTAAGCAACAAGTGTTTTGTTTAAAATAAATCTAAACACTTTCCTGCTTATCAAGCCATTCTATAGTAAGCCTACGGTATTAGAGCATCGTGATCATCTGTGACTGATTCTTGACGCGATTGGACACTTTTGATCACCAGATGAGCTGAATCAGCTGATTGTATAAATATTATGTACAAATATTATGAGCACGAATGATTTAGACTATCCGGTCTATGGGGTCGGTCATGAGTTAAGGAAAACCACTGCACAACCAAACTGTCAGCCTCCTGCATCATGAGACAATGATGGTGCAGTGACCAGAGATCTTGAAATAAAACGTGTCGGCATTGTGACACAGCGCATTCCTCATTTTGAGCCTAATATAAAGAAATGAGCGGTTTCATAAATGGTCTGACTTGAAAGTCTTGTAAAACTACGAGGTGTGAATTAAATCATGGCACTCGCTATCATTTAGCAACTGGTGGTAATTCAGAAAATGACACAGCAACTTTACGGAGTAGTTTTACATGTAGTTTCAACGTGAGACTGGGTGTACATCTTGAGTTTACAACTACATTTTTATGATTTCATTGGAAAGACTCGTTTTGCTTTTATTTTGCCTTTTGTCAAAAAAATAATTTGTTCTGAAACAAGACCCGTGAACAATTTTAATTGTTCACCATATTACTGTTGACAAGATGGCGCTCAAAGATCAAGTCTTCTCTATGCGTCGTCGTTGAAGGTTTTTGTACCTGGGCAAACGCGCGCTGTTCCGCTTCAATAAAGAAGGAAAATGGTATGACTACCAAACTTACTTGAAATTTAAACTCTTAAAGGAAAAGTGCACTTCGACAATTCCAGTGGTTTTCACTCTCGTCCGTAATATATCTTGTTCTGTGGGCATGTAGTCAGGTTTACCCAGGCGATCTAAATCATCTAAAAAACTGAAAATATAAAAATAAAATTCCATGACTATCATTACTACTTCAAATACACGGTTCACATACTGTCTAACACATTTACGTAAGGATACTACATGTAGGTCGTTGTTTCATCGTCGCGATGGCAGAGGGTGAGCGTGCTTTCTGAAATCAAATTTCGCTTCTTAAAAGCTATTCGGGTAGTGATGAAACAAGTGATCTGCTGGCGAAAAAGACCCCTTCGCAGACAGCTCATTTTTCTGGATAGAACGCTAACGTTTTCAGGTAGCGTTTTAGCCGGCAAAACTGGTATCATGTGGACATAGCATTAGTATAGCAGCGCCTCTTTAATTTTTCTCCGCTCAACTGACTTCACAAATCCAGTTGAGTTGTGGGTAGTCATTATTTTGATAGAATATCACAAGCTTACATCCACCTCGACTGAGGGTTGACAAAAAGCGACAACGGGTGATACACTACACATGAGATGCATATGTTTAGGCTTACAAGGTAAAGTAATTTCCTCCGTCAGGTAGAGCTGCACAACTGCCCAAGTAATGTTTTAACACGAACTCAAAAATACTGTTAAGTAAACTAGTCCAAAAATGTGCAACGGTAGGATCAATTGCAATACTACGTTGAGTTTGGTAATTGGATGCCAGACCGGACAGTGGACTGGGCCTGCTGTTGATGACCATTCTTGCACTTTACTTGGAAGTGAGAATGCCAGACTGGACAGTGAGCAGAGGCTGTTGTTATTGACTATTCCTGCACTTTACTTGGAAGTGAGAGACAAAAGATTTTGACTTGGTAATTCCCGGATGTCCTTCGTGGCAACGAAAATAAAGTCCTATTCATGGTGAAGAAATGTTCGAAACTTAATTTGAACCCATTAGTGTTACAGTTTTCATGTTTTTTTTTTCGGGCAGAAGGAACTGAAACTCCTAAATTAGTCTCATCATTCTCAATGGTTTCTTCAACTACACTGTATGCTCTCATGTATGCATCCACATGGCGACCGCTTCATTCTTCTTCAATGGTTACATGTATACCACTTCATTGTATGGTGTTATTGGAAAGCGTAGCTTTTATCATTAAGGCGCCCAAAACTCGTGTCAGTGAACGTCCAGTTATAAAACCGTGGTGCCGGAAATTGACAGCAAACATGAATTCCCAAAGGAACTCTTTACGTGCGCTATCAGTTCACATTTAACAACTCTTTCCATTATGATAGATCACCAATCCGACTTAAAATTTTATTTTTAACAACAAATCAGGTAGTTTCTTTAACTTCCCACCTAGCAAACTCCACACGGGATTCATCAACTAGTTCAAAAAGCAACAGCGACAAAAACGCGCAGGCATTTAAATCCAACCGAACACACGCAAACACAGCCACATCTCTTGAACACCATGTTGCGAGTTCATCGAACCATAACACCGCAGCTGTGTCAACAGAACCATATCTAAAATACAGTGGACCTACTATTTTGCTGAGTCGTTGAGCTGATATTCATTAGATCGTCCGAAACACTCTTGCACTCCCGTGTCGGCCCACAGACGTTTACAGGCAGCTAACAATTCCTCCGTGAACGGCTCGGTGTCTTCCATCCGGGCTATAACATCCAGAACGAGCTTTGCATCCGACTGAAATGTGTGAGCAAGGAAAACGGTCATTTTTAAAAATAGTAACGACGCATCGTCTGTCGTGTTCAGCCGAATATTTAGAGCGGTACGTTTACAAAAAGCCAGTGGGTAGGTGAGAAGGCATTGGTTTTTAGCCCAAGAAAGTTGCAACGACCGCGTTCTAACATAAATGGAGGATTTTAAAGGAAACCAGTTTCAGGGGTTAAAACAATAGTATTTTGAAAGCTATGGAAAAATGTGACTTAAGGCAGTTAATCAAACTATTTCGAGACAAAACTCATAAAAGCTCATCTCCTAAGATCACACACACACAAGAAGGTACAAATACTCACAGGAGATTAAAAAGTCAAAGTTTGTCTAAGCACTGCGAGTTCACAAAATATGCTATCGATTGAACGAATAAACGAATATACAACGCCCAACAAATTTATTTGTCCAAGCAGTAGAGCTGAGAGACAGGCTAGTTCAAACGCCGAACCCCTGTCGGCTCTCCGGTAAATATGCATGCATAATTTATGCCTTTAATGAGAATATCTTTGCAATACAGCACGTCTCTTGACCCAAATGTATATATTGGTAGGGGATATCGTCAAAATATACAACTCGGGTACTGGGGAACATTTAAAATCCATTAAAGTCTCTACAGCAATGATCAGAACGTAAAAACTCCTAGTTTATAAGGCTTCATAATTTGCGTCAGGAATTCTAGAACATTGAGTAATTGGGTCACTTAGTGTCGCAAGAAGTACTTTCACGATATAACCATCATATTTCTGGACTCCTGAACTAGCTACACACCGCCGAAGATGCCAGTTTGCAAATTCTTTATTTTGTTTAATCATTAGCGACACCTGGTAGTAATAATCTGAGCCATCCGTGCAATTAATGCTCGTTCAGGAACGCTTCTTTTCGTTTAGTATCATTTGAGATCTTGAACACGAAACCGACGAGTTTCATAACATCGCATTTGTAAACGATGTTCTCACTGGTTCTCGCTTAAATCTATTTTTTAAAACAAATCAAAGCAAGGAAGACAACTGTACTACTGTCACGTACAGTGCACGTACAGTGCTGAGCTAGCCAATTCCATCAACTCAGCGGTATAACACACGGTTGGTCCAAGGTGCACGCCCAATGCAGAGCGGCAGTGAAAGTAAAGATTTTGAGGGTCAAGGCAAACTATATTTCCTTGAGATCGATTTTTCAGCCATTTTGCTAAGATAGATTGAAATGAGAACAGACGGTACACAACGGCCAAGGTGACGAGGAACTGACATTATCTTACCGGAATTTTCTGCAGACAAGCCCGGGTCGTATAATAGGAAAATGCCACTTAGGACAGCAAAAGTGAAATCCAAATATGCGCATGCAAAAATTTTTGGAAGTGACGATTATAAGCTTGGGAGTGTCAATACTGAACTTAAACTGTACTGTAGCGGAAGCAAAAAATGAGCAACTTACGCAACATAGTCGAATAACAAAAAAAGGCCTCGCAAATAAAAATGACTACTCACTACCTGGCTACAATACGACAAATCCATACGAAAATAGGAGGGTGTCATCGTGTCTCGTCGTATTTACCAAAGTTCATGGAAATCCGTCTAAGAACGCAAAAGATATAGAGGAAAATGTTTGACATTGGGCGGCGCAGCACTAAAATAAGTGGGGGAGGGGGGGGGGGGCTATAGCCCCCAGCCCATTATGGTGCGCCACCCATGTTTGAGAACTTAAATTGTCACTAAGGCGCACAACGATAGTCGAATTCGTCCAAAATACGTCGTCATTTGTTGCCATGTTCACTGAAGTACGTTTGGCAAATTTAACAAAGACCCTGCAAAGCGGTCAGGTGATAGTGATACAGCTGGGGTCGCAAGAAACTGTCAGTAGAGCGAGTCACAGTAGTCGGAACCGTCCGAATGAAATCATGCTCTTCCCAGCAGGAACACTTGTGCCAATTTTCATAATGAACCTTTGAGTGGTTTAGCTGATGAAGAAGCAGACGTCAAAAACATACAGTTAAAATGGCCACAGCGTGGCGCAGAATACGTCGAATCCGTCCGAAAACGGGCCGTCGTCGTCTCTAGCTACATGGCATGAAAATTCGCCAAGAAACTCCGAAGATATAGAGGCAAAGACAAGCAAAACTTAAAACTGCTACCAGAGACACAGCGATAGTCGGGTCCTTCTGAAAATTCGCTCGTGTCGTCCCATCCATGACAGGGATAACATTGCAAAATTTCACGAACATCCAAAAAGGGGTTTTGGAGATCAGTACAACAGTGGACGCCGGACGAACGGGGGTGGCGGCATGATGCGCTCCCCCCACACGCATACATGTGTGTGAGGACGCATAAAAATCACTTCTTATGATACCAGGAATATGTTGAGACCAGTTTTATAGCGGTAAGTAGCTTAAATCCAAATTTATTTTTTTCAACCGAACGCCAGGGTGTCTAGTACCACTTTTAAAATCAAAATTTAAAATAATGTCTAACTCCAGTCCTTACTGCATATTGACTCGGGAGGTAACAACGCACAAGCGAACAGAACGCCGGGGCACAAATGTCACCACGTAACCGTATTACCAAGCAAACAGTAACAAGGTACGATACAAATGTCATTCGTCTCAAATGTTATGGCCTCGCTTGTGACCTGGAACTAAAATTACTACTTTCGTTCAATGAAGAAGAAATGGAAATTTACACTTCACACGCCTTCTTGTCTGGTGTGTTGTCCATAAAATAAATATTCGGAACACAAGTTCCACACAATAAACTTTTACTAACATTGACCCGGTTCCTTGTTAACATACAATTAAGTCAACATCTAATGTTGTAAAAGCGGGATTACAATTTGTTGCTTTTCTTTCTATCTATATTGGAGGACCACACAAGAATTTTGCCATGCACTGGCATCATTTCATCAAATCAGACATTACTCGACGACTACAGTAGTAAATCGAACACTTTTCTCGCCAGTTTTTGCCAACCACAGGGTTCGATTTGCGTACTTCCATATTCTACTGAACCGGCAGTGGAACGCCAGCAATGAGAATAGCGATATTCAGCATCGTTTTAGGAATCCACTTCACACCGATGACGCATGAACTGAATTCGATCAAGTGCTTCTTTTTATAGCACAGACAAGTTAGTACATATACACGAACAGTGGGCAAATAGATCATGAGCTCAACTTTGTCTTACGTGACGATGAACTCGTGTGAAGCCAATAGCAAGATCAGCAGGTGTCACCAACACGTACACTGTATATCCGTGACGGTGCACTGAAGTCATCGTTGTATCTAAAGGGTGCCTAGGAGTTGGAGGACTGCTCCACTTAATAAGCAAAAATGACCTAGCATGGAGCAGCCGACAACGAACGGTACCCATCGAACAGTGACCATCCGCTATCTTTACTCATTAAGACCTAGGGTCTCAATGCATTCCCGTCTCAAGATCCATTCAAAAAATTACTCCTAACACTTCCAAAATAGGCGGCATAAATGAACACCTTACGATATCCAAGTACTGTATGATCCGTAACACTTATTTCACCTTCTCTACATGGCTTCATCGAAATCTTTTTTCCACAGTAGGATAGGCATTACGAGTGGACATCAACCTTGCCGTCCAAAAGCAATGACTTCGTTCAGTGCCCCTGTTCACTTGCCGTATGGCAGCACCAAACCCGCGCTAAACTTTGCTATAGTGCACAATTCTGGATATACCCTCACACATGCTTAGATGCGCTACTGTGTAAGACAGTACACATTTTAACCACCCCCGGCTGCAAGACCAAAACAAATGGAAGGGCAAAACCCCCGTTCAGCTGAGGGGAAAGGTGACTTTGCTTTCCGAGAGGGGAATTTGTTCGGGTGAGGGAAAAATTTTCCTTCCCCCGCCACCACTAATACCAGCCCCAAACTGATCGAAATTCCGCGAGATTTTAAAAGATTTTTTCAGAGAATTATGCGGCCGGTAACTGGGCTCCAAAATAAGGCCTCCAGGGTCCGGAGGGATTTTCAATATTTGACGACTACCTCAGATAGAGTTGACATTGCTGACTCATTAATGTTAAAAAGACTAATCACAAGACTAGGTACTCCTAACGGTGCGCAGGGGGTGGGGGATAGTGAATACTGAACCCCGACCCCACACGCACGCCTCTAACCATCCTGTAGCGTATAGCGTTCTTACCTCTCTCTCGTTGTCTCCAAATGAGATATTCAGCATACCCATCGCCCTAATGATGGCTACCAACGATTGTATAGTGTTGCTATACACAACCGGCTTGAACTGCTTGTCCTCTTCGTTTGTAAAACCACCTTCGTGGATAATTCTGCAAGAAGTAGAACATTTTGCAATCTCTCTTCAGCGCCACACCATTATGTGCAGTGACAAACTACAAACTGGGGCGCTGCAGACGAAATATACATGTACAGCTCGATGAAGTGTTTCCAAAATGAACAACTACCGTCCCATCTTGTCGGTGTGGATTATTCGACTGCTAAAATATCCAAACTTGATAGTAAACCCCAAGATCAAAATCATTGCCCGGTTTAGTTACGCTACTGATGATGTCACTGAAATATGTGATAAGAAAGACAACATACTTCAGATAACAAAAATTGACGATTTGTTTCTTGGCAAGCGAACAGAAAAAAAAACAGGTTGACAATCGATGTTTCAGTAAAAGCCCGACTCACCAGTGAAATGATAACGCCGTCATGTGGAACTCTATGTTTTCCTAGTATTTTTATAGAGTTACTTACTTTAAAGACAGATTTACTGGCAATATCCATACATTTATTAGGGTTGTCCCTGTCTGTAGACTTACATGTACATGTACCAGGTATACCGATAAACGTACATCTACAACCTCTTACCGGATAGACTAATACAACCTCTCTTCATAGATTTTCTATATTTTATCCTTGGCTTACTAACTCTGTTGTTAGACTCGCTTTCTTTTATCGATAGACTTAGTATCAATATTGGTAGACTTCCTATCTTTCATTCATAACCTTACTATCAATATACATATTCGGGTGTTTAGTGATGACGTGTTATGGCAGTAGATGGGGGGCCTAGCACAGATGACCGACGGTATGACAGTGACGTCACTTCCATTGTAAGGTTAAGGAGCACTTATTAAATTTGAAAACAAACAAAAAGCGTTGGTTAATTAAGAGAGTTTATTGATTCATGGATTCAAGTAGACTGGAGTAACACTGCAATAAGCGCTCACATTAAACTCGTCACAAATAACGGCAATGCCGCCATATTGTACAAGATTCAAGGAGGCTTAAGATCAGAAAACACGAGAGGTGAGAATGCTTTTTTCGATTTACGGACAAATGGGCGAAGATATGCTATGTTGAACGAGTGTGTAGATTTCAATTTAACGGCCGATAGCCAGCCCGAAGTTTTCATAAAGCAATAGAAGCGACATACAGTTTGACCTAAGTCTGTCAAATTGTCAATCATTTCACAAAATCTGCATTGAGTTAATGCATCAGGCATACAATATTTATGAGGTGGCCCTAGTTAATGTACATGTATCAGGCATACAACATTTATGAAGTGGAGCTAGTTTTGCCACTTACTTCGTGCAAGACAAGTCGTCTAAATAACGCACTTGTAAAAGACCTAAACCATGAAAATACATTGTAGGGGCATCTATTATTCAAATAAAACAATATTAATAGCTAGCAGACGTTTGTATACCACGTAAATGCAGTTATAAGGCATGAGCACACCCAAGGACAGTGCATGTACTTTCACGCAAAATGTACATTGAAATGACTTATTTCTACGGTAGGCCTAAAAGCTATCCAGTTTGTGACAGTCTCTAAAATTTGGGACAATGAAATTCCAGCTGACATTTCTCGATTATGAAGATTGGGACGCGGGTGATTTTAGCTTTCGTCATATTTCTGAAATATGGGACACTGTGTTTTGTATCAACAGAATCTGAAAATAGACTTGGCAGGTCACAAAATCGTTGACAATAGCCGCCGACGCCGCACGTTCATGGATCCCCATGGTGTGCTATATGAAGGTGGATGATCGTTTGTCGCTGACAGCAATTTTTGAAGCTGGGGCAACCAATATTATTACAATTTCTAAAATTTGGTGCAAGATCTCGCCTTGAGAAAATAATTATTTTTGTCATTATCACAACTAAAGAGTTTTTACCGTAATCGAAAGCCTGGGGTTTTACTTGGAGCCGATATTACTGCCAGCACATCAAAGGGACAGTGGTAAGAATTAATTCAGAGAACCTAACATTGGTCCTAAGCTGTAACGCTGTTCTCAAAAGCAATACATGAAAGTTGTACACGATGAAGGGCCCTTGATATCTTATTTCAAACCCATGGATTGGATTGAACTGTCCAGGTTGGTGCACTCGAGTTGCTTTTGAATACACTAGACCCCCCTTTGGTAGCCACATAACTTTGGTGGAAATGTATATCAATACGCAGCTCTGCACCGATGTGGATAAAAAATTCTTTGTAACAAAAGCCGGGGAATTATGCAAGAAAAAGTTGTTGATAAGATTGTTTTTACAGCTGTAACGGGCAAGGTGAGCGCCGGTTGATTCACAGCGGTTCGTAGCTGCATTTTCACGTTACTCTTCATAGAGCTAGCTGAATGGCTACAGTGTAGCTGGCAGAGAAAAGTTTCCATTTGTAATCGTAGTTTTTAACCAGGTTGTGATGCTGAATTAAGAACATTCACGAGGTACAGAGGATAAACTCTCCTTGTGTTGTGCACTATTTAGGATGATAACTTTACACCCCTCTTATTTCAAATTAACACTTCCACGCATATTAACTCTACGTTATGTTCATGGTGTCAAGTTAAGAAAAAAATTCATTGTCGATTCCAATGTTGTACAATGTATGTAACTTAGCCCATGTACATGTGTAGTATTACAACTTTGGCACGTGAGACGAACGTCCTGACGTCTGTCGTCTAAAAATGGCCTAAATACGGGTAGCTTCCTATCACAAATCAAGTGTCACAGCACTTCGACGGTATGTTAAGTGCAAATGGAATGTCGCCTTTAACAAAACGTGTCCTCGACCAAAGTGATTTATTGTGCGTATCGGGATAATGCCGTTCGTTCTCGAATACACAACGCGTGGTGGATTGATTAAAATGTGTATTCTACTTTTCCATGACAATAAATGGCACGATGATGTGGGAAAACAATGTGCGGGATCAGTTATAGTTTCAGGCAAGTGCTAAGCAGAGCAGGTGTCTCAAGTCTGACGTGAATAGAGCAAACACAGCGTTGCTTCTCAATGTGCGCAATTGGTAGAGTTTTTTACACGCAAAAATCTCGCTAAGGAACCTAGACTGAACACGTGCTTCGCTTGTAACATATGGCGAAATCTCTGAAATCCTGCGAGTTTCTGTTTTTCTTGCAAGAAACTAGGTCTATGGAACGCACGCCCAGTCAAACGATATATCTATAAGTATGCGCGCGAATTGCTGCTCCGATAACATGAACACTAATAACATTCAAAGTTTTTTGGTAGTAGGACGTTTTGTGTCTGCCAGTCACACAAGGGCAGGTCACCAGGTTTGGGCATGAATAAAATATAGTGATATAAAGACAAGCATGTTCTGAGATGTCATAACAATTTTATCTAAGCGCAAAACGGCAGAAGCGTGCAGTAGACTGTTTGAATTGCAATTATTTCAGAGCTATTTTCTGAACGTATGCGCCTTTTACCCGAATTAAGCACATCAGGGTAAAGTCAACAGTGCCAGTATGTCGAATGTACGTTATTTTCAATTCTGAAGTGACTGCCACCGATAATTGCAGTGAATACGAAGACTCAAGGCTGAAAATCAAACGGAACAAATTAAAGAATTACCACCCCAGCTTTGAGATAAAAAGCTGCGTTGTAGGCAAGATGATTTAAAGTAAATTGCAAGGCACTGGTTAGGTTTCGGTCAAGGACCTGTGCGCAGACGATGTTCTGCATTTGCCAAGAAAAGTCCCTGGAAGCTTACCATCTGTTGGATAGTTCACATTTTAGTTACGTTTGCTCTGTCAAGTCTCGGAGAGAGACAACAGAGACTGTATGAGTAAGCCCCATTCCCTTAACACCGGAAGTAAATCAAGCGACAGTCAATAAAATAAAGAATTTGTAAGAAATGCAGACACGTTTGATACCAGTTGACAAGTTTGGTGGGTGGCACCAGTCGACGAAGAGACCAACTCTCTTGTACTTGTAAATCCTAATTCAAGACATTATATTGAATGCGCTACCGAAAGCTAATGGATCGGATAAGCGCACCAATTTACTCAAGTGGTATTACAAATCCATTACGTTTACTGCAAGTTTTTGTCCACGGCGAATCGAAGATGGTTTTCAGTGCACAAAGCATAAGACCAACCCCTTTCTGTATGGATTTAGCATGCCAGTATTGGATAGATCGGTGACGGCAAAAAGACTGTTGTTGCGACGAATATAGATGCACGGCTGAAAACACAGCTTCTGTCGCTTTGTGTAGTAACTAGGGCAATGAATTTCTGTTTGGGACTTAAATTATTATTTCGGTAGTACCCGGAATCGGTAAATTACTATCCTGCACAATTTGGTTCACCATAATAGGTGCGTAAAAACTCGATGAGTCGATGGATGTATTTTGGGTTGTATGTTAAATGAACCAGTTGAGCACTGCACGAGGTCATTAGCTTACGGCTCAACAGATGAGTTTTGAGATAACTGGCAGTTCTTTAGCGATACAGAATGCTTCAGGTTCTGGACCCGGGTTAGGCAAAAATTGTTTTGTATGTCACACATCAAATCACTACCTTTGATCCGGCCAGCAAACAATATTTAAAGTCGTGTATCCTTGCATTATCTAACAATAATCGACGAAAAATTAATCAGGGTTCCCAGAAAAACCTGAAACATTGCCAATCAAATGCCAGTGTCCTCAAATTGAACTCCTATGGGGCATGACGATTGCATCGCGGATCAAAAGGTGGAATCGGCTCTGCGGGAAAAGCTGCACGTGAAAACAAACAGTGAACTTGCCAGCTGGACGTGAGCACGAACAGCGAACTTACCACGGTTTTGCTGAATCGCCGAGTTTGACACTAACTAAGTCACCAGGTGGCGAGACCGTCTCGTTCACGAGTCGGCTCATTTCAGAATTATCAAACAAAATGTCGGGGAAATGTACATTTCGCCAGTTCACACTAAAGTATTTCAGCAGACGACTCACGATATAAAAGGCGAACAGGATGAAGATCAGTTAACAAAGGCAGAAATGGTTGCTTGGCGATGCTTTTGATGCCTGATAGCAAAATAATGATATCACATGATGATTTCGCCTGAAAATACAGCATTTGGAGATAATCTGACACGTCGAAGTAAGACAATAGGCGATAATGTTGGTTTACCAAGTGAATAAACAACAACATTTCGAATTTCGCTTCCTCTTGGCCATTCTGGAAACACAGGTCACCGACACGTGGCAGTTTTTACGGTGAATATCATTAGCCGTTGTGGTAGGACCTGTCCACTTTTATCAAATTTAAAATCGCAAAATCTTGTTCAGTTTCAATTCCCCTAACAATTCAAAACCTACCAAAAATGTCAAAGAACAAGGATTCAGCAACATATGTAAGCGAGACGTTGGACTTCTGAGTTCTGACTATGATTTTTGACAACTGTGCGTCAAAATATACTATTTTAAATTTTCATGTTAGTCCTGAATTTGGTAGGCCCTACTTCTGGTTATTGACATACACGTACTTGCGCGAACAAGAATCCCGCAGCGGTCAACTCGGTTACTTTCACGAAATTGATTAGACTTTCAGGATTGCCATTGTTAAGAAACGTGTTCAAGACAACGGAGAGAACCACTGCCATGCCAATCAACGACACAATCCGAGTGACACCGACCTGAACACCAAAGCGGCTTAACAGTCAACAAAATGCGCTTCATCTATGCCAATTTCAATCGAAAGAAGCTTTCACATTTCACACTGTACACGCAAGTACAGCATTAAGTATTGAAAGAATGAGATAACAGTTGAATAAGGCACATTGATCGCAGGAATCATTCAGTTTACGTGTGCAATGTCTCATCAGTTGCGAGACTATCGTTAACATGTTTACGATTAATTCACCACGTGACGACAGCGCAGCGGCCAAGACAAAGTCTACAGAAAAACCGTGACCTCCCCCATTTATGCCCATCATTTTGCGTGTACACAATAGTTGTAGTAAATGTACATCACCTCAATAAATTCTTTCAGATTACCAAAACAAACTTCTCTTTTATTAAGTAGGCAGTGGTGATCGGCTATAATGATAAACGTGAGGCCTGCGATTTCCCACTGTTAAAAATAGACTGCATACAGCAAGCTACACGCAGGTCGTTGCATCGTAGAATTAGTCACCATGGAAACATATGATAATTTAAATGAAGCTGCCTTTACAACTGGCATTGGTTGTGCCTCAGAGTAGCGCTCATGGTGCCCTCGAGTGACTGAGAGCTGTTCAGATTTTAAATCCATTTAGATCAATTCATTGTTCACGAATATGTATGACCAACACTAAAGCACACTCACGAAAACTGCTCTGCACGTGTAAACTTCTAGAACCCGGACAAAAGGACCCATGGGCAAAGGCGTAAGTTACGGCTGAGTATTCTACTGCAAGTCGTAGGGAAATCAAAAATGTTACAGCATATTTATGCATGTGAATGACCTACTCCAACCGGCATTTGAGACTCGTTTCGCAAAAGTTTAAACTTTCCCACCACCAGCAAAGGTCAGCCAATAAGCACCAAGTTTCTTTTTGACTGATGGGGAACTTCAGAGTCAACGTCGACATGGTGGGGGAGAACTGATAGCAACTGCCGGGATGGAAACGAATAGATGAAGACCAGAGGGCAAGAGAAAAACCTAGCGAACGGACAGTAGTGCCAGCGTTGCGAATGTTGGACACAACTTAGCATGAGTTTAGAAATCGGACAACCACGCCCCTTCTCCAACGCCAATATCAGGGGCGGATCCAGGATTTTGAGTTAGGGGGGGAGGGGCAGGACAGAGTATTAGCCAGGATTTTCCAGTCAGACATTCGCACCCTAGAACTTCCAAATGTAATCTGGGAGAATTTTATGGGGGCCATGGCCCCCTTGCCCCCCCTCTAAATCCGCCACTGAATATATATATGTACAAGACAACGCTTCATTCATGCTGATGTTGAATTACTCGGGGAATTTGGACGACAATTTTTATATTTCACTCACACCCGAAATGAAGTAGGTCACAGTGGCTCAATAGCATCTATAGATCCTCGCGCGCAGCTAACTCGGCTAGAACTAAACAAAGAAATGGGTCACATCAAGCTTTCTGAACGCCGATCCCGCGATTCGGAAATAGTCATATTGACCAGCAGTCGAGTGAACACAACGGCCTGGTGTCGGCGTCAAAAATCACTAATTGGTGCACCATCGGGTAAAGTTAAAAGTTTGCCGGCGTTCAGTCGATTTTCTCACGTAACCCAACGTCACGGAGATCGAGGTGGACAGGACATCAGATAACCTTTGGTCATCGGTAGGCTAGACGACGGAAAACTTTGTCCGGGTACGCTGCACCGATTGGTGATTCCCGATGCCGACGGTAGGCAGGCGCTCACGATAATCTCACGATAATCACCCAAAACACCAATTGTTGACTGATATGATAATTTGGAATTAAAGTCATCGGATCGGCGTGAGAAGCATTATGTTGCCGTGGCAAGGCATCACCCCTACAGCAGATCTGACAAAAATCACCAGAGCAAGCCAGGCATCGAGGCAGAATACAATCGACAGGACTCGGCCGAGCACCGCCCGATAAGAGACCGAGGCTAGACACACAACCGTACTGTCTCTCTCTCCTGAGAGGCCCAATTCTCATGGCTGAAGCGTACCCCGGAAACTTCGCACGGATTATTTCGTCAGTGGAATGTTACACGCCGCCGTACACTGACAGCCGTAACTACCATAGGCCTAACCGTCGTACAAACTTTCGCTAAGCACAGTCGTGGATGGCGAGGTCCGTCGATTCTCGTCCAAAGTTCCATTTTTTTACTCACATCGATGACGGCATAAACGAAAATTTTGACAAGTGCATAACGCGTATTCATAGGTGTTGTCAAACTGAATGAAGCAACTTAATCTGAAAATTCAGTGAATCAACCCCAGATTCAAAACAATTTTTATCATCAATTTTAACTGTGATTTGAAGTACCCACCGTCAGTCTAGCAACAATCGACCAAGCCCGTTTACCAAATGTCTCATTTATAAACAAAAATACCACAGCAAATCCCAAATCCCCACAGCAAACATTCCCGCTATAACTAATTCGGTGAGATGTTGGTTAGAGAACGCCTAGAATTGGGTAACACGCAGACCTCGTAGGTTTCACAACACAAACAATTGAAGAAACTCCTAGATCAAGTAGATCATATTTAAAAGACGATGGGGCCAAAACAAGCACACAAATAGCCAACAGAGGTGAGCTGGGCAATAATAAGCTTGTTGTAATATACAAGGTCAGATTACACCCATGTGAAATAAGAGGAAAGTCTTTACAGGCCTGCTTTTCTATAACCAAGTCAACTTCCTTGGAAACCCTAGGACAAGGTTTGAAACACAAAACTAATATACAATGTACGACCTAGTAATGATACGGAAATGATTTGTTTAAATTGTTATATCCATTAGGAGAATGTTTTTGAAAACATAAACTGTTTCAAAGTGTGTTATGTTCGTCTGCCCGAGCTATTAATAAAAAACGAGATGTCACTCACGTATCCATATGACGATCAAATGAACTACACTGAAACCCTAACAGTTCGTGTATGTGTGAAGTCGTGCAATACATCGCCAGTTGTAGTGCCACAGACCTGCCGACATGCATAAGATGGCAACAAAAATATTGCACCAGTGCCTCACACCATGACTGTGGAGAGAGATCAAGGCACTGGATTTCGGATCACCTAATAGGACGTCAGGGTCAATTCAACAGTCATACTGTATATTGTGTGGTAGGCCTAGATCTAGAGTATATGCCCTCATTTTTCACGAACGAATAATAAGCGTTGTTTTGTAACCATACACCACGATATACGCTGGCGAGGCTGGGTGGGCACATTTTCTCTTTTCATTCATAATAGGGACAGTGTGTTGATACAATATCTCCCCGCTTGTATTTTGTTAACGGAGATCAGTTTGCTCAACACTCACAGCTGTGTACCGTGCCTTTGTAAGCCGAATGAGCGAAGAGAAAGAAATGTCTAGCCGCGATGCATTGTTGTGGGTATGCACAAGGCTGTGTTAAAAGGCTTACGTTTATGATATAATTTAACCAGGATTAATATCATCTGTCAACAGTGAACGCCATAAATATCCACTTCGTCCATTGCCATATAACAATATCAAGATAACACATAAATAATACGAAATCACCCTTGTGACTGTCCACAACTCGACTGCAGTGTACATCTAATAGAAATGGAGCCCGCATAGACTTGGTAACGGGTGTTCAGAGATAAGCACCGAGCTCTGCTGAGACGCCGGAAAACCTACCCGTGACAACTTATACCCATAATGAGTGTACAAATAAAAAAAAATACGTACTTCATTTGCTTGACAATGGTACTTTTTCCTGACTCGCCAGCACCTAAAAAGACACATGAAAAGGTTTAGAATGGTGCAATGAAATAAGCTGTTTTCTAAACTAGACCGACGGAGTGGTAGGAGGTACCAGCTTTTCGTAACAAAGACGAAGGTGTCGCGTCTAAGCAAAGTACAAGGGAGAAGAGATCGAATGATTTCTACGCTAGACAGAACTGCATATAATTACACGAAAGACTCTATGTAGTTAATAGAAAATGGCTGCCACTCGATATTTGACCGCCCATATATACGAACGCGAACAACGACAACAGATGTGACAAGAAAATTTCAACATACCTAACAATAGCAATTTGATATCTCTTGCCATCTGTATTGAATCTTCTTTGAGATTTCTTTCTATAGCCTTACTCCTCTCGATGGCGGCACGCTCTTCTGCGCTTAGACTGCATCCCATTTTGAGCGTTGATTCTGTGAATTTTTTACTCCACAATATCGATATCCAAGGAAACGCCCTTCTGTTTCCCCGACAATACGTTGGCCGTCTTGAAGTAAATCCTGCCTTACACGGTACTGTTAGGATATTCCATGAACAATCCTAGAGGATATGCATTGAAAAATATTGTTTTATCTCGTACGTTCCAACTACAGTTGTTTCACCATCCAGAACCGCAGAACGAGAGAGCCATATTATAATAAAGTGAACAGGATCAATTTACAGCGCCAACCAATCAATACTCGCCTCAACTCCTGGGCACGTGCCGGGTTGACTTAACATGGGGATCGAAAGGGCGACGATTCAAGATACAATATTGAAAAATCAATTTTTGCTAGAATTAACCGATTATAAACAGAAAGGCTGTACAGCCAGGCTATGGTTTAATACCGTGCGTCATGTATTGTCTAAAAGCAGCCATGCTTCTTGGTCTGACAAATTTATTTTGAGACGTTGATAAGGTGACATTTCATTCATAAATTGGTTATCATCATTTCTTGCATCGATTCATAAAACGCCGACATACATTAGCCGTGTCGACAATTCCCCGGGAATGATACGTCATTTGCACTTAACCAGTTTACAATATACGATACGAAATAACCAGGCGTTCAGTATTTCTGCGTGCATAGCGAGGCTTATTTTCTCGTTTCTAGTAGTAAAAACCGTTTTGACAACCAGTGCTGGAATCTATTTTCTGCAGTCGGTCTTAAATTTTGAATGCCGCTCATGCGAAACAATCGTTAAATTTTAATCTTGCTTCACGCCAGACACGCAAGTCTAGGCGCATAATTCACGCTTGCAGCAGATTAGGCGAGATATCGAGCGCATACTACAATAGTGTCAAGCTAATCAAATGAAAATACAGGGACCGAGAAATACAACTGGGTCCGCCAGTCTGTCCGCCCACGCATTGACCTGAATGGTCTATCGAAGCGCTCTCTTTTGGTTGAAATGTTCTAGAGCGGCGGTATCAATTGTGCACGATGCAACTACACGTCTATCATAGCATAAGTGCGACAAAAGCCCGATTTATTACTGTAATAATTCTCGACTTATTGCAGTGATATTTTTTAGTCAACGAGAAACCATGAATAATTACTGAAATAAATAGTTTTACTGTAATTAATATTTATTCCAGTAATAAATGTTTATAACAGAAACTATTCCTGGCTTTTTATGACTGAAGAATTATTGTTAGAATAAAGAGCGAATTATTGCTTTAATAAATAGAACTTATATAACAATTGGCCTGAAGTACAAGTCCATCCGACCACTAATTGTTTCCAGGACGATCTTTTCATCAAAAGGAGGACAATAAGTACATTAGTACTAAGGGGTACTAAATCTAAAGCTGTAGGCCATTCGCATTCATGCTAACGCTTTTGTACTTTGACTGACTTCATTTTGCCGGAGGACAATCTTCCTCAACATCTATATAACATTCATGGTCAGTCTGAATAAGAGCCCTAACCTGCAACATGAACTTTGTATTACTGTTAATTCGTGAATTTTCTACATTTTCTGAAATGAGGCTTATTAATTGCTATAAAACAGAGCAACTGACGCACCAAATGGGACAAACTGTTCCACGGACTCATTCGGAAGATATTCACTTTATTACATAACCGGTTCTGGTTGGGTAAAAGTAGATGTGTCAAAGATACTATATCCCTAGGTAACTATAAAATCTTCCCTGGCCAGCTATGCGCCGCATGGCAACAACTTCGCGTTATCTCGCGTTACAGTCAGTGTCCGATGAACAATGTAGCAGAAGTAGCACATGCTATTGGTCCCGAGTTTTTGAGATCCTGCACCCACAGCATTTTTAGAGGCACCAAAACAAGAAACGGTCATTTCTATGCCTATGGAAGCACTGATGATGCGAAACCCGATTTGGAAAGTTTGTGTTGCGGCCCCGCCCGATTTTCAATATGTGTACTAATGAGGGTCCAACGTGCGGGGCCCCAGTAGGCTATGTTCAAAGTATTCCAGGTGTCGTTGGGCTACTCAAAGCTTAGGGTGCACACGAAAAACTGCGGGCCGTTAAGAGTGCAGAGATTCACTAACGCGCCAGGCATCTATTGCGAATTTTTTGACCACTCTTGAATTTACAGTTTGGGTTTTGTTAAAATACTGATTGGCAAAATGTGGCAAGAAATAAATTTGCGCAAAATGTGTGAATTACCATGAAATTGGCGTCCTATGCGACCAAGAGTTAGCGTTGCCCAGTGGACACGCTGTCTCATCAGGCGACACCGGTAACGAGCCAAAGGCCTCGGGTATAGTGAAGAAGCACAGGGGCCTAAATTTTCAAGGTATGGTTATAAGTAGGTCAT
>NMRA01000220.1:234618-331688 GCA_002633005.1 Phoronis australis | reverse complement strand
CGAGGGGGGTCAGTAAAAATACGGTGACATCCAGCGAACAAGGGGGGGGGGAGTGGCGATAGGAAGGAGGTGAGTTGGGGAAGAGGACTTGGTGTGTACCCCCTTCCCCCAATAATTTTTACCTTCCCACGGGCCTGCATGTGGAACCAACAGCTAGCGTACAGGCAAAAAAGAAAACGAAACAGAGCTAGGGATGACTTGTTGCTTTTGAGGACTTATTAATTTTTGAAAAGTTCACTCGACTACCTGGTTCATGAATAATGAGATAAGAAGTAGATGATACCCCGTACTGTACATATATCCTCTTGTTTATTTCATCACGCGAACTATGTTTTTTCAAGTTATTAACAGGTTCTTCTCGGCGATCACTCGGCTCCCAGACATTTCACCTGCGGAGTCCTCGTGAATTTGCGGAGACTGTGAGTTGCACTATTACTGATCAGCTCATTAAAACGGTAGTTGGTTGGATAGTGGATACTTGATGTATGATAGTCGGATTATCTGTGCATATTCCTACATGTACATGCATGTGTTGATTGTTGTACATGTATACACACGTTTTCATACGGCCGAGCGGTACGTGAGGGCCTCATCATCTATCTACGTAACAAACCTGTATACTTACATGTACATTCAATTCAATCACATAGAACTTTTTAAACGTAAAATTTGGCGGAATTGTGATTTTACAACAGGCTCCCGAGACCGACACCTTAGTTTTGTTGAGACCACTCGAATATCGTCCAATAGGGTCAGGCACAAACGCTTCTAGTAAACTTTCACAATTTTGGGCGGTGTGACCGGACATTTTGTTGTCGAGTGTCGAGCTAAGTCACGTGAAATTCAATTTTCTGTTCTTGAGCGAGCACATTTCGAGTGTTGTATTAGGAACGTAGGCCTACGTAATTTCAGCTCAAGCTGGTGGTGTTCATTGCAAGCAGACTGACTGATGAACAACGTGATGGCGCAAAGCGCAATGTGATGGCGCAAATATCATTTGTGATCACGAGAGAAATATAGTTGAACCAACGTGTCTTTCGATCGGGAGAAAAAATTCCAACCATTTGCCGTTTTCAGGTCCGAAGTTGCATCCAAGGCCCAAGTTTCCGTTGACCAAGCACGTAGTTGGCAGGTACCTCGGTTTGTATTTTGTCAAACGTTTGCACTTCGTTATTTCACTACATATGATGAATGAGGCGTGCTAACCATTGACTGATCAATCGAATCAAAATAGTATTATTGTTAATTTATTTTTCGTCTTCTTTGTTTTCTTCAGTTTTACGGCTTGCAAGATTACTTGTGATCGAAATAAATGACTATTATTGAGGCCGTGGTACCAATAATACTACAGCAATCACTAGCTGTGTCAAATCCCCAAATCTTGCATAAATCACACTTTCCCGTAACGGGATCAGCCGCGTAATGAAATTTCTGAGTTCCACACAGATTCAAACGCGAGAAGCTTCGCCGCAGGATGCACATTTACGTAAGCCTCTCCTACGCCATTTACGTAAGCCTCTTCCTACGCCATGACCGCAGCACCATTTATCTGAAACACACAGAAGGACGTTAATAAATGGACATCGACACACTCGCGCCGAAGAAATAACACTGTACTCGCAGAAAAATTCCTAATCGAAACTGGGATTTTTGAACTGAAGTACACACTTCGCGTGCAACATGCATTTTAAGCGGAAGTCTTCTTGTTGGTGTATTAGTCTGTATTTGGATGCAAAATTTGTTTTGAAAATAGTCAATATATCTGGTGATTTTAGAGCCTCGTCAGCACCTCAGTACGGCCGTGGCTGACAAACGATGATCGTGAATGACGCGATTTACCTTGTATTTGACAAATTTTACTTTCATTGTGTTGTTTGGCAAAAGAAGAAAACTATGTGAATCAACTGAAAGTGCCAGAGCAAAATGTTGATGCATTTGGAAAGCATTGAGGTCTGGCCAGTACTAGCGTTGTCACTCTCCATCAAAAGCGCCAATTTCGCCGCCCCTCGACAGTCAACAGTTTTGTAACCCCCCCCCCCGCCTTACAAGTCAATGCTCCAGGCGCCATGGCATCTCCCCGATCGCTCCAGTTTGGTGTCCCCCGGTCAACACAACCAATTTAAAGCCCCGCGATCTCCGGCCACCCGGCAATTTGGTCGCCCTGTCATCTCCAATTTGGTATCTCCCGCCATCATTGGTACCCCCATTAATGAAACAGTCTTTCCCTACATACTGGGTACCGGGGACCACTAACACCTTCTCAATTAAAATGACCTTTTCTCAAAGAGTGGATACCTACACGTATTAGGGACACATTGGCTAATTGCACGAAGGTTGTCATCACACTGGCGGGGATGCCGAGAACGCAGTGGAATAGTTGTGAACACTGAGGTCTGTGCACTCATTGAAGAGAACAGTAAACCAACGGATGCCATTATCTTCACGGATGGGTTAGTCGTCAGGGGTGTCAAATCAGGCTGGGAATTCACAGCACGCGTGGCAGGTCGGTGTGCTGCAGAGCAAAGTGGTGCATACTTGATGACAACCAGCGGATGGAAGAGCAGGCAGTCACAGCAGCTCTCGGATGGCTCTGCACCACCAGCTACAGAGGGGCAGTGATTGCTACGGACTTGCAGAGCATGCTAAGCAAAATCAAGAGTGGCTTCATTAAACCAGAATGGAAGGAAGCAATAGAAGGATGCAGGCTGAAACAACTGGTGTGGTTGTTTACCCCTGGACATGCTGGAGTGACGGGGGAATGAAAGAGCAGATAACCTGGCAGGAAAGGCATAACTTTTGGAAGATGTCACTTGGAGCGAGAAGGATGTTTTGATGGCACTGAAAGACCAGGAGGTGGAGGCTCCCTCAGAAAGCACCAAAGACTAACTGAGCTTCATGTTGTCACA
Source organism: Phoronis australis (assembly GCA_002633005.1). Classification (NCBI taxonomy): domain Eukaryota; kingdom Metazoa; phylum Phoronida; family Phoronidae; genus Phoronis; species Phoronis australis. The sequence goes on along the minus strand of NMRA01000220.1, from coordinate 328,782 downwards.
GGAAGCGGCATCAGAACCACCTTACGTGGAGAAAGTAGATATCGGATTAACCAGCTCAACATGGGAACCATAAGCAGTGCGACTCTTTCTTGGCTGCTGCAGAGAAGGACTGAGCACTTGTGGACCTGTCCAATGTGCAGTGATGTCTGTCCCTGAGACAATGACAATGACAATGTCAAATAAATGAGCTTGGAAAAGAAGACTAAATTAAATAAGATATTGCCCAGACAATACCACACTCGCAAATGCCTTAATTGGCCTATCCTATATTTAGGACAACAAATGAAACTTAAAGTTGCCATCGTGTTTTTGACTAAACAAGAGAACAGAATTGGGCCAAATACTCTCACAAAATCGATCTCGTAATATCCTTTACTGTGATATGATTCCACTTCCGTTACCAACAAGAACGTTGAGACAATGAGCGACGTACAAATTTGGGTCGGCTAACCAAAATCAAAAACAGCGCATGTGCGTATTACGTGTGACTTGAGTTGGGAAAGAATTAGAATCCTACATGTACAACGGTGAGGAACAATATGAGGAAAATATGATGAGAGAAAAAGGCTTAATACTTTTTCCGTTTTTCATCTTGTTCAACAGGGAGAAATGTAGGCAATTACATCGCGGCTCTTGCGATAGTACATCCCCACAAAAAGTTACGAATTTCAAAGTACAGGAGATAAAATCAAATGAAACATGCATATATGAACATGGGATTATAATTAACACATACCATAAGTCTGGAGACGATCCAGTCAAGATAATTTAAACAAATCGATGAAAATCGGTCGCGGGTTTGCTCGAGTTTCTCTTACCGGGTGCCATTTTGAGGAAGTTACGTGAAATCGCGCATGTTGACGAATTAAAAGTCCAAGGGACAGAAAATCTTATAAATTTCACCTGATACCTTCCCATGCTATTTTGCAAGTGTCATGCGCCAGCGTCACGAGATTTGCTCAGTCTCGCGCTAGCCTTTGCCTAACTCACGTGACTCAGTTGAAATACTTTGTGTAGAAGTAGAAATGACCACTGAAAAAAGTAAGCGCCTTTTTAAGTGATAGTTTTAAGTGTGGAATGTATTTTGATGAGGTAAAACTCCTAATCGGTGACCGGATTTGGCCTACCGCCCGTTTTAAAATACACGAAATTCGTACAGAATGCGATGGGAAGTATTGAGTAGCCCCTAACCGGCCAACCAATGGGTTACGTGTTGCCTAGGAGAAAAGCAGCTATATCATAGGAACGCTACTACAGCTAAGTTACCTTTGCCCGCTTTAGAAGCTGGGTCTGTGCAGCAGAAATGTTCCTGTCTTCACCTCCCCACAGTTTCAACACTGACTTCTGAAGGGCTCGACCGAAGCAAAACGTCATCGCCCACGGCTTACGACCCGGGTCCTTGGTGATGGCCTCCATAAACGTAGTGGAGTCTTCCTCGGATAGACCGCCAGACAAGAATGCAATACCTGGCACAGCGACAGGAACGGTACGGCGACAGGCTTCTACTGTGGCACGCGCCACCTCCTGCGGAGAATACTTTGTGGGGCAACGGTCCCCAGCGGTGACCATGTTGGGTTTTAGCAAACTTCCTTCCAGATAGACGTGGTGTCGGTTAAGCGCTTCATACACGTGTGATAGAACTTGCTCAGTTACTTTCTGCGCTGTTTGAAGGTCGTGTTGCCCTTCCATCAGAACCTGAGGCTCAACGAATGGGACTAGACCGTTCTGTAAGTCATGGGAACAAATTGTGGTGAAACTGAAGAAATGTAAAATATATGGAGACAAATACATGTACTACCCGACAACATATTAGTGTACCAAGGCATTCATTCCACTCTACACACACACACCACAGCCCGCCCTTTATCTAGCATAGACTAAGGGGTTCTCAGGGCATGACCAAAAACAACGCTGTTGGCACGACATTTGAAGCATCTCGCGAACATTTTTCGTGCAAAAATTGTGATTGCCTCCCTGTTGCGACATGCTGAATCTGGTCAGCGCTAGGGATAACCAACAAATGGCATCAAGTTTATAGGGCCATCACGGTTATCATCTGTCCAGTCACCGCCTTGTACATGTACATGTATGTCCATCGAGATCCTGGCGTGCACCCCGGGGACATGAGGATATTAAAACGCAAGATCGCACACGACTTGGCCAGAGTATCGTGATGCATTGTAAGCTACAAACGTAATTACAGCTTTTTCCGTAACATTCCTGCATCTACGTAACTGATTTCTACTTTCCAATAATACATCTTGCAATTTTCGACAAAATATACATGTAGGTTGAAAGAACTCATGGAATAAACTTGAAAATTTCCATGCGCGCACCCGGGGGGCTCAGGAGGCTCGAAAGAGCCCCCTCCCACCCCCCATTTAGCGAAGTGGACAAAAAGGTCTGCCTCAGAGAAACAAATACTCCGAAAAAAGTAGAAAACGATAAAAAGTCCACTAAAAGGTAGCAGATACCAAAATTCGGCGAATGTACAATTCATAGCTCTGAATTTACCCCGTGAGTCTTAGTAAAATGTCCACATTCTCAAACATTTTAGCCCCCATTTTTAGGCTGGGTGCGCGCATGTTTCTAATAAGGTTTTACACACAATGATGCTTGATTATATGTTCCAAAATTCCCAGTTAGTGAACACAAAGACTGCGAATACCCGTGAAAGTCAAAACCAAACAAAATGACTATTAAAAACAACAGCGAGGGATAAACCCCCTCAATGGAAAGCACCAAAATACACGCCGCTAATGTAATTAGTGAACCCCCGTCTAGACTTGTAGCCACCCATAGGGTACTAAGACAACCTTGGAAGTTTTAGGTTTTTTGATGGTTTCATGTCGAGGTAGCTCCCATGAAGCATTTTAGTTGGGTGGTAATCTTGACAAACCTGGAACATTTTTTGAATATGCAAACTAAGAGGCTGTCATGATGCAAAATTCTGTTTTTGTTTATGACTTCCTTATCAAGCGCCATAGGTAGATCATTTTGATGCTCTACCTAATTTCTAAGGTCAGTGAATTCAACAGAGATATGTTACAGGTGGATAAATCGTAAATTTGCATAATTCACTCAATTTAAGGTCTTTGTTTAAAATCTGCTTGGCTTATAGCTGGGATACAAAGCACTACAGGTAAATATTAATACTTCTTGTCGTATGTTTCTATGACCAATTAATTTAATGAAATCCGTTTGAAAGCTGTTACATGACAAATCTGCATAATTTATGCAAATGATGACCACCATTATCCAAAATTATGTTCCAGTTCCTAACTATCTTCTGGGGCACTCCATGTACATGAGGATCATCTGGATATTGGCACACATGCTTTCGTGGTCAGTGACTTCATTGAAATCAGTTTGCAAGTCCTTACATCAAAGTTTGCATAACTTATACTTTATGCAAATACGGGTAGACATTATTCGTGTCGAATGCTCTCGCAACAGATACAATTAATCCAGATGTAAGTTATGCACGTGAATCTAACAATTGTAATTAATTACAAGGTAACCACGATTCATGAAATGCATTTCCACGAAGCACAGTGTTCAACTACATGTAATTATAGAGGGGTGATAATACTGTCTGTGCAAGCGCATCTAAGTTCCAGTTACGATTCTCTAAACTCCAGTCCCGGATTAGCAGTCACCAAATCCCTACACTCGATTAAGGCACCGAAAAAACTCCATACATATTGACCAAGTAACGGGACCTGATCCCAAAGCCATGCCGTTCTTCTAGCTGCAAATTAGGGGTATGGTTATAGAATGTAGTCCTTGGCAATGGACTTTGGTCATCATGTATGAAGCCTTTCCGGTGCGCATGTAGAGTTCAGGGGTGAAAACGTGTGGATTGGTATCACGGGTTAGGGGTCTTCTGGTCCTGAACTGGAGTTTACGGGAGTTAGTTGGAGTATAGACGTGCCATCGTGGAATTATTTCCACGCCTTGCTTACGTTAGCTGCAAAATCATCACGGTAGATAACTCAATTACACTTAGTCAACTAAAAGCTAAAACTTTTAACACGAGATTTGAAACTACTAGATTTCAAGAACTGTTTCATTCTGATAACATCAGTATAATAGTATGCAATAATATAATGCTTCTGATATATATCTATGAACAATACTGTGATATTTTTCAACTTTTCCATGGCTTAGTAACATTAAAAAGTGCAGTACATTATACTATGAATTTATAAGATACATAATGTTTACCTCGATACTGCGATAATTGTTATGTGGAGTTATTGTTATATAGGACATCGAAAATGGCCACATTTGGTAAATTTCTGGACATTATAGCTCAGAAATGGCTGAGTGGATTCAAATGAAACTTTCAGACACCATGCGCTATGAACTGTTCTCCAAAGCGCTGTTTTAATTGTTTTTAAAAGTTTCCACTTTTATGATTTTTATAAATAAAATCAAAAGTTGTAGAACACGAAAATGAAATTATGATTTAGAAAGCTGTGACACAGTTTTTGAAATTTCATTTTGCATACCCGTACATCAAACAAAATTTGGTCATGTTAGCGATACCAGTGTTTTGCTACGGATGTACCTTTTCGTTCAATTTTACTAAAAAGACATTGTCACGTGATCTAAATAATAGTATATTGGTATAAAGACAAAAAACATACTCCGAAGGCTTTTTAGTTTCATATTACACATTTACTTAGAAAAAATCTATATATAGTTTTGTAGATAATTCGCTAAATACACATGGAAGTCGGAAACGTCCTACATAATATCCTTAAATTTTATCAATTTTAGCTGTTTTATACTTCTTACAAAAATACGGTCTCATATTTTCCTCAGCGTGACAGGATTTTATTCCGATATGGACTCAAGTCACAAGGAATGTGTACGGTGTCTTGTTGTTAATCGAAATAGAATCCTCTCACTGCAAGGAATGCTTATGAAAACTACTTATGCCACAGAAAAGGGCCTACTTCTTCGATTTTCGTTTTTAGTCAGCTAAACAGGGCAAAATGCAGCTTAAAATTCAAGTTCTAACCCTGCCCTGGTTTTAACTGTTTTGTGAAGGTTGGGACAGAGTTACAGCAGCCAGGTCTTATTTGTGACGACGACACGCGGAGCAGTGTAATTACATGTACTCTGCGCGTGTAAGCGCAGAGTACTGTTGTTCCTGGGTTTTCTTCAATTTTATTCTTCTTATTCTTATTCTTATTCTTATTACTCTGCGCGTGTAAGCGCAGAGTACTGTTGTTCCTGTGTTTTCTTCAATTTTATTCTTATTCTTATTCTTATTCTTATTCTTATTCTTATTACTCTGCTCGTGTACATGTAAGCGCAGAGTACTGTTGTTCCTGGGTTTTCTTCAATTTTATTCTTCTTATTCTTATTCATATTCTTATTACTCTGCGCGTGTAAGCGCAGAGTACTGTTGTTCCTGTGTTTTCTTCAATTTCATTCTTATTCTTATTCTTATTCTTATTCTTATTACTCTGCGCGTGTAAGCGCAGAGTACTGTTGTTCCTGTGTTTTCTTCAATTTTATTCTTCTTCTTATTCTTATTCTTCCGACGAACTTTGAGGCTTAATAACTCCAAATTGGGTACAGGTACGGTCTTTAAATTCAGAATATGACTTTTGACAGTATATAAATTTTGATTGGTTATATAATCATTTTCCACATTGCACCGGAAGAGGTAGTTTGGTGCAAAGGTCATATAATTTTCAAAATGCTACTCCTCCTTCAGTTTTTAAGCTATCTTTGTCAAATTCGGTGCACAGGTAAAAGTCAACATGACAATTTAAAAAATTACTTTGACCTTTTCAATCAGCAAATATTCTGATGTGTCAACCGTTAGACAACTGTGATTCTCAGCGTTATACACATTTTCCATGGGCTTTGCAATAATTCTCCTAAAGACGCTTAAAATGCACCGGATAAGGTCAATTAGTGCAAAGGTCATGTAACGTTCAAAATGTTATATCTCTTACGTTTTTCAAGGAATTCTTTTCAATTTCAGCACACTGGTTTAAGTCAACATGCCAATTAAATACCCTATTTTACTTCGCAATAGGTCTAACCAATCAGAAAAAATAGGTCAAAGGTCATTGAGTGCAAACTAAAAATTTGAGCTAGAGACTTCAGAATTAGGTATTTGTTTACTAAGTGCGATGAGTATGAATTCTAAATTTTCAGGTCATTTGGTGCACTCATGGGGTCATTAGGTGCATTTTTCTTCTGAAAGTTTGACCACTTCATTCGTCTTGTATTCTGAAGTGCTTAAAGTAAAACATCTGTGGTTATTAGCATTAACCACACTTTTAATCGAGTTAACAATTACTCCTTCTTCGGGGCTCATAATGCACCGGAAGAGGTAAATTAGTGGAAAGGTCATCAAAAAATTAATATGTAATTTCTCCTACAATTTTAAAGAATTCCTTTTCATATTGGTAAACAGGTTGCTGTCAGTAACTTCCCATAATAATTCCAGTAATACGCACGCGCAGAGTCCGTTATTGTCACGCCGTGACAATAATCTTTCTAGTTGACAATATGCACGCGACCTAAAATGAGCCAACACAAACAGACCTATATGTATTTATGATACCTATAGTAACTTTCGAGGGCAACTTTCCGGCAATCAAATGTTTACAAAGCTAATTAAATGATGCTTTAAATATGTCAGGTTGCATGCGCGCACCCAGAAGAGCTCGAGGGATCGCCAACGAGCCCCCTCTCCCCCAATTTGTCGAAGTGGGCAAAAAGGTCCTCTTCAGAGAAACAAGAAGTCCGAGAGAACGCGACAAAAGTCCAGTAGAAAGGCAGGAACTACCAAATTTCGGCAAACGCTCAATTCACAGCTCTGAACGCCGTACCTCGTTTTTTTAGTGAGATCTATTCCAAAAATTCGAGCTCCTCCCATATTTTAGGCTGGGTGCGCGCATGGGTTGTGTATAACTTGATTCATGATGTAATGACCCACTGATTTCATTACATTGATTACGAAAACATGGTCAAAAATATCAAGATAGACCACATTATAGTGCAGTGTAAGACAGTTATGAGCAGAAACAAAACTTAAAATAAGGCCGCCCTTACTTGCACAAAATATGAAATTTTTCATGCATCAACCTGTGCACTTATTTCTTTACATTAAGTGATCAAAAACACGGGTGCAAATATCGAATTTACCTCTGGTGCCTGATACGTGCGGTTATTAGGACAAATAGAATTTTAAAAAACGGCTGCCTCAGTTTGCATAACATATTCAAGTTTCGATGTTTCCACTTTCAAAATAGTTCCAATAAATTTACTGTTCAAACAATCATGGGTGCAGATATTAGTATACTTTGACCTGTGGTTCCTGCTACCTTACTTACATGTATATCCAGAAGTAGCTCCATTTAATTCACTGACCATAGAAACATTGGTTTAAATATCAAACTAAACTCATACATGTAGCAGTGCTTGGTGAGGAAGTTATAAGCAAAAATATATTTTCGCACAATGGCGACCTTAATTTACATAAAAGTGCTCAGGTACAGCTAAAACATTTAAGGGTCACCTAGACATGAAACAACCAAAATATGCTGCCAAGAGCTTCTTCCTGGCTACTGGACTAGTTGGCAAAATCATCGATCCCCGCTGACCGCTGAACACGAAGCATTGTCGTCTCGGCTTCTTGAATCATACCTACCTGTTGGCTGATGCTTGCATAACGGGCTAAGACATTGGCGTTCTCCCACATGGCTTGGTACGAAGGACAGTCGTCACCTATTGCCAGTGCACATCTCCATTTGGTAAACCCAGCGCCATCTTTCTTGAATTGCGCACATCTCTCAGAAAGTCCGTCCAAACCTATTGCCACGCATACTTTGTTATTTATTGTCTCGAACCAGGTTCATGTCTTAGAGGGTTCTTAGGTTCGTTCTGCACCTCATAGGAAAAAGGCTCGAGTAAAAGGAACGAACATTTGTCACAGTTGCATTCACTCATAATATCAAGGCGTCCACGTGTTCCAGAAATGGCTGTGATATAGGGTATAGAGTGACCTTTTTCGCTAACAACGCATGATGTCATGAAATCTGTGACATTCAAGATACATATAATTCTTAGTATGTTAGTTTGATAGTGTTATTACTTATTGATATTATTTCTTTGCTAGCCAATTGTTTGTGTTTATAGAAACTTGTTTTGGCTGTTAGCTGAGTCAGCGACCAACCCATCCGGTGCATCCACACCTGTTTTGATGATCTCTGTAGTAAACAAGATTGCGTAATGGTCATTCACAGAAACATTGCCTAAAGACAGCTGACCATTACCATATATGGCAAACACAACAGAGTAGTTCAGATGATTGTTGTGAAAGTTTTTAGAGTTGCTTCCTGTTATTTTCCTGTAGAATATTGAATCATAAAGTTTGGTGCATGCAACCCACATATTTGTTACTTGTATATAAATCCGTTCACTTGTCTAATAAAGACAGTCCTCATCTTGCTACTGCCAGTTGCTTTACTAGTGTATATTGAGTGTTCCACACTTAGTTACTGAATACAACCATCTCACTGACGGACCGAGACTGTCCTCAACACAACACAACGCTGCTACTAAGGCGAGTTACTCCACTATTCTACTACACATGACGCGACATTGCTTGGTCTCCTCAAATTTGGAGCTGAGCTGCTACGTTCTTTAGCAACGCTTTTGCTGAATGACGGCGCTGCAATTGTCAACCCTCTGACAGCAGCCATTTCATTTACAGAATTACACAAGTACTACCATTTTGCAAAGCTTCACGCATCCGTAACAAGATGGCGGCTATGGACACTTTTTGGTCGAGGCACTCCCAAAACTGTCATAGATCGAGAGACGGCGTTACTAATGCATCACGGGCATTATTCAGTGGCAGTAATTGGTTGCCTTTCTTACTCAGAACCCAGGATCATTACAATCCATCTTTACCACATGAATTCTGAATGTTCTCCCTGATCGCTGGCACATTTTTGAAATTCTTTTGTTAAATACTTATTTACTTTGAATACATTAGTCTTTGTCACGTGGTCAACTGGGTACCATTTTCATGCCATTTGCACACGTTTCATATTTTGTTTATGTCGATTTAATTTCGTTTGACATCATTATTTGTCAGCGTCAGAGTTGCCTGTATGAACACACGCTAGATGTCGCACTTCTCGTCCGGTCAACACGAAATATTCACTCTGCATGCAACTTTTCAACAGCTAAAGGCTTTGAATCCTTGGTCATAGATGGTACTCTTTACAGGCCCAGATTGTCATGAGTTCAAAATTGTGACAATATGGGTCAGCGCTACAGGCCCAAATTTCTACAGCAATTTCTACATACAGTGTGACAATCTGGGCTTGCCGGGGCCGCGTTCTGTCAATGCGTATGCTTGCGCACTCAATGCTGTCCGCAGGCCATTTTCTAAATTTTGCTTTGCTTAAAATCCGTTTCTTCCATCTGGTATTAACCACTTATCCTTATAAATTTGGACTCATCTTGTTCCTTGCTTTGTTTAGACGTGATCTCTGGACAAGGGAGGAATTAGTAATCTGTTATTTATTCAGAGGAAAGTTCTTTAAATTTCAGGTCACGGCGTATCTCATGAAATTTTAGGAGATACGAACTGCCGGTTCTTTCCGAGTACTGATATCGTCCCTACTCAGAGTAAGGAACAACTGAGTACCAGATTTATAGTGACTAGTAGTCTAACACACAAATTAAGTTTTTTGACGGTAGGTGGGTTCATAAGGACATCCATTTATTCAGAAATGTGATTTAAATTTGCATTTTAATGTAAAAAAACTTTTTTTTTACTCAATGCAATCTTTACTATTTTCGGAATAGCCCGTTACCTCTAATTTCATCGCTTTTATATATGTTCTATTCTACCTGTATTTCCAACTGAATTTACAAAACTCGACACATTCACAAGTCGAATTCCAGAAGTGTGAAAGTTAAAACATTGGAACTTTTTGATTTTATAGAATTAATTGGTTTTTAGTATCAAAAAGCTCAAAACGAAATTGCCTTCACATATTGTCACAGAGCTGCAGTTATAGGCCTCCTGAGGACTGCGGTTCACGGGTTATCTACTAGTATGATCCAGGCTCAAGATACGTACGCCACCGGTTCGAGACATCCCCTTAGGTGTGTTCAAAGTTTCCTGCGTCAAAAGCAAGATCGCACAAAACCGCGCAAAAGCCCGCTCATGAAAGGAGTGTGTTAATCAATTCATTCGTGAGTATATTGCCGTTTACACTACAGCAGTGGACACGGATCAGCTGACACGGAACAAGATGTTCCAGTGTGTAAACGGTATTGGCACGGAGCAGATTGGCACCGCGGTGACAACTTTTGCCACCCGTTTGTAAGGTGGGGCAATTTGCGCTCGAACATCTTGCTCCTTGTCAATTATGTGTCTAAACGCGTAACTGGGGCAAGGCGGAAAGGATCTCATCTCAACTGTGCTTGTGCAACGACCTACATGAACATACGGATTCTCTGTCTCTGTAACTCCCGCTATTTGAAAACCAGCGCATGTGCATTCCACTCTCCAGCGTACAACTTCCGTCTTGCCACACTTAATGAAATTAAGCGTGTAAACGGCACTTGACAGCGATCAAGTTGCTGCGTTTCAGTTGCGCTGGATCAAAAGCTGATGTCTACACGGGACTTATGTTCAGCACTTTATTGACGTAAACTAGCACAATGGCGGCCACTGAAAGTGGTGACACAGTTAAAACCATTGTAATTCGGTTTGAACACGGCAATGGCATAATTGGAAACAATGGTGCACCAAGGCATTGATTGATGACTAGCGATTAAAACTTTTAACAAGGGTTACGACAGTTTAGATTTCAGTGTGATATTTAGGAGCCTAGCGGTTACATAACAGTTAAACCTTGGACATGAGTTACCACTGGGTTCAGTTGGTCTGACCACAATTTTTATTTAAGACCTATAGCTGTAAGTATGTAATTACGGAATTCGATTCAATCTGTGGTGAATGCATCCATTTCAATAAATTACTTATAATTAAAAACGACATTTTAGGAAAGATCAGTCAAGTAATTCTCTTTGATAAAAATGTGGCAACAAATATTAATGCTGATAGGTTTATTCCAACAAAAGTCAATCAGTTATCAGTAGCTTTAAAATGCATGAATAAAGAGCGTTGCTTTACCTTGAGTTGTTGTTTCTCGTGAGCTGCCGGGAAGTTTAACTAGTCCCATATCGACATTTACGCCGGGAACTATCCCCGCGTCAATCAGTACCTTGGGGAACGATTCACCGGCGTCCGTTTCCTGATAGAAAGCGTCAGGGTACATTATTACCCCACCCAGATGATCGCCCAAAGACTTGCCACCCGCCGTGTAGAGCAGCTGGCGATAACGACGGCGATTTTCCACGTTGTTATCCACATCTATGGTGACGAATCGTCTACCCATCGAAGCTGAAAGAACAGAGATACATTATGACTTCGTCCCTTTCAGTAAGCAGAAGTTTTATTTATTAAAAAGTTTAAATGCTTTGTTCTTGTCCTTTGTTTTAAGTCATAATTGCTATGCCGAAAAGTCACAATGTACCTTGAGCACAGGACTCTTCAACAATCACTTGTAGTGATCAGTTCAGTACACAGAAGGATGACAACAAAAAAAAAACGGTGACTACTGACTACTAACCTTGTCACGCGCGAAGATCATAGCAGTGCCCAGAAATAGTGCGAGAGCGCACAGAATAAAACGAGGTCACGTATCTTCAACTCCCGTTTTTTAGAACAACAAGCAGTTCAAACCTTTTTATGTATGATTATATTGTNCGTCAGGGTACATTATTACCCCACCCAGATGATCGCCCAAAGACTTGCCACCCGCCGTGTAGAGCAGCTGGCGATAACGACGGCGATTTTCCACGTTGTTATCCACATCTATGGTGACGAATCGTCTACCCATCGAAGCTGAAAGAACAGAGATACATTATGACTTCGTCCCTTTCAGTAAGCAGAAGTTTTATTTATTAAAAAGTTTAAATGCTTTGTTCTTGTCCTTTGTTTTAAGTCATAATTGCTATGCCGAAAAGTCACAATGTACCTTGAGCACAGGACTCTTCAACAATCACTTGTAGTGATCAGTTCAGTACACAAAAGGATGACAACAAAAAAAAAACGGTGACTACTGACTACTAACCTTGTCACGCGCGAAGATCATAGCAGTGCCCAGAAATAGTGCGAGAGCGCACAGAATAAAACGAGGTCACATATCTTCAACTCCCGTTTTTTAGAACAACAAGCAGTTCAAACCTTTTTATGTATGATTATATTGTCTACGTCGTACTCTGTTTTCTCATGATTTGAATATAGAGTCCATAATCAGTGGCAGATTTAGAGGGGTGCCAAGGGAGCCATGCCCCCTTGAAATTCTACCAGATTACATTTGGCAATTCGGGGGTGGGAATGTTTGACGGGCAAAATCCTGACTAGTGTTCTGCCCTGCCCCCCCCCCCTAACTAAAAATCCTTGATCCACCCCTGATAATACTGAACGCTCCATAGGCTAAATATGAGATAGATCTTGTACGTATCGACGTTGCCGTGACGTTACCTGCAGGTCGAGATTTTCACTGATCTAGTTGCCCTCTTGACGCAGCTGCTGAATAGCTACAGGCTAGCGACGGAATTGATAACTTTTCTTTTACCAGACTGTGGTGTTTCTGATTCCATGAAAAATGCATCAGTTTGTGTTTTGGTAATCCTGAGACTTCAATTGTATAAAAAACGTTCATTTAACTCAAATTTACTGTCTCGAGAAAAGATTTGCAATAAATTAGGAACTTGGTTCACTGTTGGCCATGCACAAAAGGAATTAAAGTGGTAGACATTCTTTACAACTTCTTGCGATCAACACGAACCAGTAACTGATCAAACAAATCAGAATCATCAATATCTTGCAAATGAAATTTACAAGTGTACTCAACCAGGGGTACCAAATTTCACTTACCTGGCGGTTCATCTGATGCCAGTACTCCTTTACCAGGGGCAACGATGGCGGATGCTATTTTGGAAAGTTCATCCATTTGTACGGAGGAGAGCGATTGGCAAAATTTTGACATGGTAAATCACTAAGTGCAAGGTACTGAAAAAGTAACAACATTATTCTTCAATCACATTTTTATTCAAAAACCCAAATGCATTGAAAAAAAATTAAGAAATAAGAAATTCATGAAATCAAACGGATCTTCAGGCCTTCAAAACATGCACTAAAGTACACAGGGAACAGCTCAATACTATGGTGGTTCACTACTTCGAGGGTTCGATACTCTGAGGGTTCACTATTGCGATACATGTAGTTCGCTATTCTGATGGTTCTGTACTCCGAGGGTTCACTACTTCGAATGTTCATCGCTAGCAGGGTTCACTATTCCGACGGTTCGCTACTTCGAAGGTTCACTACTCCGATGGTTGAATACTCTGCGGGTTGAGTATTCCGAAGGTTGACTACTCCGAGGGTTCATTAGTCAGGGTTTACTACTCCGGAGTTCACTATTCCGAGAGTTCGCTACTCCGGGGGCTAACTATGCTTTGAAGATTCACTTCATTTCTAAGTCGAGTGTAATTTTTGTATGCAAAAATACACGGTAACTCGATTATTATAAAAGGTGTTGTACCTACCGAAAACAACGCCCCGCCATGAATGCACTCTTGGGTCTCGTGGGATTCAAAGCTTGTCTTGTGAATGCGGGAAAACGAGCTCGCATTTGCGGCATTTTAGAAATTTGATATAGTGATGTGAATGTTCGACCACGCGGTCCCCTAGACGGTAGCATTGCTGTGATTTCATGAGGTAGCCCTCAAACAACCCAGACTTGCAAAAATCTTGTTAGCAGCCAACATTGTGAGTCACATTTTTTAAACCTACAGGAAATTTGTTTTCAGAAACTATTGTTAGCTCAAGTCTGACATTTGGCAGGAAAGTTGCGGTTTTGGGATGAAAACTGTCAGTTTTACGTTTTTGCCTTTTTTGGGGCCTCGTTTCTATTTCAGTGAAGGTACGTTAAAGAGTCAAATATATCTACGAGTCAGAATAAAGTTCTTGAAATCACGTGTTTCGGTTTTTGATATGAAACGGGTAGATTTTGAAAGTAGAAACGAGAGGTCCGCCAGTAAGTCCTCGCAGGTTCCCCAGGTGCCTAGCCAGCACGCGCGTGAGTGCTGGTTACCACCTAGCGGCACGCAGGGCACCAGTCAATGTGCACTGTCAGCTCAACCCATATGAGTACTGTGCAGTGCCTCTCAGTATTTAAATAAATGGACACAATTATAATACCTTATGCGTGTCAGTTCCGCCTCATTAGAGTGGTCGGGAATCTCGGCCGGGAGCAGCGAGTTTATACTTCAATGAACTATTTGGAATATTGAATGAAATGTAACTACATACACAGGGCTGACTCCGTTTTACAAAAAACAGTTAACACTGAAGTCTTGTCTTTGTATTAACGTCTACATAAACACCGTAACCCAGTCGTGCTGTCTTACGTACACATCCACTACACGAAAAAGAAGACGTGAAATCCACTGACTATTGGCTAACCCCCAAAGACTTACAACGTTAACTTGTCCTATTAGTGGCGCCTATATGCTTGTACATGTACATGTATGTACACACTGCACTCCGTGTTGCAGTACAAACTTGCCTGTTACTGTATCATGGAACGTCACATGTACACGTAGCTCGGGCGTCGCAGGTGTTTTGTTCTACTGCGTTAGCAAGTTTTCTATTGATCGATTCAGTACACGTCACGTTTTTATGTGCACACAGACGCACACAAATGTGAGTGATTGCATTGTCCACCTTTGTGTTAGCCTACCCGTTCTCCGTATCAGGTTTTTGAGCGTTACTGGTATTAAACCCTCAGATAAAAATAGACGAACTATAGTGTATTTCATTATCGATTATTTATACAGTAGACAAAAGCTACCCCAGACTGGTAACTGAAGACGAAAAAGGTGCGCCCATTGTATATAACCATTAAATGTATGCTTAATCTTTGTGGGACAGTACCACTGAGTTCCGGATTTTTGTGGCCCAGCGGGGCAATTCTATTCATGGGACCTACTGCTCTTGCACCAAACATCACCTGGATATAACACTATATTTTGTGGATGGACCACGGGAGTTGGCAGGCAGGCAACTCTGGGCGGTCGGAAAAAACATAAGTTCTCGATTACTCTTAATTCAGTACTTTGAGGTGACATTGTTAAGATAAGAGCTGTTTGAAGAATTAAGTCATTGACGATAATAGTGGCCACATTTCAATTCGTCGTAAAATTTTGAATACTGATCTTTTTTCACAAAAATCACCCAACTGATATGATTTTATATCCAGTAGTCTCACTAACCATGTTTTATTACCATACCTAGAGACCGGACAGACATATTCAGGTCACTGGTCGGTGCCCGGTTGCAAGAAACAAGACCCAAGTAAGATTTATCCCAAACAGCACCGTGCCAGTGCATACGTAGGTAACGTCTTACCGTAGGGTTAGCTGTGCAGTGCATGTTATAAACTTAATTCCTCTTCTAACCAGTTTTTGTCTCTTATTGTATCTCAACGTTGTCTAGGGTTCCTGTTGCCTGTATAGTTGTCAGCAACCTGGGCTGCACGTTCGCACTCTTTATCAGGAATTATACGCACGAGCATCGCACCTTATGCATGCAAACACAATATCGTTTCACGTGGCTCGTTCGTATGATTCGGATGCTCGTGCTTATGATTTGTGTTTGTACATGTACATGTATGTGGGATTTTTGTGGTTGGTGTGCATGATTTTTGTTCGTATACGTGATTTTGGGTTCGTATGCATGATACGTGGGTTAGCATGCATGATTCATAGGTTCGTAGGTGGTTTAAACGTAAGACGCGATGCTCGTGCGTATGATTCGATGGTCTCCTGCTTATGGCCCGGATTACAGACTCGAAATGACTAAAATAGAAGCACTTATTTATAAAGTGTGTCAAAAATACTAGGGAGGCAAATTATCAGAGTAGTGAACCATTGTATCAAGTTCTAAGGTCCCAAAATGAGCCAGGACACGAACTCTAGACACTTCTGGGTATTCATTAGTTTATACGACCACTAAAATCGTCCGAATTTCTTTTGTTGTCTAACAATTCGCAATCCATAAAAATCTTGCACAGTTTTGGTTATAGGAACCTTGTATTAGTGTAAAGGAGAATGCCACCCAAAAAACCTAGTTTGTATCAATTTAGACAGCATAGATTATAGACAACAGATTCGCAACTCCGGCATATTCTTACGTGCTGAGCTAAGCTCTCCTGACCTTTCTGATGCAGTTTCCGGTTAGTGTATTTTGACGAGAAATACTTGCATCTACTTTACTGTCCAAAACAACGAAAAAATATTAATTTCGGCATTGAAACGCTTTTCAAAGTCTTTCAATAGTAGAAGTGTTGGTATTGTGAGTACTTTTGGCAATGCTACAGGTAATTAATTACAAAATTCAAACTTCGGTGCCGACTGTCGTCTGCTTGCCCAATAGCAGCAGTTTTTGATTTATGGTTCACATAGGCCTACTGAGAAAACTAAGAAAGGCATGTTTATATATCAACATTCTCAAGTGAGCAGTTCTTCTGGGAAGTGTTGAGTGGCCCTTAACAGGGCCGTTAGTTGTAGGTATAGCGTGAAATGGTTCTTAAAAGAACCGTTGAATAATTCAACATAAATCACACAGTATACCATGCTCACTCAAGTACTGAAGGTCCTCTTCATTCAAGTTTTCATCTGGGAAGGTTGGATGAAAACAGAGGAGATGACAACTGAATATCGATGACAGTTGTAACACCTTATGTAAATGTTACCGTTCTCCAAAGTTTTCACGAACCCTGCCTTTTTCAGTTCTTGTTCCTGGATTCAGAAGTAGCCCTGAACCATAGGGAAAAAAGACATAATACGAAAACGAATCAAATTTTGAAAATCATCGCCTTCGTGCGATTCCGTGTTGCTGTCGCCAGACTGATGTTCCTCCCCCACATCAATGTCGAAAATCGACGTTACAAGTGATGGAAACTTGTGTCCTTTGTTTCTAACTTTTAACCCATGTTTTAAGAAAGGGGTGTACTGATTTTGTCTAACGTTGATAGAGCATAACTTTTGGTTTTTACAATGCATTAATTGTGTTGAATGCATTCATATTAGGTGGCTTCATTGAGTTGAACAGAAAGTAAACTAAATGTTACACAATAAAGTTTTGAAAATAAATAGAACAGTAAAACAGGACTCCCTAAAAATCGAGCCGTTTTCGAAAACTTTGCGCCATTGGTGATCTGATTGGTTAATGCATTTACGGCGGGAAAATAATAGACCAAGTATCGTGCACGTGTGCACTGTAGCAACACTTTGTATCTTATTCTTATTTGGCCAATCTGTTGATACAGTAAATTTCCTTATTTATGCCTATCCTGATTTGACTGCAACTTGAGCTTGTTGGGTTCTATCATATATTGGGTTGGCATTGGGACCGACATGATGCTTACTCGAATGGGCTTCATTTTACCAAGTATTTCAAATTGAGGTGAAGTAAATAAACAAAGTGGGTGATTATCATCACCAGAATTTCATCATTAGTATCTTTTGCAGGGTGCTTAAATTTTCTGAGACTAGGGATTGTCAGATTTGTAAGGTAGAAGTGTTTCGCTGGATTTCCAGGTCTGTGGCGTTATTTATACCGGACCAAAATTAAAAAACAGACCTTTGTTTGAATCAGGAGCTGTATGATACACATTTATTAGACGTGCGCAGGCATTGCACTGATCACTTGGAACCATTTTTATGGTTTATTAATATATAGTTAAAACAAGCTGAGGAGCTTGAAACCTGATTCACGGCAATTTTTGGCAGTGGTATTTTCTGAAAAATGCTCGTAAGTTGACAACAAAGTTTGATAGCAATGCACTGCAGTTTTGTAGAAACTCTGTTCATAGGTTACAGATGTGTCACAGAGCGTAACTTTGATGAATGGTAGCTTACGATTTCACCTGTTTCGGAGACCGGGTTTCAACCACTTTTGGGCTATAAAGCGCCCCCTTCCTGAAGCGGGTTTTTCTAAGCACCCTGGCCGCTTATTAGGGCGCATACGGTAGTATTTCAGAAGGGCAATACTTAGTATCCTTTATGCACGGGACCCTTTTGTTACATTAGGAGTGGGATTGGCTCATTATGTACCCTACAGGTGGCATAGGACTTTACAAAACTGGTTGAAGAATTTTGTTTTCGTCAAACGTTCGTTTGAAAGGCTTAAGTAAGGACTTAAGGCGGAAATTTAAAAAAAAATATGTCCGCTTACAAAAAAATTAACATTGAATAACAAAAACAACTTTTACACCCCTCTGGTGTTCCTGTTCCATGTTTTCAAAGAAGTTGGTTACATTTTCATAGACTGCAGTCGAGAGATTTTGTGCGGCATATATTCGACATGAAATGAGTGTGTAACCTGCTGTTGAATTGCGAGATAGATTTTGTCTGGTCCGGGTGGTTACTTATGAAGTATTAATGTAATCTTTATTTATGTTAAAGGTTTTATCAGCGTTCTATTTATTTGTACACGAATGTGAATTTGTTGAAATTGCTGATCCAAATCCTGGCCAAGTGTGCGCATTCTGCTGAGACCAACCGTCTGATGAGGGCCAGCGAAGAGTAATTTGGTTAATTCGCTCACTAGGCTATGGCTGAACTTCCTCGTAAGGACAAGAGGTTACGAGTCACTACCTTTGGAAGAAATTTAGTGGATAATTTTCGTCAAAAAGTTTACCAGATAGTTTTCATCAAAACGGAGAAAACAAAATGGATTTGTGAAGACAGGATTAAGTAGTAGAGTCTCTTAAAAACATTCATCTTCGAAGTGCCTTGAACAAATGCATAAAGTCTTATTGCTGAAACAATTGCCATTCAAGTTGACACAAGAAGTAAGGTTTTCTTCCCACAGCCGATTATGGGGTCTTCGGATGGTATGGAAGCTAATTCCTTTGCATTTCGCGTGTGTGGCCGAACAACCAGCCACACAGTAGCCGACCATGATTAGCAGACGACGTACTTGCCGGAAATTGTACCAGAAAATTTGCCAGGTGTCGCCAGTGAATAATGACGTAAGGGCTTGTGCGTAAGCTCACAGATTTCGTTCATTGAAAGTATACGGAGTTGGCGGTCCATGTACTATAGTCTATGATAACAGCAAGTACAGCCCTTTTACCTGACACCTGACGGTAGACAGAGATTTTAAACTTAACCAATGAGGTCAGAACTTCGAATGCAATCTGTTCAGCAGTTCACAACACGCTTATTGGTGTCAGCTAATCGCTTGAATTCATCGTTTTACACCAATAAATCATCAAAATTTGATGTAAAATCTTTAAAAATACATCGAGTTATTTAACAAACGTGCCACTTTATTTCGCTGTTACGGATTTTCAGGTATATGAACGTACCGCAGCCTACAAAGTTCGATAGGCCAATTTACCAAGATCGGTCGCGGGAGTTTCGTTTCTGTTCGGTGATAAATTAGAATTATTTGTCCGTGAAATGCACAGGAGAACATAGCTGTGTGTTGTAATTTTAGACATGCGATTTGTTTTCAATTC
Organism: Phoronis australis; assembly: GCA_002633005.1. NCBI lineage: Eukaryota > Metazoa > Phoronida > Phoronidae > Phoronis > Phoronis australis. Next base: position 309,121 of record NMRA01000220.1, on the reverse strand, counting down.
TTAACACACAAAACGCTTGTTATCCTGGCCAGTGGCTCGGAATAACACGATCAGTCCCATCGCGGCCGGACTGAAGACAAAACGAACATATACATGTACCAGCCAAAGTTGGAAATTAAACTTCCAGTCACGAAAAGAATATACTAGTGAGCCAAAGAAAAATGTGCAAGTAATTATTTTGGGGAATTAGCCACGAAACTGCAAATTTACTTACATTGTACTAGCTCGTCGCCGGGGGCCGCCTTCCACAGAAATGTCAGGGCAAAAGTTGTACAGCAACAATGATTCGAATAATGTATATGAATATCTAAATAGAGATTCCCCTAACATCTAACCGTAGGATATAAATCTAGTTATTGTTTCACAACAGCTTTCTGTCAGCAAACACTGAATTAGCATGCGCTAACACGGGCTTGGTGCCCGGTCAATTAGTTTATTGCAAAAAAGCCGGTAACGCAGTGATTTGTTCATTGCTGGCTTCTCAAAACATTTGCACTCACGAACACTCTAACGCATTACAAATTGTATCTAAGGAGACAGGTCGTTTTGTTTCAGTTTTATATAAACATCGGTTGGGGTGAGAATAATTCATTTTGAAACAGAAAGCACAATTATAATAAACGTCAACGTGGCAACTCGCAATCCCGGCTTAGACGAGTGCTCATCCGACGAAGACTTCGCTGGTCGATCGTTAGGTTCCACAGGCTATCAGTTCGAACCGGAATACATTGATCAAGAAATAATTGAGAGGCTCTGTGAACGTGCACAGACAACGGAACACATGGATAATTCCGAAAACCGTTTGAATGACTGCGGAGCCAACTGCAGGTACGATAATGGAAACGACTGACGCTTGCGTTTGCTGCCACGAAATTCTGCAAGTAGTACGCCTTCTTGGAAAAGTGCAGATGAGTCACAGACAATCCTAATTTTGTACCGCATCTAAACAGAGGTGTGCTTACGATGTTTTTTAGGGCTGAGAAAAAGAACTGGCGAAAACATCCTACTCCCAGAGGACCAAACAGAAATCTGACGAACGAGTCAGTCATCAAATAGGTTATATAAAACGTTATGTTCTCACTCCTTGAATTAATTGTGAGGTAATTGTTTATGGTTTCGTGGCAAACTACTGATCAACAACCGGTCTGACAAAGTGTAGCCACTGACAGACACGGAGAATTTTCACGGCCTCATACTTGGTATTAACGGCGTACTTTTCATTCTTCACTACCGCGGGCCACTTCCGAAGCATTATGGGCTCTCGAGGAAGCCGAAAAAAATTATATACCCGCATTTCTCGCAGCTTCATAGTTCGCACAAGCGGGAATGATTAATACCACACCATAGCGGCACTCACTCTGCAGAAGAACCACTGGCGTCGCTGCGTCGTTTCTCATCTTCCTCACAGGTTAACGCGACATCTCTCGGTGAGGTAAGATCGACCGGGTACGAGGTGATGTGGATATAGACCGATTAAGACGGTAAAAAAGACTAATACAATGAGGTGGCATTCCAGTGGCGGATTTAGAGGGTTGGGGCAAGGGGACCACAGCCCCCCTAAAATTCTCCCAAATTCCATTTGGCAGTTCGGGGGTGTGAATGTCTGACCGGCAAAACCCTGGCTAATACTCTGTCCTTCCCCCCAACTCAAAATCCTGGATCCGCCCCTGCATTCTCCTTTAAATTCAAAGGAAAACACAGTCATAATAATGTCAATACTTTTATTTTCAATAAATAGTAACATTTTTGATAAGTAGAACGTGAAAAAAGTCACCCTTCCAAGCCACAAGCCCGTATTTCTCTTCTTTTGGAGTAGCCCCCGGGAGCCAGGATTTCATAAGGGCTTCCTTTAGAATTCCCCTGAATAGCCACCCGGCATTTAAAACTAGTGTAGAAAATATGTGGTCATTCATTTACTGCGCTTATTCTGAAACTGATTGGATGCATAGTAGGGCTCGTTGAGAGAATCGAAAGAATTTGACCGCGGGCGTCATCAGTGCACATGGCGGCGTTTTTCCGTTCAGTGACTTTACTAGACGTACAGGGTTGTGAGTGTGTGATAACATCTAGCTTCTTTGTTAACTGCCAAGCACAGTCTTTTGTCTGGTATGACAACAGCCTGGCCAGTTATCTACCAGGCTTATTATAGAGCACGTGTGAACACAATCAAACCCAGAGCGAATTGGTACATTCAGAAAAAACATTGTAGCAATTTCGGTTGTAGTTTATGGGCAAGTTTGGCAATTCAAAAGGTAAACATGATCATCATTTGACGAGGATTTCAGAAATGCTCTTGGTTTTTGTTCAAATATGTTATAACTTAACTTTTATTTTAGCAGCACAGCCCGGCCGTCAGTGTAGATATGATCTACTGCAGATTAGAGCAATTGTCGAACAAAAGAGAGCTGACCCTCCAACCAAAACTGCCAGAATGGAGTTCATCAGTCGTGTAAGATATTGGCTACATGGGTGTTCTTCCCAACTTGATGTTGGGCTATAGAATCGAACAAGTTAGGAGCACCGTGCATGTACTCATTCAATTTTCCTGACAGGAGTTCGTTTGACCGCCACCGGGGCTTTTTCGACGGTATTTAGGTTTGTGTGGGGGTTTGTTACTTTGGAGCAACTGCTGAGCAGTTAATTTGAGGATCTACATGTACTTGCCTATGCGGCTTGCTTTTTAACTTGCCCACCGGGCAGGTATTTTTCAAATTCCACTTGCCTGACGTAAAATGTAAATATACACGGGCAATCGGGCAACCCGTATTGAGCCCTGAATCTCTTGAAGCATGACATCATAGTCGCTGCACGTATGGTTATGAAAAAATTATACTCAATACAAAGCGTAACTTTTTTCTTTTAGGTTAAAACATGATACCAGGCTTGATTTGAAATTACAAAAAACGTGTTTATAGCGTATTCGGTGTTTGTCTATTTTTCATAGATCAGATCAAACAGGAAGAACGACAAAGAAACGCGACTAAATGTCGCCCAAACTCAACAGTCCTAACAATTAGAGCCTATATACATGTAAAAAGACAAATGTAGACGGTTGAAAATGAACAAAGAAATTGCTGAAACTAGACTCACAACAACTCTTTTTAATGGAGCCTATTTCCGTAATGCCAATTTTGTGGATAAAATGTGTATAGTTTGGAGAGACGGAATAAGCAACGACATAACATTTACTGCCAACTGTCGACGAGTACTCCTCTACCGGAAATGATCCTCATACGGATAGACTGCCACTCTCTGTCTCAACAGTGATTAGGGACAAAGACGTTAACAAGACTATTCACCGCAGCCATTATTGTGTGATGGACCGTGTGCGCCGACAAAGTAGGCGGCGAGGCGATTTTAGTTTGTCAAACTCAAAATTGTGGAGTGTCTTTGTTTAAAATATTGAGAACAAAAATATGAGCAGTCTTGTGGAAAATACACATAGGCAAAATATAGAGTACACCAAGACAAAATTTGGGCTGCAAAGGTAATATAAATTACAAGAAATACATCATAAGGAAAAGGGTAACTCAGTAATGAGAGGTGTTCTGGGGAAGTAGATGATTGGAGGGTGGGCAGGTACAGAACCTGTAGGACTTTGTCCAAGGGGGTCAGGGAAGTAATAAACATAAGACTGATCTGCTGAAGGAGAGGTAGGAGCAAAAAACGGGGGGTGGGGCGCCCCTCAACAAAAAAGTTGGGGGCGGAGATAGCCTTCTGCGCTCAACTATTCCAGGTGTTAATATCTTAATGAATTACCAAAACTTTTAACACACAAAATTTGTTTTGAAATAAAATTGAAAAATTAACAGACTCTCCTCCCCCTACCATCAAATGTTTCCTACGTCAACGTCCAAAAACTGCCCTCTTACGCCGTCTTTACACGGGTTTAGATGTTTGTTTCAAAAATTCACATCTTACGACATTCTACATTCAAGCAGGGATGTCTGTGTCTAGTTGCATGAAAAACTCCTAAATAGCGACTCAACAAGGGCATATCCAGGCTTTTTAAAGGGGGTGGGGTCAGATCGAAGATTTTTAGGAAGGATGTTCCAAGTCAACAATTTGAAAATTCCAGATTTGATATAACTAAAATCAAGGGAAAATGGGGGTCCGGACACCTTTGACCCCCTGGATCCGCCTGTGGTCAACTGACTTGCCTGAATCTTTTGCATATCCGCTTCGTTCTGTACTCATAGTTGTAATATTTTCCTATCATTTTATCTTCATTACGAGCTCCTCTATTGACTTGTGGTGACATTTTCTAACAATATAACTAAAAACTGAGCCCTTAATCCAGCCAAAATATTTAGGTACTCAGTACTTGTATTAGGGGCGTTGCATGAGAAGATTCCTACTTCTTTTCAATCATAATGGAATTCAATGTAGAAAGCTCAAAAATACGCAGTGGATTTAGGGAACATATTGGAGACGCTATTTGTTACTGTTTCATGAAACAAGCTCTCGTAAACCATTCGGATTTTTTAAAATCAACCATCAGCAGTTAGCTAAAGCCATATTCAACCTAGGTCGGCAAGTAAAAATGGCCAAGTTCAAAGTAAGATGTTTTAAAGTCCAAGAAGCACACGCTGTTAACCCTTATTACATGGTTAGAGGATGTTACAAGGATCCAAGAAGTGCCTACCCCATAACTAATACACAATCCGTAATAAAATAAAGTTTAAATAAACGCGCAACTCACGATTCGGACCCGAAGAATATACCGCCATTTTGAACTTACCGCGAACCCGGAAGTACAATTCATTCAGGAATCCAGGCTTAGTATACGCTGTCTGTGCGACTGAAGCAGTGTCTGTTACCAGCCTACAACGGGCATAATATAATCGACAGCGCGCCTTAACGTTAATAAAATCAAAATACGGACAATTTTATCGAAATTGCTGACGAAATGAAGCGAATAAATTTTGAGAGAAATTATTTGCCGGACTCGGGCCCCTCAGCCGATCGGACCCGGTGCTTCTCTGACTGAGGCAGACCTTTTCCTATTTCTCCAAATAGTGGGATCGTTCGAGCAAATAAGTATGACGAGTCCAATACAAAATGTTATCATTTTTTATTTATTAAACAGTGAGTACGATGGAAGTGACCTTACAACTGAACCACATCGATAATTGTAAATTGAGTAGAGGTGGCAATCTCAATGGCAGAATTGCAAAAATCCATCACATGAAAATTTACCAGTAAACTTGGTTTTGAACTGTATGATGTTTTTTACAATTATGAATTAATCTATTGAAATAATAGTAAACCCAAGGCATCAAGAAATGTTTCCTGAAGATGCTAGTGAACATATCATTTACGGCAAGCTAATTATATCATGCTTTCGTCACTCAATCATTGAAATGAAAGAAAAAAAATCCGAGGACAATTATGATTTAATCATTTAGGTATTACACAGTTCAAATCAAAATCAAGTGCTTTCAGCCGGAACTCTATAATTGGTTTCAGTTCCTATTACCATGGTGACCGAATAGTGTTTCCTTACACCAGAACTTGACAAGCATGATTTAAAAAATATGAAGTTGCAAGGAACAAGAATTGGAGGCTTGAAGCTTCACAATCCAACATAGACTATTTCTCTAATTAAGATTCTTCATATTGTTGACTTGATAACCTGAATTAAGAAAGCAACAAGTTACAAAACATAACTTCAAAGCAATTTAGACTTAAAATTTAGAAAAATATGAATCATTCTTGGCACCTAATCAAGCCTTGAACAGCAGTTGACAGTCAAACAAAAAACCATTTCAAAATTATTTCAACTAATTTTTAGCTTAGTGTAAGATCACCTGAATGAGAAATTCACAGTAAAATAATTCGAATATACCTTATATTTTGCACAAAAACACGAAAATTGAGCAAAGTTCCTTTTTTCTAGCAACGTTTGTCAAAATGTATCAACGTTAAATCTTCATAAATTACAAAGTAACCGGTTGAACATGCCTTTCAGTTCGGCAAAAGCCGCCATATTGTCGGTGTCTCCAGTGAGCACATTTATCACTTAATAAGAAACAACTGCGAGGCTGGTGAATACTGTTGAATCGTGCAGAATAGTACTGTAAGTAAAGATATGTCTCACTAAATTTTACCGTAAATTGTTGGCTAAATCAATTTACACAAAGTTTTAAACTCGTAACATATTCCGCTGTCGTCAAAGATGGCCAACCCCATCCAAACAAAGTGACCCAAATTTCGCCACAAAAACTGCAATAACTTTGCACTGCTGGCCCCGATTTTGATAATTTTCGATTTTTACTGGGTAGGATGCATTATCTTTCCGATGATAGTAAAGTACTTTTTAAAAAGGAATAAGAAATTCAAAACGAAAAAAATATGTTCGACCGCCCTACATACAGTGTAACAGGAACTAAACACCTATGCTATTTCAACATAATAAACAAAAGTACGCGTAATATTTCAAAAAAAAATTAACGACCGCTAATTACGAACTGTAAATACACAAAAAAAAAACGAATCACGAGATATTCCCAATAAAACAAAATAATTAAGACTTTTCGAGCTACCGATAGCACTTTCAGTTACAAGGAAAAAATGGTGGCGTTCAGGACAAGTTCTTGAACTGATGAGCCGGAAATGTGGTTACGGAAATAACCGATGACAGCCGGTAGAAGGTCAAATACAGGTAAAAACGCTTGTGGAACGACAGGCGAAAATAATATAACGAAAGGGTATCGAAAATAAGACTTTATTTATTAAGTATTTTCGGATACTGGGGCCACATTGGCATTTTAAGATAAGGACTTTAATGCCCGTGTCAAAACAAAACTCTAAACAAACGACATCGTCACTGAGAGTAACGGGGTTTCCAAGGTAACACACATACTACTGAAGTACTCACCGATGTGGGGCTCAATATGCCTTTAAAAGAACACTTCCTTCAACACTTCCAATGACAGCATGCTAAGCCATGCAATTAATATTTACTATGCACAGGAGTCCATACCATCATAGAAATAAATATGCACTTCGAAATGAAGTCAAATTGCACAAAAAGCGATGATTTTGTTTAAAACGGGACGACATATCACTTAAATTCGTCCAAAAATGAAAGGTTGCTGGTGTATCCCAGCCATAAATTTAAATACTGTACTATGAAGTTTCATCAGAATCTGTCAAGTCGCTTTGAAAAATAATTGAAAAAACAAGGAAAATATGGCGGATGCAGAATAAGAGACTCACTTTTTAGCTATATTATTAGAAAACGTCATCTACTCACCTTTGATTACTGAGTCATCCTCTCGCTTATTATGTATTTCTCGTAATTTATATTACTTTTGCTGGCCAATATTTTTCTTGGTTTATTCTATATTTTGTCTATGCGTATTTTTCCATTACACTGTTCTTATATTATGTCCTCGAATGTTTTAAACAAAGACACTTCACAATTTTGAATTTGACAAACTAAAATCGGCCATGTCCATGGTAGCCGACGCCTCGCGTACTTCGTCGGTGCACATACATCCGTTAGATGTCGCCAAGGTCTATGAAACAATAATGGCGGCGGCCAAAGTGAATAGTCTTGTTAACGTCTTTGTTCAGGGTTTCCAGTTATTGTAGGCCTAATACATGTGACCTAGTTAAAGGTCTCTCTGCCAATGAAACTTCTTTTACGTGAAAAAAATCGTTTCCAGTGACGGATTTAAGAGGGACCAAGGGTAGGGTGAGCAAACCCAAATACAAATATCATCAGAAACACTTGAAAAGAGTGTTAAATGATAGCTTTAGACATGCAGTTTATACAATGTTTTTGAATTTTTCAAATCGGTTTGTCGGTTCTCGAGTTATTCGAATTTTAGAGCCTCAAAAATGGCCTTTTTTCAGCAAAGAGCACCATGAATTTTCAGGACACAGAAAATGGCAAGTTTAGACAACAATATTTGGGAATCCATAGGTCAGAGTGTCCTTAAAACAAGATGGAGAGTCCTTTGCAAGTAGCTTAACAACATGGCATAGACACCAAACCACAAATTATTATATTTTGCACCAACAAGAACAACAAAAATTGAAAAATTCACCATCGACTTGTGACAGGACATTTTTGCGCCTGAAGCTAAGTTGAACAAGTGATGTTTTAAAAAGAGAACAAGTTATTACCATGAAAATGACAAAACACTTCAAGAATTACTATGGTTTAGTGAACATGTTTCTTTTGCTCCAAAAGATTTTGAAATAATCTTAAAAAATGAAATTTGCATAACAAATGCATTCAAAATGAGCAAAAACCAGAAAACTAGTCAGAGTATTTCGTTATTTATTTAAAAACCAGTGAGGTTATATAAATTAAACTTTTTTCCCAAGTAAGATCAATATTTTCACAATCTTAACTTGCATACCAAATGACAAAAAATGATAATATGCATTTTTAATTAAACAAAATTAAATTGGACCCTAAAATTTCAACGAGTTTTAAATCAATCTCATTCCTATCAAACAATATAGAAACTGAGAGAAGTTGTGTTGGTGAATATCCAAAAAGAGCATATTTGTATTCTAAAATGTTTTGATACACTGCAGCGTTGACTGAACATTTATTTTGGTGAAATATGTAATTTTCTAAAAATGAAACTGATCGCAGCGCCACCACGAGGTAGAAAAAGGGTAACAAAAATATTTTTGAAGAAAATAGGAAAAAGTGACTCTATCCCCAAAATTGAAGTAAATTAAATTTTAAAAGTATTCTATATTATTTAATGAAAATATGTCACCAGGTTTGGGTCACTTTTTGTAATTTAGAGAAGTTTTGACTGGTTCTGTTGAATACATTTGACCAATCAGCTTCGAGTTTAGTTTGAACCCTGGAAAGGTCAACATGGTTCTTGAAAAATGACTGAAGTTACCTTTTTAGAAGTGTTCCTAAATGGAATTGGTGAGATAAATTGAAAAAAAAAACTGATTAGGACATGGTTGGTGATTATGACATTGAGTGTACACTTTCAGGATTTTTCCAGGTGAGAGAGTGGCGAGGCAGTAAATTAAAAAAAGTAAATTTTCTCGTATTTTTGTCAAAAAAAAAATAAAAAGTGTGCACTCAGGGTTGAAAGCAGAAGTTTGTAGCAAACAGTTTGATATAAATATCATTAAAATCGGTTCAGTAACGTCCATTTAACAACTGAAAGTTTGATCCCTACTGAAAGTCACAAGAATTTACCAGTGAGTGAAAAATTGTAAAGTGCTCGCTTTACTTCAATTTTTAAAAATACTCATTAATGCCCAGTTTTTGTAATGGATATCAGTAGAAAGAAGAAAAATTAGATATTTCACTGGCATACTTTTCATTTTCCACCACTTAGTATGCTAATAGATATGAGGTTGTGAAAATCATGAAAAATGGCAAAATTTCGCTCTTGGTTTGCTCACCCTACCATGGGGCCCATGGCTCCTCCAAAATTTTCCCAGTTTCCATTTCGCAGTTCGGGGGTGCGAATATCTGACGGGTAAACTCCTGGCTAATACTCTGCCTCTCCCCCTAACATAAAATCCTGGATCCGCTCCTGGTTTCTATGAAATCCTCTCAGAAATGATCAATTGTTAGAATGTGAAATTCATTTGCAGTTTAAAATAAATAGATACATGTAAACTAAGTGTGTAAACAAATTTAACAACACAAAATTTTATCTGTTAAAAATCCATTCTAGTTCGATGATATCCAGTGAACCCCGACAAAATAAGGATTTTGTAAAAAGTGTTTCTTGAAACTAAACTTCTAGAACATTTATAGACAAAAAATTGCTTTCATTTTGTACAGAAGCAAAGAGGAAAGATTGAGAACACTATCAAAATAAAAACCATCTCCATGTCTTACCAAATAGGAATTAAACAGGGGCCACATGTTTCGCGTTTAAAGCGACGCGAATCTCTTTGTTTTCGCGTAAATACTCAAACACTATGGGGATTGCGTCTTAGCAAAACATGTCATGTAAGACGTCTTAATTACATTCAAAATGGCGGCGCGTCCGGTTCGGGACCGGGCACAGGCCTCGGATTCTGGGGAATAACCTGTTTTTTATAATTACAGAAGGTCCAGATTCAAATTTCCATGTGCTACCTATAAACAAATTATTCTTGCGTGAGTAAAGACAAAAGCAACACCACTGTTTCGTTCTATTTTACAAGTTCTTCCCAGAAAAAGTACCCGGGTAAAGGTAATCGTTTTACAGAACCATAGACTATAGTACATGGACCGCGAACTCCGCATATTTTCAATGGAGAAATCGGTGCTCTTACCCACAAGACGTTACGTCATTATTCATTAGCGACACCTAGCCAAGTTATCGAGGTTTATTTCCGGCAAGTACGTCGTCTGCTAATCATGGTCGGCTGCTGTGTGGTCGGGGGGTAATAGCATTGCTAAAAGTACTCACGATATCAGCAGTTCCACTAACAGCGTTTCAATGGCGAATTTTTTTGTTTTACTGGACAGTAAAATATACTGTAGATGCGAGAACTTCCCGTCACAATACACTAACCGGAAACTGAAATATATAATTCAGGAGAGTGGTGCCTCCTCTAGGGTAGTACGCAAGAAAATGTCTCAAAATGGGGGCGCGTGTAACACGTCCTTTCTTGTTTGAAAACACCAGTTTCGTCACTGGCCTGAAATAAATGGTGTCAACGCTCCTCGCAAATGTGTGACGTGTCTTACATGTGATTAGCCAGATCAAAGGCTATGGAAACACCATGCTGGTGACCCCTTCAGTATAGCGTAAATTTCACTGTAAAGCGCAAAACTCGATGGAATTTTCTAGATTCCAAAATACAAAAGTTATTCATAATCACAATTCTGTTACAACACTAATTATAGTTTGGTAAGACTCATCAATTAATTGACTATCATCAGTTTTCTCAAGTTTCTGCTTAACTCTGTGAATTGCCTGGCGTCTACAGGTGTAGCTGTGCACCGATCCTCTTAGAGGGGATTTAAAAAAAGTATCCACGACTTGTTTACGTGCTGTTATTACCCAAATTCCTATTCAAAACTTTGATTACAACTCATGTCAAAATTGTCATTTGTGAGTGTCTTCTTTCCGTCGACAAAGTGGAAATCTCAGATTTATTTACCCGTGTTGTATGACACCTGGGGACCGTCGAACAATTCTATTTATCAAGATTTCCTTGTTTTTCCTTTGAATGACATATGCAATGAATTGGGGGTCATCCGTTCTGAACCACATGAATCGATTTGTAAACTCATTCTTGGCGAGCCAGGTTTTCTTCTAGTGAAAAATTCCTCGGGTCCACTTACGTCAACGTTCCTGTCGGCCAAATAACCCTGCACTTCTGAGTCTGTTTCAGAAGCATCAAATGGTGGCACGTTAGATGACGAATAGTTGATATACTCGCCACTGATGTCAACCATGTCGTCAACGTGAGGACACGAGAACTGACTTCCTTCAACGTGGCTCATGTTGCGGTTGGGATCTTTTCTTGGTGGAAAAGGTTGGCAAACCTTGAGCGGACTTCGTGCCATGGACGCCCTTTTTCGTTCTGATTCATGACTTTTCGAATCAATTCTCTGCTTCTTCTTCAGAGGTGAAGAACTATGGTGAGATTCACTTGGGCTGCATTCGCGTTGAAGGACAACAAAGCCGCTTTTTGCTTTCGCATAAACAGTTCTGTTGTCTTTACCCTTGGATTGTCTGCGTACCTTTCGTGGTGGGGAGACACTCTCACTAAAATTCTTTTTCTCCTTTGCCGTTGGCATGCATTCCTCGGGATCTACCAATCCCGAACCTATTGCACTTTCGTCTATAAATTTATAATTTTGCATAGAAATAGAAACTTTATTACTGCGACTGTGCATCAAGTCAGACCGATGGTCCTCAGTATCGTTTGTAGTCTGGCAGTTGCTCGCTTGATGTTTTCTTTCTACAGTCTGTGACACCGGCGTACGTAGAACTTGACTTTCGCTGTTATCACCAGACCTTTGTCCACTTTTAAATGAATTCCGTTGGTGAGCCACACGACCATGAGAATGGTCATTATTTCCCGTAAGGTAATTAAAGTTTGTACGTTCTGGCGGTGTAAAGAGCATTTCGTTTTTCTCGTCCTTTTGATGCCGTTCATGGCCAGTTTTCTTTGAAGAACTGGTTGACTTTACGTTAATGCAAGTCTTTCTGCTGAAAGAACTCCTCTCGTTGTCAGACATTAGCTTAGAGAATTTGAAGTTCTGACGATGTTGTCGTAAATTCATAGGCTGGTGTGCCCGTAGGGGATAGGCAGACGTCACTTGAGCTGGATTGTGAGATTGAGGAGAAACATTTCGCAAATTCTTAAATTGTTTAATGTATTCTGTCTTTGGGTTCAACGACATAGAAACCGCTGTGTCTGGCCCTGGTGTGTGCATTTTCTTCAGTCTTGCAAAGTAACGTTTGATGGCCTTTAGTCTGCCAGATTCTCGTATTTTGCCGATGTCCCACTCGTGGTCTTTTCGCACGCTATCTTCTAGAATTTGATCAGTTTTATTGGTTTCTATTCTGGATTCTGAAGTATTCACTTGCATCGGCATCCGTGGCGGTGATCTATTGACCTGGAGCATTCGTAGAGTGCGTTCATTTTGAGGGTAATTGTAGAGAACACTATCTTCACTTCCCTTGGCTTGACGCATAAGCGACTTTGATTGCGTTTCCGCTTCGCACCACTCCGATGGATTAACCGAAGGGGATAAGTTGTTTTCGCTACCAACCGGTTGTATCTCCTCAAAAGCAGGGGAAGAAGACTGCAGCTTGGTCTCGTTCAAGCAACACGAACCTTTTTCCGTAATTGATCCGCCACCATACGGATTTACACAATGTATGTCACTTCCAGCAGACTCATCGAACTGATGATCAGAAAGATCACGTAAATGCACCGGATTTACGTTAGTTTTGATATCGCATGGACTTTTATTGAATTGTACTTGAATGATATTCTCACCATGTTTTTCGTGATTGGACGCTGGCGGATGACAGCCGCTTCTTGTTAATATTGGCTTTGATTTTTCTGGTTGCCGCCTGCCAATTTGCTCATGTGCCAAAACATTTTCGACTGAAACCCGATCCGTTTCACTCTGGTCAAGAGTAGAAGCTTTACTCCTGATCATAGAACTTAAAAAATTCCTTATGGATGGTAGATTATTTCGATACCTTTCAAAATATCCAAGCGTCTGCTCTCCATCATTAGATGCCATGAGGTGTAGCGGAGACTCGTTAATAGGATTACAGTGATCGAAAACTATTGAAGACACTTTTGCTGTTTGCTCTTGTCCGCGTCCCTTGTTCACAGGTTCATTCTGGTGAACACGGGTGGTACAAACTTTTGCACTACCACCAGTTTGATAGGCATGGCCCAGATTGCGTTCGCTCAGAAAATACTGTTTTCGAACCTTCACGTCGTTAGTTTTGTCGTTTTTGTAACAATAGTCGTCTGCCGACTTTGACTGTATGGATATTTGTCGCTCTTCTGAGGGATTTTGATTGATACTCGCAGGGGGAAAAGCAAATATTAAAGGCTTGTTCTCGATTTCATTTGCGTAACGTTCCTGTGATCGAGAAGAATCAAATTTCTTTGAGCACATTTTTTTTTCTGCTTTTATGTTTTCGTGGCGACATAATTCTATTTGAGGGGTAGCTGGACCTCTCCCTTCGCTTTTATTTGTATGGATTTGTTTATAATTCCCTGACTGACCTCTGGCAACACCTCTTTCACTCATTGAGATTATTTCGTAATTTTTCTTTGTGGAAGTATGAAACTGTTGGGCCATGTTCTGAACTGTGTCAGTTGCTGTGCGATCTTGTGACGTTTTTGACGGTACACTGGTTGCACTTTTTGTTATATAACTCCCGCTTTGGCGATAGTCGTCATCAGCACTATTGTTTGACGGATTTGATTTACTTTTTGATGACTCTAACCCTGCTGGACTATGCGTACGTAGGTTGACATCATCAGGCGATTCTACTCGATCAGAGTACATTTGCACTGACCGGCTTTGGGAGTTGACTTGAGAAGGAGGCTTCTGTTGGAATGCACGAGACTGCAATGAAGATTTAGCCAGAGAACTGTCCTGAATGAATGAACTTTCGCTAATATCATTCTCCGGTGAAAAGTTCATAGATGGACATGATCCTAACTTTGACGGTGATGTAAATCTTTCAGTAGGCGATAAAACCTGCGTTGAGGACAGGTCGGTCATGAAATGTTTATTGCCCGTAAAACGCGGTTTTGTCTCTTCTCCAAACTTTGGAAATTGAGTATAAATGTTCGTTGGTGACCTTGATTCAGCAGATGGTGCTTTATACGAATTGTCCGATCGTGGTAGGTGATAGGTCACACACTTGTAGTCCACTGAGGGAGGGATTTGCTGCTGTGAAGAAGATAAGGTTCCGATGAGTCGCTCTATGAGTACATTATCAGTTGCTTTTACTGGCGTGATAAGACAGCTTCCGATATCACATCTGTTTGAATGATTTTTAATCACTGCCGCATTATGAAACAGTTTAGACTTTTGCGAATCCACTCCTGTATCCTCTGATCCATCATTTTCCAAAGGAGAGGGCGAAGGGAATGGCTTGTCGTTAAAGCTACGATTTGGCCGCTCATCGCACTTTGTTGCGAAATGTACGTTTTTGCCACCCATGCTTCCTGCTGACGTCTCTGCATTGACTGGGGTGTTTTTTGACTGATCGTTGGTAGGAGAATCTCCGATCGTAGGACGTTGGTAACTTCTTAGTTCTTGTTTAGTGGATGGCACCGGTTTCCAAAAAGGTGATCCAACGTCAGAATAGTGACTTGACGAAGTCGTGAGCGATATCGTAGGAGATTTCTGTTGTTGGTGATTGTCATGTTGCGACTGTCGCAATCCTGTTGAAAAAGAATTTTGTCTAAAGAGACTGGCAGAAACACTTCCCAACCATTCACGTTGCTCATTCGAGACAAGGACTTCGGATGTAATTTTGGTGGAGGTAGTCCCAGGAGATGAATCGGAAATCTTTTTCAAAGTAAGGCTACCTTCTTGCAGTTCTGCGCTGGGCCAGTAAGATTGATCCGCCACATACCGTTCCCTGTCGCAAACAAGATTGTTTGAAGAACAAAACACTGATTCCACAGTTTGCTGGACATGAAACTGTCCCTTATCTGCGGACTCTGTGTTGCCTTTGAACATGGAGGCAGAACCGAGACGTGGGGTATCAGAATTGGGTCTAACAAAGGATGACTCGTCATCAAGCATGTCTTCTGGCATGGACTGCGTAATTTCAACTGAAATTACTGTATCAGTGTCGATGTCACTGCCATCACCGTGTTTCCTCACCATTGCTTTTGCGGATCCCAGTTTTATGCTGTGCGATATACTACTTTTTGAGGCGCTTGACTTTAACACTACTATTTCGTTTATTTCGTGTGGCGAAAGTTCTTTGACTACAAGGTCATCGGATGTCGGGGTATCGTATCCATTATTTTCTTTATTTTCGGATTCTGTAGATCTTGAAGTGCTCATTGTTACTTTTCTCGTGAAGGGTCTGATTTCTTGGTCCCCAAACTCTGTTAGATGTACGGAGCTTATAGCGTTAGAGCAGTGCTGGTTATAGTCTAGTGTTATTTCAAAATTATCATTGCGATCACTAACCTTGACTGAAGTCGCATCAGACATTTCTGCTCCCTGAATCCCACTCTTTGTGAGTTTCGGTGATACTTTATTCACAAAAAAGTCGGTCATTTTCATACAACTTGCGTAAGCATCAGAATGTGAGCTTTCACACTGTATTGCTAGTCTGTCGCAATACAGAGGGTTGTTGATGTTAACATTGATTCCTTTTTCGAAATACGTTTCATCCCCGTACACATCATCGTTTTCAGAATCCTCGGCACCCCAGGTTTCATCGTATTCAAAACGCTCTACAAAGCAGGCACTCTCATCTTCCCTGATTGTTGGCAAGTTGTAATCGTCATTCATATCTTCCAGGGGGATAATATCTTCGTCATATTTGTCACCGTCACCATCTACCGCAATGTCAGTTTGGTCGTCCTGTGGACACGCACGGATGCTGTCAAAGCGGTCATCGTCAATAAAAGAGTTAATCGACGAAATTTCTTCTGGTGACGCCATCGCCTTTATATAAGACTCATGGCCAATTTTACATAAAACACTGTCAAGTGTAGCGGATACCTCAGGTTTGGAATTACTGTACTGGGAACCACTATTGGACAATTTCGAAGCATACTTATCGATACTATTATTTCCCTCGGATAGATCGCTGGAACTTACAGTTTCTTGGTCACTGCAGTCGTTACAAGATGAAACGACTTTCTCGATTGACTCCGTGACCGCATTATTCGTCCGAGCTGGCGATTGCAAGTCGCAGGGTCCCAACTCCTTAATCTTCATCTGGCTGTTTCCACTCAATGCATGATTGGCATTGGCCAACAACGCTCTTTCAGCGAATGACATGATTTTATCTCGAACAGATTGTGAGTAACAATAGTTGTCTCCTTGGGAACTCCATCTTTCACCAACTTTTCTCTCCTGCAGTTTGCCATTGGTCGCCGTGTCACGTGAGCTAGTATTGTGTAACTTTGGCAACTCCTCGTGGTCGGGCGATTCTGCATACGCGGTGTCTTTGCTTTTGCCGACGTGTTCCTTTTTGTTGTTGCCGACGTGATCTTTCAAACTATTCTCATGGATTGGGCTCACAGAATGGGCACGAGCGGTAATGTCTAAGTACACAGGGGACAAACGTCCTTTATCTCTGCCTATTTCTATGGGTTGAAGATGATTGGTTCCGTTTTCGTTTTTCTGAAGCTCGCCAAAACCACCTTGGTTTCTCCTATAAGGGTATATGGGTTTGGGAGTGTCTTGTCTGGAACTATGAAATACTTTGTCGTAGGTTTTCAAAAGAGGCGACGACTTTCCACGTTTTTGTTTTAAAACACTGGTCAAGTCGTCTTTTCTTGCGTAGTCTGCATTGCTTTGGTCATCTACACTGGCAGTTGTAAATTTAGGTGTGAATGGATATTGAGTTGAAAAATTTCCAGCAGATATTCCATGGCGCTCCTCTGTTTCTGCTGACTCTTTGGACCGTGCAATTTCCAGCAAAGATTTAAAATCCATGATTTCAACCAATGGACTTGTTTTGGCGTTCTTTGGGTATTGGGATTCGTGATTTTGCGGATTCCCTGGAGATTTGACGACTTTGAATGAACTCTGTTCTTCTAGACGATGTTCCTCCTCGTCCCCATCAGCTCCAGGAAATTCTCTGAACATCGGTGTCTTTTCGTCATATCGCTGATGTACAGCATCAATCGTCTCAGTTACTTCAACTGTTTTGCCTTTATCCATTGTATTTTGAAATTTTTGGTCACTACCACTTTCCATTTTTGAGGGATAAATTTCTAAATGGCTAGAGTTGAAAACAGACAATAGTTCTGCATCACATGCGTTCATTTCCCAGTTATGAATCTCCTCCTCCGTGTAAGGTGGATTAAAATCCTCACATACCGTGTCACATATTGGTACAGTCAGGCTTTCAGCTGAAGCACTAACATCTTTTTCCAATAATTTTCCAACGATCTTTTCACGATCGGAGATAATGGAGAACGTGGATGTAGCATGGGAATTGTCTCCAAGTGCTGGATTAAAACATTCATCCAAACTCATAGAAGAGTCAATGAGACTACCATTGGACGTAGTTGCGTCTTTTACGAGGATCTTGTCGGAGTCACCTGTGTATCCATATAAGACGTTTCTGTTGTCATTGTCTTCGATCTTTAGAATCATATCTCCTTCACTGCAGGGGAGTTTGACAACTTCTACTGCCGGAGCACAGTGCTTATCCTTGTATTTTTTTCTGTCTTTCCATTTTATGTTTTGGCCCTCCCCAATCTCATTAGCGTCAGTTTCACCGTCTTTGGAAGTTTTTTTATGTCGTTTTTTCTTCTTTTTGTGTTTACGCGCAGCTTTTGGTAATAAAAATTGTCTGAATTTCCCAGTCTGGGATTTCACTTTTTCAAGACCTGATAACAGACTGTTTTTACGTATTTCTGCGAAAACATGAATATCTTCGTCTGTGTCGCCAACTGCGGAATTCAATTCGACAAAATCTTCCGTGCTTTCCTTTTGAGAATCAATAATTTCTGCGGGTTGAGGTGGCACTAGATGATCTGGATTCCCCATGTCTCTTTCAGACATTGATGGTTTTTGTGGCTCGAAATTAAGTTCTTGAACAGTAATAACTTCCCCATCTTCTGTTGACTGTTTTATCTCGACTGCCTTTGAAAGCCTTCGCTGACATTTTATGCAACACACGGTCAAAACTGCAAGAAAGAACACAGCAACACTTTGAAGCAATAAGACGTATGTACCTAACGCTGACAATTCCATTCCGATTTTTATTTACGTACTCTCGACTTTCTGGTAATGTACTAACTTCACGTGCCGTGTTATGAGACACATAATGTGGTCGTAATGTTATTTATTTGAGTGATGTCACTTTTGAAGACGTGCACGGAATCACGTGTTTTAAACATTGTTGTACGTAGAAGAGACGTGAAGCCTGGAGAAGAAATACATACACAAATGTGCCTAGAGTGGCGTAGATATATAGGTTATACAACGTACGTGTTTGTACATATAAATTATACAACGTGCGTATTTGTGCCAATTGTTATTATATCGAGATTCGTAATATGCAAAAGTATTTGAACGAGGGTGAAGCCCGAGTTCAATTCGTCCTCGTTCAAATACTTTTGCAGAACACTAATCAAGATATAATAGTACAACAGTACAAACACGTACGTTGCATAACCTATTTATCATATGCGCCCCACTGAGGATTCTTTAAAGTCTTTAAAGAAGCGGGTTTACACAGATTGCTCTGCTTGTTTTGATGTCGTTTGTCATCTTTTATCAATGAAGATCGCAGATCGCGTGACACGTATACATGTACGTGCACGCAAAATTTTTATGAATGAAACTTTGCAGCCGGCATGCCACGGCAGTCAAGTTGTATTTTACACCAGCTACAGGCTTGGGGTGCGTATCTGCTATTTTCGGTATTTTCTTCAGAGTTTGAGCTAAACCTGTTTCTAAGTTAATAAAAGTTTGCTACATTTCTGACGATTTTTCTTGACTTCGTTGAGTAATATTTGTACAGGCCGTTGAGGCTGATGCACGTTCAGACGATTCTTAAAATGCTCCTTGCGCGGTTCTTATTATTTTTAGGTAGAAAGTATTCCAAATTTAACATAAAACTCACAAAAATACAGTGTTTACAGAAGTTGCAGTTTTGCTTTTGGGCTCGACATATTTTGATTGTTTTGAGAACGAATTTAAAAATTGGCTCATATTTGACCGTTAAGAACTTCAACTGGTGTAGTGCAATAGGTGATCAAAAGGAGGCATGCATTTGTAATGTATATTGCTTTCCTAATCCCAAATATATTGTGGCAAGTTCGAGACATTTGGTGATTTAAGTGTTCTACTCAGATGCAAAATTTCACAATATATTAAAAAACCTTGTCAATGATATTTTTATTTCACTTTTTTGTTTAGTTTTCAGAACTCATATCAAAGTATTGGCATGTGAAAATTTTGCGCACGGAGCTGAACTCGAGATGATGCTATATATGTAATCATGTTTCTACCAATTGTAGTGCATGGTGTGCTTAGAAGGGAATTTTGGCGAGAAAGAAGGCATCCGTATTCAAAGCGCTTTGAATACGGAAATCAATATTCAACGCGCGTTAAATACGGAAAAGTAGTTCTTCCATATCAAACCTCACAATGCGACCCTTATTTCATGGCCATACTATCACGCGTATAGGATAACAGTGGTTATCCCACATACATAGGAATACTAATGCCGTATCCTATCTCGAATTCATTTCATCTGGAGATGTCCCAACGAAACCGAAGGTCGAGTTGGAACATTCCCAGATGAAATGAATTCGAGATAGGATATCGCAGTATTATTCCTATGTATGTGGGATAACCTATTCATCCCATATATTTGGACTTATTTGCATCATCGTGGCAATACCTTGTTGCCGTGTGATCCGGCTTGTTGTTATATGACGTCATATGTATGCCAAGTACGGTACAAAAGCTGCCTCCCGTTCAGTAACGCTAGGACCTCGCTAAAAAGCAAGACTTCGCGAGATTACGCGAGATATTGCCGTGCATTTTAAATAAGAACACGTGACTATGACTAGGTTTTAGCTAGGTCCTAGCGTAGGTCCTAGCGTCTACTGAACACACGTCAGGTTAAGCTACAAGACAATCTGTGGACGTTTTGAATAACCAGTAAAGTTTTATTGCGTAATAAATTCATCGGAATTTTTAGATTATGAAATATAGAAGTTAGGGCACTGAACCACTCAATTATATCAAAAGTTTGCCGGAAACTTAGAAATAATCCATCTGGGAATATAAAAATTGAAACATTCCCTGAACTGAGTTGTCTGCAACAGCTTGTTGTCAGCTTCGATGAATTTCTTAGTTTTCTTTGTCTATCTTCGTGTCTTAGCTTCTGGACTGTACATAGCAATAAAAACATTTCCCTGTGTTGATCACAGCATTGGAAAATAACGGTGGAAATTGTGCTGATTTCCGGAACTTGAGGTAAGGATTATCGCAAAGCAGAAGTTTTACGCCACGGCTGGCGACGGAGAGTTGAACGCTGCGAGCAGACGATTGCTTCAGTAAAAAACACATACTCGTTATTAGGTCTTCATTTCCTGTAAAGACCTTAGATCCCAGGGTAGATATACTGTATGCATCCATAACGAAACGTTTTTGTTGGACTTAAATTAAATTTTGGCAGATTTTACTCAGTTTGGCCTATTTAAATGTATGATGCCCCAGATTGAAACTTTAGCGAGGCTCAATAATAGCCGCCTGGTCACGGTGCGTCGAAATTTTCAACATTAAATCTTTTCTGCTTTTAGAGCAGTAAAACTGCTTTTTCAGGAACGATGACTTGAATTAATGATTTGAGTAACCCAAATGATTGAGCCCAATAAAATTTGGCGTTGTACTCTACCACCAAACTGCACACTAACCGTGAAATACGACTTCTGCCTTTGAATACGGCTTCTGCCGCGATATACGGATTGGCTCTACTTTCCCGCATATCACAGCTGAATACGTCACATATATAATGGCCATATTTTCATATATATGGGATGAGAAATAATATCTATGAAGCTGCGAAGAAAGCGGGTATATCGTTTTTTCGACTTCATCGAGAGCCCAAAATGCTTAAGACGTGGCTCGCGGTAGTGAAGAACGAAAGGTACGCTGGTAATAGCAAGTATGAGGCCGTGAAACATCTCCCTGTCTGTGGCCGGCATTTCGTCGACAGTGATTTCTCTGACGAATTCCGGCTTACCAAAGAACTATCCATACGTTCCGTTGCCTGTGCATGTTCGCTGCGCCTCTCTAGTATTTCTTGATCAGTGTATTCCGGTTCGAATTGATAGCCTGTGAAACCTAACGATCCGATCCGTGAAGTCTTCGTCGGATGAGCTCTTGACTAACTATGTCGGAATTGGAGCCAGGCGAGTTGCCATGTAGACGTTTATTATTCTGCGTTCTGTTTAAAAATGAATTATTCTCATCCTAATCAATGCTTGTATAAAACTGACATAAAGTCTGTCTCATTAGATACAATTTGTAATGTCTTTGCAGTATTCGTGAGTGCAAATGTTGAGAAGCCAGTAACGAATAAACCACTGCTTTACCGGCTTTTGGTGCCGGCAATAAGGGTATTGACCGGGCACCGAGGCCGTATCGTGAGCGCATGATGCTACAGTGTTTGCTGCTGACAGAAAGATGTTGTGAAACAATTACTCGATTTTATATCTATGGTCACATGTTAGGGGAATCTTTATTCAGAAATACAAATACATTATTCAAATCATTGTTACTGTACAACCTTTGCCCTGACGGCCCTGTGGAAGGGGAAACCCGACTTCACGGCCCCCGACAAGTAAGTAGATTTTCAGTTTCGTGGCTAATTCCCATTATCTCTTTGGCTCACTAATATAGTCTTTTCGTGACTGGAGGTTTAGTTTCCAATTCAAGCTGATTTATGTTCGTGTCACTTCCGGCGGCCGCGACGGGCCTGATCGGGCTCCGAGCCACTGGCCGGCCGGGGATAACGAGTCCGTCCGGCCGCGACGGGCCTGATCGGGTTCCGAGCCACTGGTCGGGATAATAATCGTGTTGTGTGTTTAGAACTCAAAAAATCACAAGTCTAAACAACACAGTTCTAGGTTTTCCTGTCTGTATTTCACGGAAGAATACTTCGAATTTATCTCCGAACAGACCCCAAACTCCTTGGTAAATTGGCCTGCCGGACTTTGTAGGCTACGGTGTATCCAAATACACGTTTTTATAAGAACTCGGTGTATTTTAAGGGTTTTACATCGAAATTTGATTATTTATTGGTTTTATACGATAAATTCAAGCGATAACCTGACAAAAGTAACCCGTGTTGTGAACTGCTGAAAAGACTGCGTGTGAAACCAATTACGTCATTGGATAATTTCAACACCTCCGTCTGCCGTCAGGTGTCAGGTAACGCAACCAAACATGCCATTATCGAGTAGAACTACTCGACCAAAATTTATACAAAATGGGTTGTTTTTTGGGTGGCATTCTCCTTTAACGGTGACTAAAAATGTGGAGTTGGAATTCTTTGCCAAAGTCACCTTAAAGGCGAATGCCACCCCATTTAATTAGTCTTTTTTGCCGTCTTAATCGGTCTATATCCATATCGCCTCGCATACGGACGACTTTACCTTGCCAAGAGGTGTCGCGTTAACCTGTGAGGAAGGTGAGAAACAACGCTAGCGACGTCAGTGGTTCATATGCAGAGTGAATGTCGCTATGTTGCAGTGCATCGTGCCCGCTTGTCCGAACTAAGCAGCTACGAGGAAAGCGGGTATATCGTTTTTTTTACTTCCTCGAGAGTCCGAAATGCTTAGGAAGTGGCTCATGGTAGTGAAGAATGAAATGTACACTGTAAATAGCAAGTATGAGGCCGTGAAACATCTCCGTGTCTTTGGCTTGCAGACATCGACAGCGGTGAGTGCCTGACGAATGGGCTTACCAAATAACTCCATACGTTTCGTTGTCTGAGCTTGTTCACGGCGCCTCTCTAGTATTTCTTCATCACTGTATTCCTGTTCGAATTGATAGCCTGTAAAACTTAACGACCCACCTGCGAAGTCGGGACTGATGAGCTCTAGCTCGTCCTAAGTCGGGATTCCGAGTTGCCATGTTGGCGTTTATTACCCAGCGTTCTGTTTCAAAACGAATTATTCTCACCCTAACCAATACTTATATGAAACTGAAACAAAGTATGCAATTTGCAATGCCTTTGGAGTGTTCGTGAGTGCAAATGATTTGAGAAGCCAGCAATGAATAAATCACTGCGTTACCGGCTTTAGGTGCAATAAAACTAATAGTTGACGGGACACCGAGGCCGTGTGATATAATGCTAATTTAGTGTTTACTGGCAGAAATTGTTGTGAAACAACTAGATTTCCATCCCACGGCCAGGTGTTAAGAGAATTTTTATTTACATTTACGTTACTCAAATAATGATTGTCAATGTACAACTTCTGCCCTGACGGTGCTGTGGCCAACCTGAATTCGCGGCCCCCGACGAGTAAGTAGATATAATCAGGTGCACATTACTTTGGCTCACTTGTATAGTATTTTCTTGACTGGAAGTTTAGTTTCCACTGAACTTTGCTTGGTTTATGTTCTTGATGTCTGATCAGTTTCCGAGCCACTCTCAGGCCGGGATAACGAGTCAATCCGGCCGCCGCGATGGGCTCGATCGGGCTCCGAGCCACTGGCCAGGATAACAAGCGTTATACCACAATATTAGCGTCAAATGGCAGATACAACCGTGTAATAACCCATAAAGTTATCTCACTAGTGAGATAATGATTTGGCGGGAAACCGAGGACGGGGTCGAACCCGGAACCCTAATATTGCTGGTCACCGACTTTACCACTACACCACGCAGCGACTGATGTCATCAAGAGTGAAAATAGAATACTTAAATGAGCACGCGCAATAATCGCACGTTCAACAAACAGCATTGTACTGTACTTATACGCTACGAAAAATAAGACACATAATTTCCATAAAAATGATATCTTAATTCGGTGAAATTTTTCTCTCGTGTCCTCTTACTTGTAAATCACCGATCTCTACTTTGAATGCGGGTATCGTGTCGTCAAGATCTTTGACTTGAGAATTATATTCAGTTATATTCAGCAGACGATAATTTCCCGGTCGAAGCATAGCGTGAAAAAAACGTGTTTTAAGCTATAATAGTTGGTAAACCTTAATTTATAAATTCAATTTATTTCTATAATATTTAAGTTTTCAATTGGTGTTGAGTAAAAGCATTATTTGACAAAAATAGCCGGGCTTTTCTTAAAAGGTCACGACCTCCGACCCCGGGCCTCTGACATAGAAAGTAGTTACAAAGCCGTGGAGAGTCAGAAAAGGTAAATCGATTCATTGCAATGTTTCTCGTTTAGTATGTGGTATAAATAGATTATTACATGTTCTCAGCCGTTATCCCCCTTATCTAGAGCCCTCGTGGATTTTGGAGAATTATCACCCTCGGGGCTAACGCCCCTCGGGCGATAATTCACCAAAATCCACTCGGGCTCTAGATAACGGGGGATAACGACTTCGCCATGTAATAATCTATATTTTTGTGTTTAGAACTCAAAAAATCACGAGTCTAAACAACACAGATCTAGGCTCTCCTGTCTGTATCTCACGCAAAATACTTCGAAATTATCTCCGAACAGACCCCAAACTCCTGCTACGGACCTTATTGGCCTGCCGAACTTCAAGTTTGTAGGCTACGGTGTGTCCAAATACCAATAAATCCGTAAGAGCGAAATAAAACAACACTTTTTTATGAGAACTCGGTGTAATTTTAAGGGTTTTACATCGAAGTTTGATGATTTATTGGTGTTAAACGATGACTTCAAGCGATAAGCTGATACCAGTAACCCGTGTTGTGAACTGCTGAACAGACTGCGTGTGAAACCGATGACGTCATTGGATAATTTCAACACCTCCGTCTTCCGTCAGGTGTCAGGTAACGCAACCGAACGTGTCGTTATGGAGAAGAACTACTCGATCTAAATTGATCCAAATTAGGATGTTTTTTGGGTGGCATGCTCCTTTAATTCTCGTAGCTAAGCTTCATCGAAGTTATGTATAGAAGTAAAAAGGAACACTGAAGAAAGTAGGCGCTTTTTAACTGATAGTTTTAAGTGTGGAATATATCTTTGACGAGGTGAAAACTCTTAATCGGTGACCGGCTTTGGCCTACCGCCCCTTTAAATACCAAATTCGTACAGAAAGCGATGGGAAGTATTGTAGCCCCTAACCAGTCAACTGAGGGGTACGTGTTGCCTAATAAATACTGGTTCAAGGGGGTTTTGTGTCATGGGTCGTGGGGCCGAGAGGTTGTGGACCGAGGGGGTCGTGGATCGAGGGGCGTGGGGTCGAGAGGGTCGAAGGGGTTTTAGAACTATTCGTGAAACGCCCACCTACGATAAAGAGGAAGATGTGTGACACATATCATCCGGTTACATTTGGTCTGAAGTCACGGTTGAGGCCCTTGTGGCCCTTCCAAATTGGGTTAGGTCAGGTTTCGTGGTAATTATGCAGAGTAAATGGAAAGTGGTCTCCAAGAGTGGTATTGAGTAGTTCCTTGAAGATGATTTGAGCCAAGTTGTTTTGGAGTGCATACTGTAGAAGTTTTCGACGCCATAGGGACTGTAATTTTAACAAACTTATTTTAAAACTCGGTCGATTCCAATATGGTTTATTTCAACGCGTGGAGATCGAGCTAAAATCCAGTTAGACGCAGTGCAGAGCCGACTTTTGGGATTATGCTGTTGTAGACTATAACACACGATGTACTGGGGCGAATCCAGGATTTTTGAGTTACGGGGACCAGGACAGAGTATTAGCCAGGATTTTACCGTTAGACATTCCGGCGCAACCCCGAACTGCCAAATGGAATCTTGGAGAATTTTAGGGGCCCCCCCCAATCCGTCCATGATGTTTGTTTATCCAACGCCGTTCCAGAAAGGGTAAACATTGAGCACACGTTTAGTTAAGGTACGAAGTTGACAGGAATAGACTGGGTGCAGTACTTGTTTCCACTTGTGTCACGACCTGACTGTGCGAAAGCCAGTAGGAACGAGCGCGTCAAGAGCTTTGGGCACTAACAAGACCCTAACTTAGCACTTTTGTCAAATTTACAAGGAATGCCTAACCCCGCGCTTGATTTACACAGCATTCATAAGCAGGTAACGATTGCACTCGTATGTTACGGCCACTCGACAAAACACACTTTAAGTTTTTGAAAAGATCAGAAGCTGACAATTGGATGATTACCATTTCTGGCAAAACAATAGGTAGCTGGCACCTCAAAAAAAGCTTATTTTGAGAACCGACGTTTCCCAACGCACCGTCAAAGGTTTCAGGGCATGTGGCAAACCCGGGCCATTTAATTCTGTCACATTTTATGATGAAGATTTCGAGGGATCATTTTTTTAACTCGCAGGTGCATGTGGAGCCTCCATTGTTGAGACTTCACTGTTTCTACAGTGAATCAGTACTGTTGTATAGAGATAGTGCTGAGCTACAGACATACATGAACATGCATTAAGACAACCGCTGCCGTCACAATGGACGCCAAAGCTTCAAAATGCAACAACCGATGAGTACAGAAGACAAATAATAGCAATGGTTGAGTTGCTGGAGAGAACGAAAGCTGATTGTTTTTGGCATGGTATCAGCCGAATGCGTGGTTCTGGAAACATTATAAACGTATAGTTTCTTCATCGGTGAGAGCTCCCATCATGGGCGGCGCACCATAGGAGGCTGGTGGGGGGGTTATAGCCCCCCACTTCTTTCAGAGCTACGCCGCACGTGGGCTAGAGTCGGTGCACCACAGGGGGGTGAAGGGGCTTTAGCCCCCCACTTTTTTCAGTGCTGCGCCTTCCATGCCATTTCTGTTACGTACCGCGCGAGCTGGTTAAGGCAGCACTACTGGGAAATGCAGTAGTTGTGTTGAACAATGACGACACCGTGTTAGGACATATGGCATCTAATCGCCTGAGCAAGATCTCTTAGTTTTAAAATTCCACCAACTTGAGACGACACTGGCAATGTATTTTGTGGAGCAGACGACGGAAACGGAGTCGTAGTGCGCAGCGCCCCTGCCCGTCGTCTGGGATATCGCGGGAGAGCCTGTACTTAGCCATAGGTCCGTTACGAATGCGCCGGGTTCCGAATTTGACACTTGAAATTGGATCTGAGACCCCCCCCTCCCCCAAACACTAAAACTGCACACATTTAAATCTTGTTTCATCCGTATAACTTTACTTACCGGGGTTAATTAATAAACTCAACGTTTCCCTACGCTCTTGCTGTTTTATTTTTTGCGTCAGCCAAACGGGGGGGGGGGGAGCGGGCCCCCTGCCCCCCCTAAATCAGCCTATGAGCTGTGACCGTCGTTTGGAAAGTAACGGCCTTGGGTTGTCATCTTCATGTATGTTTTTTGAATTAAAAATGAGACGTACATTCACACACACCGTTAATAGACGACATTTAATTCTGAGTCATGATCGTATAAAATGGTACCGACCAGTGCCGCGATGATTTATTTGTCGGGGATATTGTTAGTGGATAATCAAGACATCTTACGTGAAAAATAAATATTATTTCCACCACAGAGTTCGGTAAGTTTGCCGTTGTCAGATTTAGCACGAAACGTAGCTGTTGTATGGCATTTTACATGTGTGCAAATACTTCGAAAATTGGTTCGTTGTGGGTCGTGGGTGAATCCACAGCGCCCTATCTGAGACCTACGCCGCTGTTCGGTTCGAAGGGTGCTTTACCTGAAACGATTTTTTTGCTTAGTAATTGCATTATCAATTAACATTGATGCCTAACGTCGGCGATGTTTCTAATTGGTGACATTCCTTGAGCAAACTACATATTTTTTCTGTCCTGGCAGCCGATCAGCTGCTCATGTTGTGGTACGAGTGAGGTAACGTGTTGCTCACAACGATGACGTCAATAGACCAGTCTACTGTGATTCGTCGAGAGGATAAAAGGGGTTTCCGATGGGGACACATACTATGGGGGGCATAAAATGTGTTTTAATTAGTTAATGGTTGTGTGGAATAAAACGAAACAAAGATATGTTGCACAAAAGTACATGTATTTAACATACCTAAAAGGCAGTTGGCTCATTTAAGCCTGTCTGTAAGTGTTCGAACATGTCCTTGTTTCACAATATCACAGACATTGTGAAACGACCGAGGCACAGTTTGCTGGCAACATATTTGTTTTCACATTACATGTACCAAACGGACCTCTGACGATTGTCTTCGCAAAATCTACATACGCGTGTACACCCAACGAACAAACTACTCGCATCTGAGGTACATTGTACTAACAAATAAAGCAGTCTCTCCATAGTCTTAATAGAAACTGCCAGACACGAGTGCGTGTCTAGTGATAAATCTGATGATTAATATAAACTTTCTCGTTAATCTTCTATAGGGACCTTTTCATCAAACGACTCGCACGCCCAGTCGCAGCTAACACGGTCGTAAGCACATGGCTGCGAAAGCGAGGCTGTGCTTTTGAAACGAACTAAGCATTGCAGGTAAAGTCAAACCTACGCCGTATTCACATTGTAAGAAACTCTTCATACACCTGCACTTTAAAGAAGCCTCTGATAAATGGACACCAGTTTTGGGTATTACATCACAAGAGATCTTTGATAAAACGTGTACCAGTTGCTTTGAGCACATGACTAGGCTTTGTTGCCCATGCACGTCCATTTAATCACAAAAGGTATCAGTCAACTACATTCTCCTTTTAGTATTCGCTTCCAACAGATGAGAATCTTTAACAACGCCTTGTTTTTTCTTCTATGTAAGCCCGTAAGTTTAAGGTTTGATAAGTGCTGTACACGAATTCCTTTTACTATATACATTAGTGAGGTCTTTCTCCATTTAGTTGGAGTTGTTCCCAGTGCGTCCCTTCACGTCGGTAACAAACGCACACACAACACCCCTCGCACATTGTGTGATAACAAATTGTTGTCCTTTTCAATAATCCTTCGTTGTTATTTCCAGTGATACCCTGTTTACAATGCACGAACACTGAGCACAAGTTATTCCCGATTTGCCCTGTGTTCTGTTTGGTTCACACTGTATCTTGTTGTGGCACAACGTGGGTCTGTCTGGAAAAATCTGCATTGCTTGTTTAAGCAGCCAGAACAAACTGGGACGATAAGGAGTTCTAGCTCAGAACAAATTGTGATTACACTGGCTCTTTCACCATTGCATCTGAAACATCTTTAAGTGTAATTCAACCGATGAATAAGCGGGTTCGTAATCAACGCAGACATAAATCTTTTACATTTTCGTATGAGCAACTAACTGATCTCCATCTTTCAATTTAAACAGCTTCTATCAACGTCCATTTCCATGGATACTCGACAATAGTTTAAAACGTAGAACTTGGCCTGTTCAAAAGAATGATTAACCATGTTATTAAAGTAAACGTTAAGAACAATACAAGGAACAATCTGTCGATGACTCGCGCTACTTTTCTCCATTCATTGTCTAAACTCTGTTGTTTCTCATCTTCATACAACCGCGTGGTTATTGCTTGCTCCAAGCTGCTCAAACGTAGCAGCATTTCGTAATTAACAGTCATGTCGTCGGTTGTTTTACTTATGCTGTGGTTGTTACTGCCCTGCTGACTCGTGTACTTTATGGTCTCTATCCTAAACTTTTCTGGAGTGTTGTACGTCAACGCAAATCCTGTCTGAAATGTGTTAAAGATGGCAGTTAAGCGTCAAATTAATTTGATTTCCATCAAACCCTTTCTCAAAATCTAGGCAATCTGACTTGGAGAGCACATGTATATGTATTTCTCCTCAAACTCGCTGGTCGAGTTGTAGCTACACACGTAGTGAACATGTTCTTGTCCAAGATGAAGTTATAACAGCCATTTCTGACAAAAATAGCATATCAATGAAATTACCCATTACGTTGCACCAGGTTTAGGTGCCAGTACACTTTCCTGTTGACCATTTAAGGCGACGGAAACAGCATGCGTGCAATGAATTGTAGGAATGTGGTTACTTCACCCCAAGTGAAAATTCCAGCCATTGGGCGGCGAGAAAGAGATATTCCCGGTAATTTGTAAGAGGAATAATTATAAGACCCAGAAAATCCTCTCGTAAGCTCTAGGCCTACTCACCAGTGGCGTGTTTTCCTCTGCACACTTGTCCTCGGAATGATACATACACATGGCTTTGGCTAAGAATACAAGGACAAAGTTGTGTAACCAGCGTGGAACGCGTTTCTCCTCGCTCCCCTTGAAATGGATGTGGAGTACTATAACCGTCATGGCAGTTGATAGGCCAAGCATGACAATGGTGGCTCCGAAGAATTGTCCTGGAAGTTAGATACCGTATCGTCAACATACCATCGAAAACTGTTCTTACACATGTAATAAATTTTCTCCATTCCGTCTATGTTAGGAGCAAACCTTATAATGGTAATCCATTGTGTATATGGTGCATGAGTCAACTGATCAACTCTAGGTAGCGCCTAGGTGCGACAGACGTTGGATTATCATTTTTCTCCTGGTGAGGTTTGATACCCGTGCTCGATCGTCTTAAAATGGCTGGGGAAATGGGCGATGGAATATTTCCTCCAGGAACGTCGTGCCAATGAACATATGCTAATTATTAGTGTAAATAGACCAAGGGACATTCGACATCATGTTATCACAGAACACATGCACCTCAAATCGATTTGAGGACGTCAGATAAAAATATTATTCAGCTAACGTTATCAGAAAGAGCATCGTATGGTTCGATCTGACGGTCTTTTACCCAAAGCGTTAGTCACTTGTGTCGTTTAATTAGGCTTTGCATAGAATTTTCAAACATTTTCCTAACCTTTGCGTGTTGACGAGGGTAGCACTCTATTGCATCGTTTTTACGTATGTTTAATGTAAAATGTTAATAGCCTAGCACCCCGCTAAGGCATACATGTACTTAGTGTACAGTATTGGGCCAGTCACAATCATTGCATGGACATTAAGGTGTCGAAACTCGGATCAAAATTCGACTTACGCCATGGCCCACTTTTAAGTAAACCGTGTGATTGGTTAGTTTCGACTATGAGTCTCAGTCAAGTCTGAGTTTGGAGGGGTGTTTTGCATTCAAACGACTAAAAACCAAGTCAAAAATTGGGTCCACCTCTCTCACTTGGCTCTTCCATGCACATTCACAGTTGAGCAATAATTTACAAGAGTTATCCAATTTATCAGAAATTATGGATGTTTTCTGAAAGAATTTATTCTTTGCCACACTGAAGTGAAATTATTTTTCGGAAGTCTGTATGTGGAGGATTGACGAGATTTCTGATCTAAGCCTTAAGGGTGCAATAAAACACGCCTCCTCTAACAACAGCACAGCACCCTTACAAAATAGGTCTTATGCCTTTTTTTTACTTAAATTAAATGCGATTGCGTACCTATCAGAGGAACTGCAGCGGACGTGGCTGGCATGTTTTCAGCTATTACGAGCAGGAAAACAGTCATGGCAAGCAGAACCGTGACACCTAGCGCCACCTTTTCTCCAGATTCGGAAGGTAAATAAAAGGCCAGCATAGTTATCATGGTAATCAAGATAACAGGAAAGACCTGAAAGAAAGATGGAGACAAATGTTGTAAGGACGGTGCGATCTGACTTTTTGTTAAGGCAAACCTAAGTACAACTAATTTAATTGCGGCTAACCTGTCGTTTTTTGATGTAAATGATAGCATCAGCAAATACGTCGGCTCCAGTCCGTAAAAAGGCAACGTAGCTTTTGCCGCTGCTATTACAATTTACATGTATTTGTATTTCTTGTTTTCATTATTTATTTATTAATTTTGTTATAATTGTTATATCACTGATTTATATATATATATATATATATATATATATATATATATATATATATATATATATATATATATATATATATATATATATATTATCAATTTACTAGTTTTTTAATGTTAATTGTCATGTTTTATTTACTCCCTGTTACTTATTTAAAATATTTGCTGTGGTAGCATACAGTCAACATCCTGGTTGCCGTTGGTCGTTAATCTAACTATATGATATGTTATGAAAAGTCCCCAGTAGCATACTGTTTGCAGTGCGGTAGTGCGTTGCTCTTGTTTACAAATCATTGACCAGACCCGGTTAATTTTCCTGATGCACGCATACACTCTATGTTCAGTTAAAATTCACCTATGTGGTAATAATCGATATGAGTTTCACAATGCTACAGCATTTTTTTGCATCCACAAGATTCCCTTGTCTGTCGATTATTGTTAATTAAAGCGGCTTGACAGATTCTTATCAAACTTCACACGAGGGTTGATGGTTGGGATGGGCCAGCACAACTTGATTTTTGGACGAAATTGAGTACTGTGCCAACCAGTTGTCAACAAAATATTGGTTGACCAAAATTATTGTCTGAACGACTCAACTAAGTTTAGCAAAACAGGACACAGAGATGTATAGCGGAAATGCGTCAGCACTATCCANTATATATATATATATATATATATATATATATATATATATATATATATATATATATATATATATATTATCAATTTACTAGTTTTTTAATATTAATTGTCATGTTTTATTTACTCCCTGTTACTTATTTAAAATATTTGCTGTGGTAGCATACAGTCAACATCCTGGTTGCCGTTGGTCGTTAATCTAATTATATGATATGTTATGAAAAGTCCCCAGTAGCATACTGTTTGCAGTGCGGTAGTGCGTTGCTCTTGTTTACAAATCATTGACCAGACCCGGTTAGTTTTCCTGATGCACGCATACACTCTATGTTCAGTTAAAATTCACCTACATGTATATGGTAATAATCGATATGAGTTTTGACAATGCTACAGCATTTTTTTGCATCCACAAGATTCCCTTGTCTGTCGATTATTGTTAATTAAAGCGGCTTGACAGATTCTTATCAAACTTCACACGAGGGTTGATGGTTGGGATGGGTCAGCACAACTTGATTTTTGGACGAAATTGAGTACTGTGCCAACCAGTTGTCAACAAAATATTGGTTGACCAAAATTATTGTCTGAACGACTCAACTAAGTTTAGCAAAACAGGACACAGAGATGTATAGCGGAAATGCGTCAGCACTATCCATTTTCGTGCAACTTGACTGCAGTTCGAGTTTGTTTTCAGTCGTGGTTTTAGCAGTCAGTGACATAATTTTAATTGTGTGCCTTGGCAACTTGTTTATAAATTGCCACATATAGGAAGTGTATTTAAAGGAAATGTTCCTTTAAAGACATGCTGAGCCCTACATCGGCGGCTATTTTGGTATTATGACAACGCCATAAATTAAATTATATTTAATCGATGGATGCACTACAGAACCTTGGAAAACCCTCTACACTCAGTGACGTAGGTCGATTGTTACAACTTAGTCTCAAAACATTGGGTCGTAATATGTATGTTGCATTGGTACCCTCATTATTCTCAATGGCCATGTCGTTTGTTTTCATTTTTGTTGTTTTGAAACGGGACTTAAACATCAAGTCGGGAAATAAAGCAAGTTAGCACAGGTGTTATTTTTGGTTCAATAAACGACTTCATTCTTATGATATGGCCTCCAATGACCACTCCCCAGCCGAGTCGCTACCCGCTCACTCCAGGCACGGGTCCAGGAGAGTCCGGACACACTGCTCCAACACACGATGTCGTAAGGGGTGAATTTTCGAAAAAAATGTCTGGACCCATTTTCGGATGAGGCAAAAGGTCAGTTTTGGAAAAAATATTACCTTCGAGAACCTCCGCCGGAACAAAAGCTGCAAGATCTGTAAATTCTCAATCATCCGTTGGCTTCGCTGTCCTAATTGACCTATCGCAAGCTCCGAAAAGTCACGTGATACCCGACATTCGAACGAGATGTCAGAGGCAAATACACTGTCACTAAACGACGTTCCTGGTGGAATCGATGAGTGTTTTTGTACTGTTTGAAAACGCGTCGACAGAGACAAGAGGCGATGCTTTTCAACAGTGAATCGTACGTTCATGATATGGAAATTTGTAAAGGTGACGATGAAAAAATTAGTGCTCGAGGGGCCAGCGAAAATCCGAAGAACCCCTCGGCCTCGGGGCCACCTTCACCTGACAAATAACAAGGCCACTGATACGATATGTTCATGAAAAGCTGGGTATGTACCTTAAAGTCGAATTATCTGTACGATTCTATAGATTTCATGATCTTTCGAATAAAATCAGTGAAGA
This sequence comes from Phoronis australis, assembly GCA_002633005.1. Classification (NCBI taxonomy): domain Eukaryota; kingdom Metazoa; phylum Phoronida; family Phoronidae; genus Phoronis; species Phoronis australis. The sequence continues at coordinate 274,673 of NMRA01000220.1, read as the reverse complement.
TCCACCGATGTTTTTATTCTGTCGTCTGCTAAATTTCGCCAAATGAAAAGTAGGTCATAGATTACATACAACACATGCACTATAGTGTCTGACTACATGTAGGTCGACTCGATAGCACTGTTTACGCTTTTCTAATCTTGTAACGAAATATTTTGATTAAAAAAATTCAGGTTCATAGCTGCAGGTACACACTCATCTCGTCCTGGCCAAACAGTTAGCTCCTGTAGGTCTAGGGCAGTGTCTAAGTAAAATTAATGTCTGGAATTCAGTGGCGAATCTTAGAAACCACAGGGGGGCCAACATATGTTGCCTCGTGGAATTGGGCAAAGTGCAACTGTATGTGCACAGGCGGCCCGAAAGTTGCAGGGGCCAGGGATGTAAACCGTTGGACCTTCTGTTCAGAAAATCTATCGGTGGACTAAAAAAACAGGAACACGATTCCGCCGCGATCTGGGGTCTGAGCCCCACCCCCCCTCTTCCGCTACCAGTCCTAGTTACTGAACTCAGTATTTCCTCACGCTCTTGCTGTTTCATTTTGCTTGCGGCAGCCAATGGGGGGGGGCTGGGGCCCCTGCCCCCCCTAAATCCGCCTATCGAATTCTCCGTTTGCACCATTAAGACATTTAAATTAGGCCTACCTTCTTATGAACTTGGCATTTTTTGTAGTTTCATTCCATAAAGGTAGCTTTCATTTAATTTTGAAGGTAGCATGATCACGAAGTCGTGGTATGGTTACAAAAGATTACAAGTCTGGTGTGGTAGTTGCAAAAATAGGGTATTTACAAAATAACTCAAATTCTTTTTAAAGCTTCATAAATCTAAATATCATGTTTGGACAACTTCAAAATGAGCTCTCTCTAACTCTACATACATAGTGTATACTAGAGGTACACGTCAAAAAGTGACAACAGCTCCACCAAGGCTTTGAGTTCCGGCACTAATCCAGTGCCCTTCCCTGTGCCGATCGAATCTCTGAATTTTGACCGGGAGAGAAGTTCAGTTCAGTGAACGAACGCCAGCTTACGGTTTATGAATAACGAAAATTTACCTCTGATACGAAACAAAATAATGTCCATTAGGTTGAAATAAATAAAAAACATAAAATAAAGTGTACTTGAAAACAAAAATTTCCGGGGACTACAGCTAGAGTGCTGAGATCCAGCAGGTGCCGAGACAAAGGCGGCAAGACTGAGATAGCCCTGCACCATAGCCACCAAGCTGAAAAGTGCGTATCTTGGAACTAATATATTTGTGTTTATTATAGCCTTTGAGTTATCAAGCAACATCGCTAAGTGCAGCTGCTCGTGTGGCCGTACAGTTTGATCCATAGTTTACGCTTTTCAACATCAGTTTTCGGCTTAGGACATGCCAAAATGACGGGGTATTATTCTGGAGCAGCATAACGGCTGTCGGTGCTACACATGTCATATCAACACCATTTCCCCATTCTTAGCGGACAATTTCTTGAGCTATAGACTAAAGTAAGTTTTACTCGACTACGTGTGGCTTGTCGGGTAAAATGGCGGCTTGGAAACGCAGACGAATGTGCGCCAAGAGTGCTGCGTTCTGATTGGTCAATTAAGCCGTCCGTCATAATCCTGGCGATAGGTCAATTTTTCCAATGCACCGCTCATGTTTTATATTCACGCTTTTGAATTTAACAAAATAAAATCGGACATGACTGCCAACGTCTTGGGTACTTCCCTACATGTTCTTCTTCATCGCACTCACCCCGGCCCGTGAAACAGTATTGGTGGACAGACATACTACGTATTCGTTTTGTATCCAATGTAGCGTGTGAGCTGTACGCGCGCAATCGTCCAGTTCAAATATTGACCAACGAACCACAGGATAGGCCTACTGCACAATCGGTGTCTATAGTGAGTTGGTTAGAGCTATGCAGAAATGTTGGTGCGAGACATTCGTAAAAAATCTGGCCAAACGCACCATGGTGTGCAAACCGCAATGGTGATACAATCTAACTTGCCTGCGCGCGTTGTCACCGGGTAAACAACACAACCACTTCGCGTTCGAATCTAATACCAGACTCCTTACTAGTATTAACTTTAATTTATAATGGTATTTTGACGAAAAATTCCACCCACAATTTTTCTGATAGTGACGAGTTCAGCCTGTCCTCGCTGTTCAACTAGGTCAGTCTTCTTTGGTATTCTTCCGCTGATACAGTGTACATCATGTTCATGAGTTTTACGAGTACGCGACTTCAATTGAGAATTATTTTGAATGTATGGATGAATTAGCTAAATTTTATCACTATTGTGGTTTGCAAGCTATGGTGCGTTAGGTCGGACAGTTTACGAAAGTCACGCGTCAACATTCTTGCATAGACCCCCAACCATAACATAATGGACACCGATTGTGTGATAGGCTTCTCAAGCGAGTTCGTTGGATCATTGATGGTGCTAACTTTTGTAATTGTCATGTTCGTATAAATTTTACAAATATACGACTTGAATTGAAACTGAATTATTCTGTCCGATGACGCAATGAATGCACGAGTAGTTAGTTTGACCCAGGAGCGACTTGGTTCATGGTGAGTTACATATAATAATTACAGAGATACAGTATAGGTCAATCGCCCTGCGCTACTGGTAACTGTTCCGAAGGGGCGACGGGGCAGTATACAGACAACCAAATTTCGTGACAACCTGCCACCGGAGCACTAAGGGTTCGGGCCCTGTGCCACTGGTAACTGTTCCGAAGGGGCGTCGGGGCAGTATAAAGACAACGGAAGAAAAAAAAAACTGTCCCGACGGGGCAGTATAAAGACAACCAATCAGTAGCATGACAGCTGTTGCCAACAAGCCGGCTTCATGTGAATCAAACTCTAAGCTGCTGCCATCAAGCCAGCTTCACCTCTACGATGTCAATAACGCTGTTGCCATCCAGCCAGCGTCTCGTCTCCAGAAGAAGATCAAGCACACCACCTCTACCACCACCGGCCTACCAGGTCCTGCCCTCGATCCGCGTCCACACCAACAACAGCAAGGACAGAAGGCGAGATCCTCCGATCTCGCGAAGCTGTCTGAGGGCTTCGCCCTCATCTCTCTCACATAGGTCAATCCCCCTATTTGGATTTCGCTCTCATCAGCATCCGTGTGATGTCGATTAGCAGGCAGGGCCCTTTCTTTTCTGGAATATTTACCGTGATTGAGTCCGTTAATCAATGATGCTTTCTAGGTGCATTCCGAATTCATTTGAAGTTACGGTATGCTTTTATGTTTGCTCGACACACAAAACATGGTTTCATCATGACGTGGAACAATTAAAGACCGGTCAGTCACCAGGTGGCGAGACCGTCTGATCCATGAGGTGCTCACTAGATCTTCCAAATCACCAGTCGTGGAAATCGGCGACATTTCGTGACTACACTAAAAAGTAGTTCGGCAAAGAGGCAATTTTGCAAGCAAATGAAGGAACAGAAGCTACGGTCGCTTACCATTGCTTTTACAATGTATGCCCGATATTACCACATGTTTTTTTCATCTGCCAACACCGTAGATATTAACCTGTCGTGATAATGCGCTAGTGTTGGGTTACGAAGTAAATGCAAGACCAACATGAAATTTTACGTTTAAGTGCTGAACGCGAATAACTACGTGTAACTTCTAAATTAAGCGGAAACAATTCAGTTTACTCAAAGTGTCGTGTCGGTGTTTACTTTCATTTACTTGATTGGAGACGTCATTGGGTGGTCTGCTAATCGGTCAGTCTTTTTTCACTCACAAAAACAGTGACTTGCGCAAAGAAAACGGTTGTGGCCATCAAATCATTCTCCATTCTCATTATTTGTTATGAGTCACTACTGCTAGATTAGATGCTTCCGGGCTTAGACCGAATGGCGAATTAGCTTGGACCTTGCTCATCAAAGCATTTCAGACTTAGGAAAAGATTTTTTAGATTACAAAACCTAGATAAAAAGTCTCCTTAAGCTGTCACCTGAAATGCACCATGGTAAACCTAGCTAAAAGAGCACGTGTACCACACGTATTCCTGTGGAGAATACGAGCGTAAGCGGGATTACTTTACTTTTATATTACTTTTCGACGTAACAATGAAGCTCACCAAATTGAACACGTAGTACAATGACTTTCTCCTGATGACTATTTCGTAGGACAAGTCATGATAAGGTTCCGGACAACATGTGTAGAACACCACATTTTTCTTGACCGGAAACTTTACTAACTCCCACTCACCGTTACCTGAAAACAAAAATTACGTGCAAGAAGACGGGATGCATAAATGATGTCCAGAAAAAATGCCAAAATCGATCATTTGATCTCTTCTAAAACAGTTACCTCAACTCCATCTCTGAATTGCCGCTGTTCATCGAAAAGACAGCATGATATGGACGACGAGCAAAACATTTTCCAGGCACAGACTGTATTATTCAATATGAAATTTGGACTGCCGGTGGGATGGACTGACCCAAAATGGGAATGACGGACAGCAACTGGAAAGACGAACCTTAAGACTGGAAGGGGGTTGTGATGAAAGGAGGGGTATTTTTATTTTGCGATCTAAGACCGCATTACTGGATGCTAGCTACTGTCGTGTCGCCCCTCAAAACCAATTTCATTTACTTTACTGTCACAATACTAAACTCCATGTGAAAAACATGTCCAGCTCATGAAAACGTTTAGTGTGACTTTCAGTTGAGGAGTCGCTAAAAATAACTGCTACAGAAGCTGATGTTAACTTCAAGATTTAATGATCAGATAATTAAATCAACCGATGATGTTACTTTCGCAACACTGTGCTTCCCGTTTCTCGCCTTTCTTTTATAATTTTGAATCCGTTCTTCTCATATTAAGATTCATTTTTCCCTGCTGCCTGCTGCTAGACTGAAAGCTGTCACGTGTCAAAAAATAGGCGGAAAACGAAATTAAGGCGGCGGGCTCTTTACATTACAAACTTTTTAGACTGTTCTAGTTGTCTATACTCAAAAGCACCCATTGTCTATTTATGACAAGCTTTTCTTACCAACGAACGAAGCCGTGTCACCAGTGTCGTTCTTTGAAAATAAATCGAGTTGCAAGCCATGTAATGACCACGAACCGAACTTCAGAATGCAAGTCTGAAAGGAAATACATGTATGATCAAAGTGATTGGAATGATGAATCGCACATTGTTATTAAACGTTGCTGTCGTCTGCTGGTAGCTTCAATGTCGAGATTTTACAGCATTTTTTTCAATTTCAATAATTGTGTGTATCCGAAAAAGTAATTGCACGTGAGAGGTAGTTGATGGAGAGGTCAGTTGGCCGTTGCCACGAATATTGGACCAGAAGCTTAAGGCTTCGTGTAGCCCTATTAGAAATATAATTGTTTTAAAATTATGGCAAATGTAAAAGGGTTTAAAAAGTATTTGGATACAAACAGTCGTTATTTTCCAATAAAAATCGGCACTTTTGGAAAAGATGGCATGAACACATCCGCTTCGTTTACGCGCAACCTGTCCAATCAAATTCCGTACAAAAATCTCCCCCCCCCCATGCAAAGGCCATTGTTTGTCACATTTGAAACAAGGGTCATTTTAGGGCTCCTAGTATTTCGTCAATAGATTTGTACAAGAACCGCTGTCTTCAAGAAACCCATTTATCGGAAACGCCGAAGTTTCTTTTGTTTAGAGCCCTGCAATGTACCGCATTAGTTACGTCTTCACGGCAATCAAACACTGGCTTAAATTTATTGATACATCGTGGACTATAACTGGTGATTTTCACCTGTTTGTCTTTTAAAATTGAATTCCTCGTGAAAAGTTAAGATGGGTCCTTTTTAAGTTGCGCTATGTTCCGGTGCTATGGTATCCGTTAAAAGTAGTTCCATTTGGCTTCCTCGCCTTTTTGGACGCGATAGACAGTTGACTTGCACGTTGATGCCGGACAAACCACCACGGGACCGTTTCACAATAGACAAGGTTGATAAGTGGAATTAGCCTCGATTTGAAAACCTCTGTCATTCGGAGTTGAGATCATAATGGTGGTTTTTCAGTAAAGAACCCACCTGCTACGCCGAGAGAATCAAATGTCTTTAGTATCGCTTGGAAAGGTTGCTCATTTTTTCATTGCTATGCCACGGAAGTATCAAACTCAGTATGATTTGTGTCAGACTGGAGGATAAAGCTCGCGTGTAAGCCGACACCATGCGAGACTCGAGTAGCTGCTCTTGTCAGAACTGAACTCAAGAAATGCCGTAATCTTGGAAATTCTCGGCCACAACAACGCGAGATAGTCTGGGTGAGAAAAGACGCCATGAGTTCCCGAAAACTTCTACGTAGTTTCGCGATCATACTAACGTTGTCTGCCCAGTGAACCGGCACCCGGAGGTGCCACGACCCCGGCCGCTGACCTAGATTTAAATTCATCCGGTGAATATCTTGATTTGCATTGTATAACGCGTCACAAGTGACAATGCTAAAATGCGCTTATTGTATTTACAACTACATGTATAATTCTTGCATTCTTTTGAAAATTTGAACAAGAGAATGAAACTAGACTGGATTTTCGACTTTCACGAACTGAACATATATTAACTGGATACGATAATTAACGTGTCGAATTGAGTAAAACATAGGACGTTGGCCTTAGACTAGAATACATATTCCGAGTCTCATTAAGCATTTTGTATATTTTGGGCATTCTGCTTGCAAGCACACAAATTAAACCGAGAAAAGGAACAAGGAAAGTGACTATGGTCCCGAAGAAAGGTATAATGCGAACAAAATCTCGGAAACTGGACACATGTTATTTTGCTTTCGTACATACTTGCATGGTTGCCCTTTTCTCAAAAGAAATGGTCTCTAGATACGGAACGAAGCCTTACCTGTTCATCAAATGGAAAGTACTTGACATCAACCACGCATGTGCTCTCTATCGTAGCAGGCGTGTTCCAAGTAACGGAGCCGTCGCTTTTGATCTTTACTTGTGTGTCTTGGCCAAGAGCAAACGTATCCGCGGCGCTAGAATAAACGTTTCATCTTCAATATGTTTTTTTTTCAAACGCACAGAAGCGTTATACGCTTGTCATTGCTAATAAAAGCGTGAACCTTTGTACGTCTGTTTGGTAATAGACAAAAGTACATTGACCGCCAATTCCTTTTTTTTTCAATGGACCAAATCTGTGATCTTACGCAGAAGCCCAGACGTCGATCATTATTCACTAGCGACACCTGGCAAAATTAACAAGTTTTACTCCCGGCAAGTATGTCGTCTGCTTATCATGGTCGGCTGTTGTGTGGTTAGGTGCTAAGAGTATTCACGATACAAACAGTTCTACTATTGGAAGACTTTGAACAGCGTTTCAATACCTAATTTTTTTTTTCGTTGTACTGGACAGTAAAATAGATTTCCCGTCACAATACATTAACCGGAAACTGAAAATTGTAATTTAGGGGAGTGGCACCTCCTCTAGGATACGCAAGAAAATGTCGGAGTTGTGCATCTTCTGTCTATAATCTATCGTTAAATTCAATATTTTTGAAGGCGAAGAAATCCACAATATACAGAAAATTAGTACATGTATGATCTCAATCTCAAGAATCGACAAAACAACATATTTAGCTAAACGTACTCGTTTTCTTTAGTTATCACCCCAACACAATTCAATGAAAAACTGCAGCTGTGTCGTATTCAAGTTTCAAAGTTCAAATTCACAAAAGCGTGAATCACGTGGCTGAGGTCGGTGCTCGTGTTTTTAACATATGCCATACTTGCGTCTCCCGGGATTACGGATTGCCACATGAAACAGGGCTGAATTTGCACTGAACAGTACGCTCATTGAATTTGGTTGAGAATGAAAAAAGGCCACTTGCTCGGCTGTAGATGCACTATTCTTCAAGATGGCAGTCCGCTATAGTGTAGTTGTATTTCTGCGTAGCGATTGAAAAATCTGCTGCGATTTCAGGTAACCTTCAAACAACCTAGAATTGGACCATATTTTTAGAGTTTGTAAGTCACTTATCGGCAGGGAAGTGGTGGTTTTGAGGTGCAAAGTTCCAATTTTGTGGTTTTTGCTCCTACCTTGCTTTTCAGTAGGAGTGAATGTTCAAAAATAAAACTAAACAAAATAAAGTTTCTGTGCTCATCTGTAAGTTTTTTTTGTGAAATAACTCATTTTTTTTCATCCTTTGCAGAGTGAAAAAAGGTGAAAAGTCCATTGATGTGTGCTAGGCAGATCCCAATGAGAACAGTTCTGTGCCCCCTGAGTTCTGTAAAAACGCTTAACTTACGTGTTTTGCAGGAATTCGGTCGCGAAACTTAATGCTTCACAATGTGCCCGTTAGGTGAATCCTGCGCGGTCCTTGAAATAATTATTTTTAATCTCGTTGTATTTTATGAGGCTGAGTGCCAGTTCAGCAGAAATGTAATTTGAATACACATGCAATAAAGCATAACAAAAAGCTGCTAAATTGTGTATGGCTATATTGTTGATCTCTAAAGCAACCAATAAATGAAAAACAAAAAATTGTTTTTCAATTATTGCGATAGAACCGATGGTGCAACGAACAGTGTAGGGCTTTAAGGTTGTACACAGGGTGTTAAAGCTACTTCTACGTCTTGTTACCGTACTTTTGGTCCAAAACTTTAAGCATGTATCCTGTCGTCCGATGACGGATGCATTTTCGCGGACTTACTTATTCCACAAAGTTAGGTCTGGGCGCCACACTCTAGTGGATGCAAGAGTGATGTCTTTCAATCCCTCGTATTTTGAAGAATTCCATTTCAGACCGTAATCGATCCAATTCTGCAACAAAAACTTCGACCAGTCATAAAGCTGGAAGTCGCACTTACATGTACGTGTTCCAAACAACCAAGTCTGGCAACCGTATTCGGGCAGACGGCAAACGTGATTAAGTCAAGCCCCTCGTAAGCCGAAGTGTTCCACTTCAACGTTTCGTCTCTCCAATTCTGTACCCAAAAGAATGCAAGGATATGTGAAAAGTCTCGAATGTTTCCATAATACTGTAGTCTTAGAGTTCTCCAAAAGGTGTCTGTTTAACAACTGCGCTTTGAATGACTACTTGTGGGGGGTACTCCCATAAAGAAGAGGTATGCGGGACGTGCTGCTAAGAAAAGTGACTTTTTCACGACCAGTTTCCCAATGAAATTGTGCCTTTCAGTCACAGAATCTCCTACGAAAGGGTGCCGTTGCCGATTTAGCAGCCATTCTAAAGTCAACATAAATCAAAACTCACACTAGCGGTCATATTTGAGATTCACTTTTAACTGTTTATGTAACTATGGTGTGGCTCGGACACAAAATAACAAATTTTGCGCTTGTTGACCTTTTAACGTTTCAGATCCGAAGGCAGACCGGACGTTCGAAAAATTCACATATAAACCATGAATGCTTGTCAGAAGTCTGGTCTGCATTTCTGTCGCCCGTGCCAAAATCAGACGGCAAGCCTATCCTCTTACTGTAAGATTCAGACCACAATCGTGTGTGTATAGGCTCTGTTCGCCCACGATCGCACGTGATTGGTCAAAATATTAACATTTCGTGTTTTAATGTTAAGGTAGTCACTCGCTAAATCACAGATGCTGATCGGATGCCTTCATGAAGGCTCGTTATAACAAGTGGATCTCCCTTCTGAACAGACGACCTGCAAATGTAAAGTCCACGTCTGAACACGGTATTACATTATTTCCAACTAGTCTCGTGGGCCACAGTGGAAATTGTCCTAAAAATTGATGGGCGACATCTTCTCATTAGTAAAATCATACAAGCTGAATTTAATGAGCATGGTTCGCTTGACTTGGTGGACGTCAATCTTTTGCCGCAGTAGGCAAGTGGAATTCAACACCACATTAGCGGTTGCGGCCTTGATTTCAAAACATGTCTGCTAAGTTTCAGTGGCCTCAGAAAATTAATGTCTAAAGCAAGCGAACTTGCTTTTACGGTGTTTCGCTGAAACAAAATTAAGACAATCGCAGGCGATGGATCATTAATCAGATTTACGCAAGAATGGACAAGTGTCTTCCCTTGAGTCAGTGGCGGACTTAGAGGGGGGCAAAGGGGGCCCCCTAAAACTTTCTCAGATTCGATTTGGAAGTTCGGGATGTGCGAATGTCTGTCGGGCAATTTCCTGGGTAATACTCGGTAATACTCTGGCCTGCCCTCCAACTCAAAGCCCTGGATCCGCCCCTGTGAATGTTAGCTATATTGCAATCTGTGCCAGATTTATGAAGATATACAAAAACATGCTGCATATTGTTGGATATTTGCAGTAATTTACCCGATCCATCGGAAAACCACAGCCTACCATGTTCTCATCGTTATCATCAGTTCGATCCTGAACACGTTTCACTAGAGATCTGCAGACGCCAATAACGGTCACCGGAGGAAAAGCACGGGTTTGATCCTTGGCAAATATGCAGTCGCCATCGTCTTGCTAATAAAAAGATGCACGACAAATTTCACGAAGTTTCTGAGAATGTTTTCGATATTGAAACAGACGCCAAAAACTAAAACTAGAAGGCCCAATAGTTGTTAAAAACGCCAGTCAACGTTGATTGTTTTTTTTTATTATTTTAACTTTCATAAGTACCTTCATGGGGAGATATAGGTGGAGGCTGTTTTGATCATGTAGTATAAATCAAATGGCGGTATGCTGTTTCCGGATGTAGGCACAGTTTTACATATTAGCGCATGGGCGTAAATACGCGCATACACGGTAAATATGAGTTGGTTGATTTTTGAGTTTTTAAGTCCTCAATCGCGAGTGGATATGTTTAACTTGATTTAAATGAAGTAGGCCTATGCATAATGAGTCAGTGTTTTAGTGAAACCTACCATCGTTTAAAGCAGTCTAACAAGTGTTAAATGTTTAGATGTTTTACCATTATGCATATGCCTTGCACCTACCAGTCTGAGCCAAATCAACGATTTCAGAATCTGGTTCTTTTCGTCCTGCAAAAGAAAACAACGTATGTAAATGGAACAGAAATGTGTCAGACTTCTGTATACATTGCTCATGAAAACAAGCAGACGATCTGCAACGCACAATCCTCGCTTGCATATTTCATTTGGTGACAAAGTCGAAGTTGCGACGAACTCGCATGATTTTGCGATATGCAACCAAGTCAAATGAAGTGGCTTATTCATAACTTACTAGGTCAAATATTTGATTCAGTGCGACATCCATCGTGACGTTCACTACATCACTGAATTCTTCCACGGGTCTTGCACTGATTTCATAGCCGTTCATCAGAGAGTTTATTAGCTTCACCTCTACCTTTGGACCTTCAGTTGCTGAAACAGAGAGTCATCATAAGGTTATAAAATATATCACAATCCGAAAACCGACGACTTGATTTTTCCGCACTGCCGAAAATCAGGTTGCTTGGCAATTTCGAATACCCTGATGATATTTTGGTTCACTACTCTCCCTCTCTCACTCCCTAAGCCTACAAACTATAAAAAACATCTGGATGCAGCGGCTTGCGGCATGCGATCCTCCAGTGACGCACCCGCGCTGTGGGACGAGTATCCCGATTTCATTGATCGGCTAGTCGGGATACAGCCTTGTTGCTATCAATTTGACACAGATAGTAAGAAGAGAAAGTTTGCAAACCATTTTTACGTAGCCAGCTCTCTCATTGTCTGCGCTCATCTGAAAAGCTCACGTAATCCAGGAATTATGTTGTAAACAGAGCCCCTGACGTTAAGAGATGATAAAAATACTATTTCCAAACGACTTTCAACAAGTAAAGTGAAGAAGGTGTTTTTTGTATGAAATACTATCACCAAAAAACTTCGAAACGGTTTACTTTAAGAGACATTAGACTTAACTTTCACTTGCTGATTCCTTTGTGTGATTGTAAGCTGTGACTTGCTTATTACCACCAAGGAGTGGGTACTACACTCCTTACTACCACAGCATTGTGTATCAACACAATAGGCTAGTTTGTTAAGATCAATCGAACGTGAAACTAGTTGAGATTGTGGTGATGGGAATAATACGTAACAGGAAGACAAAAACTCGTTTAATGATGTGCATTGAGGAGTCTCGTACAGAAGTTTGTTTTTCACAATGGTCAGCCGCAAATCATTATAAAATCTGAAAGAACCAGTCATCATATACGTCACACAACGGCTAAAATGTCATGTCTGACAGAGGTGCTACATTCTGAAAGTTCCGAACAGCGGTCTTAGTGTTTGATTTTAATTACAAAAGACGAACAAAAGAAGGCTCGTGACCTTAACAATTTCAAAACAAAGTTATTACACGTTTTAATAGTTTGATCAGTTGCATTCTCATTTGATTTTTCGGCGGTCGTAAACACGCGATAGTGTCCGATTGTCAGAACAAAAAAGCAATTCTTGCGCCCTGTGTGTCCTTGAAGCGTAAATCCTCAATCGGCACTTTTGTGTTATGTTTCACAATTGTCAGAGACCTACAAGCAGTTGTAAAATCCTCCGTGGGATCAATCTAAGATAATATCACACTTAAAGAAGTTTTAGATGAAATATCAAGCGATTTATTTCTTCCGGGGTCAAACGATGACATCGTTTAATGCCGTGTTTCTAATGGACCACCTAGTAATACAGTTGGCATGTTGAATGAGGTAATACGGATCAACGTAGCTGAAAGGGTCGAAACGATGTTGTCATTTAACAAGTCTCTCAAATGTGTAAATTTTTGGATAAACCATGCTTCAACTGCAGAATATGACGTCACTACTAGAAATTTGACAACTGCAGCAACATCCTGCTGCACTACCAAACTTTGTGACGTAAAGCCTGTAAGTACAACAGCGAAATTCACATTTGGGATTTTCATTTCATAAGTTGTCAAATTTAACACTTACCAGGTGAGATTTGTGAAAACAACATTAAGACCACACGAAGTATTCAGGCATGCTATAATTCCAAGGTATGTGACTTTGAAGTTTGAAATTTATGTCACTGGAACTCGACAATATGAGCGACATTCCAGATACAAACTATGACCGAGTGTGAAGTCTAGAGAAACGTCACCTCGATTCATCTCTTCTTGTGTGTATGCTGATATTGATACACGATTTTTTGTACTTTAGTGGAGAGATGGAGTGGCAGGAGACGACAATTTTCCTGGTACGATGTCCAAGAAAGAAATAGTGCAATAAAATCCTGGCGACATGTATTGTTAAATCCCTTTGATGGACTAGCGGAAACATTGGCACTTTCTCAAAAACGGGTCACTCATGTTGCAGATGTAAAGAAATTACTGAACGATATATGTCAGATGAAAAAGACTTTTAAGTCTTAAAAGATACTTTCGTTTGCAGTGTTTTTATCCACAACATGCAGAATTTTTGATAATTTGTGACAAGCCTCGAGTTCACGGAACTGTAGTGTTTAATGCCACTTGCTTCAACAAAAATTTGCTGCCAGCATATGCAAAGGTTCAATATAAGAACAAACATGACAGTATTATGTATCAGGGTCAATATTAAAGTGCATTAGCAGTCTATAAAAACATTCTCGCATTCCTGAAAACATTGACAGGAAAGGTTCAACGATAGAAATGCCTACAGAAGTACCCAGCTGCTGAAGGTACATACGGTACATGACGCTCAGATGAGTTTTTTTCACAGTGCCGATTTCCAATAAAAATGCCTTTTCAAAATCCCTACCAAATGATATCTTTTCCCGTGGATACATCAGTTTTCACTCTGGGAATGGAAAACACTGCAGAGGAGTTCTTCTTATCACAACATCGTCAGGAGGGTTTTCAATATTTGTGTCCCTAAAACTTTAGTTGGTAAACATATTCATTTTTTACAACATGGGATCTCTACTAGAAAAATGTCAAGTTTGATGAGTTGAAAAGACGGCTGTCCAAAGGCCTTTTCATACTGACTTAACTCCGGTCTCAGCGGGGCGTCGACGTAAACAGCGAAGTTAACAAAACCGTTCATACCGGCTTCGGTAGTTACGAACATCGAACGAAACGGTAGGTAACGCTGTTGTCATCGAAGTAATCGCAAAATATAGTTGCACGCTAGGACTTTTTTAATGTGACAATTTGGGAACTTTTTCATATGCTAACTGACATAAAATCTTTTTTTAATTCGATTGGTGATCATTCGAGAACAAACAATAAAAACAAAAAATGAAAGCGCTCGGAGGAGCGACACTTGGCGAAATTAACCGAAAAAAGATGACGATTGACATGATGACGACGATGATTACATTGATGAAAGTGGCGATTATGAACAACACTATGTGTCTAGCTAAGATGCCAGAAATCAGTACATATGCTAGTTTTGAGAGAAATTAAGTGAAAAGACGTCCACGGAGATGGCGACGAAGATGATGATGGTGGCGATGATGCACAACGTCATAATATTCATATGACGAACTTAGATGTCGTAAATCAGCAAGAAATAGGCTAATGTCTTGTTCAATAGAAGCTAAACCTACATCAATGTAAGAAGAGGGTTCAACAAAGGAACAGCAGAATCAGAAAATCTCGAATAATAAAAAATTAGAGGTCGTAGCGAAAAATGGAAAATATCTTCTGAAAGCGCGTTTAAAACTCTATCTGTAAATTGGTACTTTCGCAAAATTCCGTAAATTTTTCGAAAAATTGAAACTTTTTCAAATTCAAAGTCTAATAACTCGAAGACAATAAGTCTGAGAAAAAATATTACAGGCCATATAAATAGAGAATCCACATGCAAAAAATCCCGTTATTTTCTTTTCCCGTTTAAAATGGCACCCCAGCACGATTGAAAATGGGTCAAAATGTGCGAGATCCGCCATATTGAAAGCAATTTCCGTTTTTTTAGCTTTAAATAATAGCATATCATAAAAAATTCCTGAAAAATTTTCAAGGAATTGGTCTGATAATGCGGCCTCTACAGGAGAAAACGTTTTCAGCCCAAAATCGAGGTGCGCATGCGCTATTGCCAATATTTCCGCTATCTTTGACCGGAAGTTCATGATTTCGTTGTTTTTCATAGTTCTTTTCCACTTCTATATTTCTACCAATTTTCAACCGTGTACAACAAAAATGCGGCCTCTATGAGCATCTGAACCTGAAAAAAATGGCTGCCATATCAGCCATCTTGGATCCGATCGTGAAAAAAACAATAGGGTTCCAGTACTTCCGGGAATACAAGGTGTGTGTGAATTTCGGAAGTAAAAAATTTCTGGTACACATGTAGCACGTGTGCTGAAATAAATGTGTCGATTTTCAGTCTTGTACGTCAAAAATTATAGCCTCCAGGAGCATTTGAATCTAAATTGAAAACAAAATGGCCTCCACGTCCGCCATCTTGGAACCGATTTTGACGAAAAACAATAGGCTTCCAGTACTTCTAAAACTACATGTTGTGTGTACATTTCGTGAGGATCAGATGAAAATTGCGACCTGTATCGTGCGTACAAAAAAACGAGAGCGCTCCGTGGAGCGAAACTTGGCGAAATTAACAGAAAAGACGACGATGGAGATAATGACGAAGATGATGAATATGACAACGATGGTGGCGATGATGAACAATACAAGTAATGATAACATTCATATGATGAACGTAGAGGTCAGAAATCAGGCTACAGTCTTGAGTGACACTTGGCGAAATTAACTGAAAAGACGACGACGGAAATGATGACGAAGATGACCAATATTAGGATGATAGCGGCGATGATGAGCAACATCATAACAAACATTCATATGACGAACTTAAATGTCATAAATCAGTAAGAAATAGGCTATAGTCTTGTTCAATAGACGCTAAACCAACATCCATGCAGCGCTAATTAGAAAATCTCGAATAATTAAAAAA
Source organism: Phoronis australis (assembly GCA_002633005.1). NCBI lineage: Eukaryota > Metazoa > Phoronida > Phoronidae > Phoronis > Phoronis australis. Next base: position 258,880 of record NMRA01000220.1, on the reverse strand, counting down.
GTAAACATCTTACCGAAAAATGAAAAATATCTTCTGAAAGCCTGTCTAAAGTTCTATCTAATTTGATAGTTTCGCAGATTTCAGTAAATTTTTCGAAAAATATGAAATTTTGCGTTTTAACTCGAAAACGTGCTGTTAGGATATCTTAGATAAACGACTTCATTTCGTCATTTTTCACCAAACTTATTGGCAAATTAAACGGTAGAAACTTTTACATATAAAACGTCTGCCTGTCAATAAAGTGGAAACTTTAAAATAAGATTTCCATGTCAAAGCACATGTAATCAATTTTTGTCCGACCGGTCAGGAACGAGTCGGTGATCGGTCGCCGACCGACTCAGATCTAACAAGCCACGGTCTATCAGCAGTCGATAGCTATATGTAGGTCGCAACTGGGGTCGGCACTGACATAGAATTCTAGCTACACTTATGTTTTCCATAGCACATTTTCAGATGCGCCTTTTATACGTATATGCACAGCAAAAACAATGCGTCATTATACATGTATCATTGAAATTGTACAAAAATCCATAAAGTGCTGCATACATGTATGACACTGCAACGTGTATTTAAAGAGAACTTTCAAGGAGTGATTAAAAATCAAGCCATGGGTGTATCATAAACAATTATTGATTTTCACGAAAGTTTTTTTTGGTTTCCGGACCTAAAAATATGCTTATGACCGAGGTCAGTACGTTTGTTTTCAGACCCCAAAATGAATAATGACCGAGGCGTAGCTTAAACGTTCAACGCCAGCTTTAATTTAACTGTTTCAGCGACGATTCATTGTGGACATTATTGATTTTATACTCTATTTTTTAAATTATTTGCGTTGAACGAGTGTTCTTACTGAATCCTAGATTGAATTAACACTCAGTTGAGTGAGATTTATCCTTTGATATATTTGCAATAGATGTGAAATGACGGAGTCGGCGATCACAAAAGACGAATTGTCTACATGGTGAAGGTGTGCTAGTTGTTGGCCGTGGGCATTGCGGGTTGTTCACAAGCAGGGGTGACTTCGTGGCCTCGAATGGAACTATACAGTGGCTGCAGTTCAAGGTTACAGATTACTAAATAAACATGACATGATGGATTGACCCTTGGGTGTTTTTTTTTTATCAATGCGTGTTTATTTCCTTCCGCTTTCATTAATGTACTTGCCTTTACTTCAATAGCGTATACGTGTATGTAGCTGCAATTTCACAAGTGCTGAAACCTAATCGCCATGCTTATAAATCGTGATGCAATATTTCCCATTTTGTCACAACCGTGAAGATCGACTCTGCACTGATTAACCAGAAATAAATTTTGTTCGCATATGTTCTGCAAATTTCAAGAACGAACAGAAAAGACAGCCTTATCGTTCGACCGGTCTTTGAACAAACTTAACCTGAGCTTCATCGTCAATTTTGACAAACGGCTCACTTCCATATACGTTCTTACTGCGCAACGCAGACAGACAGACGAGAAATGCTGAGAGAAAAGAAACCAGCAATATTTTTATTGAAATGTTAGCTTAATTAGTTTCTTGAAATCCAGTTGTATTTCATCTTTATAGATAATTATTTTAGGTACTCTCATTCTGATCCCCCGAGTTTTTCATGGAGTACGGAAGCGATCGTTTGATACATGTAGGTATTGGGATTGTTTTAGTTCTTAGAGCTTACAATTTTCTCAATTGGATTGCCCAGGTTAATGTGGGTGAGTATAAATAACTCAAAAGGGCGGTCCTGAATTACACAGCGACACTCGAATTTCGCTGTATTTAAAAAAATAGGCAATGAGAGTTCGTATTGTTGTCTGTAATGCCGGTCTGCTAGCAATTCGTACATGTAGACTATTTTTCGGATTGGTAGCTGTCCCGTTTCCAACCAGTCGGATAAAAATTTGTCACCTTGCTAAACAGCTAAGGGCTCTCTTACTAGAACTGATGTGGACTCTGAATTCAAGTCCTTCCGAAAATAGAAGAAATACTTCTCAGAATTTTGGCTGGACTTCGGACGTCTGGACAGCATACAGTTTGAAAACTTACTCATCCTCGAACATGGCCGTATGTCGAGTTTGCTACATGTAGGTCTGCAAGATTATCGTTGATGTGTGATCTCATGCAATTTCCTATTACACTTATATATTTCAAGTACAGTCTTCCGAAATGCTACCATACTGATAGCTTCCGTGTATATCGTTTTAGATCGTTTCAGGTTTCCTAATTTCGAGAAGAGCATACTATAACAAAAAATATTTTTGCTTTCCGATTAGAAATTGTTAATGACTCGGAGCTTCAAGTGTGGTCGTAGCAACGAGTGTAACAGATATAAGCTGTTTCGCCACAAAGCGACCTGTTTCTCATAAATACAGGAAACGTTGCAATCCGGAGGCACAATAACGTTGGGCCCAAAAAAAAACATTTTAAATGGATCTGGTCTGTGGTATTGTTTTCCATATTGCACTCCCGTGACTACATGTACTTTAATAGCTGTCTAAAATGGAAAGCTCAAAAGGTAGGTCAGTGTCGACTCGGCGTCATTAGTCGGTTCGATCATCAAAACTTTCCAAAATAGTTATAAAATTGCAGCCGTATCAATAACACTCAACATGCAATCAGATTCCAAACATTACGTCTGGTACAAAACTTAATTCTATGACAGTTTATTTGCGAAATATTTTATCGTCTGCAACTCAGGCGCCGATTCTTCGGTAACTACAATGTTAAATATTATTGTTATTTAATTATTTTACGGAAATGTAACAAGTTCGAGGCACAATTACCGTTGTTTTTATTTTTGTTATCTTTTTTCAAGTAATAAATTGTTACTTTTAAAAGTGTTTTTACTAGAGAGAATTTGTAACATAACGCGCAAGATACTTCGCCACGTGAACAGTGAAGTATTTAAAATTTTTATCTAAAATGAAAGAAACTTAGGAATTCGAAACGTATGGGATAAATACAAAACGCACCTCGATTGGCTTAGATGAAGTGATATCCCACACAACATTATTCTGAGTACCGACCTCGACCCGTCGGTCTCGATAAATACGCGGAGTAATGTCTCGTTGGATATTACTTAATCTATGCCAGTCTCTGTACGTTTCGTGTATTTATCTCACAAAGCTCCGATTCTCGTTTTTTTTTTTGCCGTCGGCCGGTCGTTTTTTGCCGCACAACTCCCTCATCAGTGCAGCAGCCCTGTTGCAATGACACCAAGAACGACGCATACCAAGTCATGCTCAGTCGCGTGCTTTCATTCGACTGGCCCATAACAAGTTTATAAAAAGACTACATCTTTCGTCGGTTTATTCACTCCGCTCCAACCTGGGTCAAGGTGCTTGAATGACATTATGCAGAGTGACTTCGTCAGAGAGCAACACCAAAATACTACAATTGGCCAACAATGCTATAACCCAATAACAGAGAAACTTGGCAAATAATACGTTTGTCAACCGTGACGATGTCAAGGCTAAAATCATGCGCAAGAGAATTTTAGAGAATGAAAAAAATCCAAGATATAACTTAGCTGAATTTGTATTTGTTCATACGAAATACTGATCATTTTGTATGATAAGGCCATAAAGGAAAGAAGGCTCTGGTCAAACTCATCTTGAGACTTGAGCTCATCAACTAAAAAAGAAAAAAAATCGCCGGCTCGCTTCAATTCCAGCCTATATATCGTACCTTTAGTGTTTTTAATGCGCCGACATGTAAGCAAGGATAAAGAAAGTTCAAAACACCACGATTTTTGCCAAGGGATGGGTAAAAACCCCGCTTCATCTTTCAGATACGCTGTTAACACGGTTCAATCTTGTTTAAGGACGAACAAATGTGCCCGTCGGGAGTACCGCTGAGTAATGGTTAAAGGGATATTATCCATGAGAAAAGTGCTTTTCTGAAATCCGCCCCCTAGCGGATTCGAACCCGGAACTTTCGCGGTGACGGGTACCAAACAGGCGCTGCCGACGAGCTAAACCACAAATTCGATAAATGAAGTAGCAACTGGTAAGTTTGCCGGCCTGGATTTCATCGAATGTCTTGCAGATTTGAAATAAAATCTCAAAGACACAACGGTTGTATTGTTTTATGTCAGCACCCAAAGTAATTCCAAACCTTCTATCCCCTCGGCGGCAAAATGTCCTTTTGAAGTAGAAGCTCTAGTATTGCTTCGACAGGCTCAGCCATACATCCAGTCGGATTAATGGCTATAAATCTTACAGATAGAAGCAACATATTTAAAATGTACTTGAAATTTGTTTTTCATCTCGCTGGTTCATGGAACTTGCAAAAGATATTGGAAATAAATGATACTCCGCTCACACATACATGTATCAACTTGCCTTTTAAATTTCTTTTCGTGAACTATTAGTTTCAAAGTCTTGAACAGGTCACTAGTATTTTTTTCACATGACGGGTTATCAAAGAACTGTGAGTTGCATTATTTCGACAACCCTTGCATATAGTCAGATACTGAGTACAGAATTCGGGCAGCGAATTTCACATAAAAGCCAGTTTTGTGACATAGCATATCTTAGGGCTCAGTTAGAAGAATTTTTGTGTGTATGGTTAGCTATGACTAGAAACCCTTTTGATTTGATCACTTATAGACATGAAACTGGCTGGTTTCTACTTGTTCCCAACTCAGACGAAAAGCGGTTAATGTGCTTGGAATTGGCAGATCGTTAAATTTATAGACCGCATTCGGCGCATAAAATTCTTGAGGCAATGACCAACATCCAGTGCATCAACAGTTTGATAGTGTTGTAGAATGAATGACTTAAACGACATATCACATCAAATCTGAGAGAGTGCTTATTTGTTTTATAGTTGAAAAGTGTCAGATCTGCGCGCACTAAACTGCTGAGTGCCTTTGTGGTGACACGTTATGTAGACCCATGTTGATATAGACATAGCTTCGTGAGGTCTTTGATAGAGCTTTATGGATATCTATTTGGAATAAAAAGGATTTATTGGCTCCTACAGGCAATATGATTCAAGCACTAATTAAATTGCAGTAATCAAGCACTTAATATTTGTGTAAATGAGATCGATTTGGTTTCTCTAATGTACATTACATTCAAACATTAATTCATCACTAAAGTTAATGCACTGGAACTCTTACTCACAAAAGGCACCTTCCACTGCACGCCTTTACACTTCTGAGAACAATTAATGCCATTTTGACGTTTTCGAATACATTCCTGTACTTTACCTATTTGAACTCCAGTTGTTGAATGTTTAACTATAACAAGGGCGGAACCGTTTCCCAACGAATGTGAAAATAATAAAGCATGTAATAAAAAACACATAAATCTGCACGTGGAAATTCTGAATTTTTTAGGAAATTTAATTATACTTCATGTTGAAACTGAAGAACTCATTTAAAACCGGAGTCGTTATAAGAAAGTACATGTGTGGGTTATAAAGTTTCACGAAACGCCAGGCTCGCACCTTTTCTGTTCGTTCCCGGTTTTTGACTCCCAATTCAGCATTCAATTCACTTCGCTTTGTCGTATGAAACCAATTCCACAGTACCTCAAACAATGCATTTGAAGTTTTAAAAATGATGGTAAATTATCTTTTTAAATATAAAATCTGGAAAGTAAGTGTCTGGGTTATTTACAGTGACATGATTGTTGATTTGACTTCAACCGAATATTTTAGATGCACTTTTCGGTGAAGTGCGATTAATCGATGCAGGTCAAACGTACACGACTGAATGTGTTTTTATTTCGTTGTAAAAATAGAACAAGAAAGCGCACGCAACGTACTGGAGATGCAGTGTTCGTGTGAACCGAAACGAAAGGACACTGACGGTTTTAGGGTGGTTCATTGTTGGTCAGTAGGATAGACTTCTGGAAGTTGTTGGCTTTGGCCAGAGCTAAAAATAGCCAAGTGCCGATGTTTTTGTGATTTCGTTACTTATCGCATATCATGGTGCGTGACCTTATCACTTAGAATACGCTCAAAATACTCGGGTATTTGCCGCATCGCTCTACCAGCATATCGTCGGTATGCGACCGTTGAGGTCGCGGGTTTGCTCTCTTGGGGCTGACCTCAAGTTCATGTACATAACATTGTCGCTGATAATGTCAATTTAAAACTTGTCAATGTTTATTATTAAACCGCATAATAAAAGAAATTCTTACTATACGTGCAACACAACGAAACAAGTCCAAGAGTAATGACTGACACCTTCATTCTTCTACGACTTTGGTTTCCTCTGTGGCGTAACCTCAATCTACAAGAATAAAGAGAACGCGGTGAATTGAAATGCGCCCACGACTGCCCCGCAAACGGTGTTGCTTCTAGGTGCGTTTATTTTTATCATAAAAAAGGTCATTGGATGACACAAAATACATTCAAACCATCTAAAAATGAGAAGGTGTCATCTCTCAAAACTATTTGCCAAATCGCAAAGAAATTTGTCAAAGAACTACAAAGGTACAAAGAAAACGTAAAATAAAACAAACTGACATTTGGAACCACAGCGGTAGTCGAATCCGTCCAATTTCTGTCAAGGAATAGAATTGCAAAATAATTTAGGAGATACAGCTCTACACTGCAGATGCAAACAAATATCGCTACGGGACACCACAGTAGTTGCCTTGAAAGCAATATGGTTGTTAGGAGTTTAGGACATTAGTTTGTCTCCGAACACAAGATGGGTCTCTGCTGCCATTGCACCAACCCGGTTTTTGCGGCTATAATTAACGCAGATTTATCATAGTGTCGGAGATGTCCACTAATGAACCGTTTTCCTGTCGCGCCTCACATTTCTCATCTGTTAACCATGACTAATTATTGGCTGATTAATCACTTCCAGTTAAATAATTTACTCAGATGGAACAGATCTGGCATATTGTCAAGACGTCACTTCAAAAATACCTCTAAGCTCTCAGCCCTTTTTTTTTAGTTGATTGTTTCATTACGGTTGAGTTGACAAAATGCAGATGCCAAATAGTTAAGTGAATTGTTTTCCCGTGGGTTGACCTATTGGATTTAAAGAATACTAATGACTTGATTTTTAAGAATGTTTTCTGCTAATCACTTGTATCTTTAGGTGATTTTCTCAAATTTTTCACGCAGCATAACTCTTGACAACATACAACAACACCACTTAATGCTTTTGCTCAGCGAACTCTTCCCACCGGTCAAGTGTCTCGGATTCGAAAGAATTTAAACAAAACCGTGCATTTGGCTGACTTCATCGTTTCTCGCGGCTGGCTCTTGTTACGATTCACTGACATCTAGACAAACATGTTTTTTCTAAAACAAGCAAAAATAGATTTTGTTTCTTTAGAGCTACGACAAACCGTCACTTAAACCACTTATAAAATTTGTCTCAAAATATTTCTTATTGACATTTGAGCCGTTGATTACGTCCTCCAGACGGGACTTGCGTTCCACTTCACAATTAATGAATAAAGTTTTTGACATGTAATTACTAGCAAATCACAATTTAGAAATAACACATGGGTAGCTTGCAGTTGTCGGTCCATATCAAGAGACCGTGTACCTATGCCGAGCTGAGATAAAATTATCTTTTGGAAATAGAATGTGAAGCGCGAGTCAAAATTTCTGAATCATTTTTCATAATAAGAACACGAAATGAGCATACTCTAAAAAACTTTGTATTTTGTTAAAGTGGTATTAAATTATTTTTCATTATAGTAGGGTGGAGCGTAATGTCAAAATTTGCGGCTTAAATTTTAAGTCACTTTTCAAGAAACAGGTTTCCCAGAAGTCATTTCTCTCACTTCTGAGTATGCGAACAAACCGAGGCCAATTCCATTGCAGTAAGTAGTTTAACTCAAAAGTTCGTTTCTTTGGCGGAACCTAAACGCGAGTTTATGAAAACGATGTTTCTGTAAATTGCAGTTTAAAAATCAGTCCCACATTCCTGCTTAAAAGGATACTGGTCCCTGTTTGGTTGATTTCAACCGCCAGTCCACATGCTGTCCCTACTACCACACCAATGATGTATCCTTTGAGTGACGAAAGTAAGACGCAACTAAAACTAGACACACTGCGTGGATATTATGGTTTTTGGCGGTTGGTCTTTCGGCATTGTTCATGTAACTTGCCTGGAACGTTAGTTGGATAGCCAGCAGGAGTTTATTCACACTTTTGAGTGCAAAAAGTTTGAGTGCGCAATTCTATTGTAAATCATCAACCATTGAAGAAAAGGGGCGTCTTAAGTTGCGCAATCCTGGGCTTTGGTCCGTGTGGGGTCCAAAAGAGGACCTAAAAATTCATTTAATTAAAATTTCGAGTGCAACATCTGTTTTACGTTTATTTCATTCTAATCACCACCCAAATTATAATGACGCAACTTAAGAGTAATTCCATATAAAAACCAGATGGTGGGCTATATATGCAGAATCACCAATTTTTTCGAAACTTAGAAAATAAACTGGCCTTGTCAAAAGAAACCTGAGCCTGGTTTTTAAAGAGTTTCCGAGTTTTTTAACCCTTTTCACGATCACTTAGTACTTTCTCTGAAAAGTAGCAAATAGTAGTATGGGAAGCAGGCGACATTTTTTTAAGCAACAACACATCATCGCTCACGCTATTGAAAAATAACTGTACAGCAGAAAGAAGAAAGAATAACATACAAGAAAAACTAGTTCGAATGAATTGATTGATTTTTTATATCCTCCCATTTTAGCCTACAAAAATATCATTTTCACTGCTTATTATTAAGGCCATTTTACGCATTTTTATCACTCTCCCAAATCTATATCGGATTCTTTGGAAAATGAGTTAACTTCTATCTGTCCCTGCTGTCTTTGTTCAGCCCAATGCAAGAATAAAAAATCTTGTCTCTTTCATAGTTTTTGTGCAGTCAGTTTTTTACATAACTCACACACTTTTCTGCCAATCTGTGACTGTCAGTTTGATTAGTAGACTCTAGGAGGCGCTACTCGATTGTGCAATTATCTATCGACCAAGATGCCGAATAGAACAAATATAATTCGTTTTGCTACATCAGTGATGAAGGAAATCATGGTAAGCTGTATGAGAGATTTTTTCTTCGTGGATTTTCAGTTTTGCTGTTGCAAAAATAAAAATCTATTATAGGATTACAGAAATCAAAAAGTCAATTTTGATTTACTTATGAGTTAATAATACAACCCCCATCACCATCTCATACTTCAGAGAAGCAGGTTTTATTCTTATTAATGGTGCCCATTACCCCTCAGTTTTCGAACACCATAATGGACTAAGAATCCCACGCACTGCCTGCAGTGCATGCTGGTCCATTTTCAGTCCTCCTGGACAAATCCCGTTATATGCGCTTCAAAAAGTCCACTCAAACTATTAGCAATGTTCATACTAAAACTAATCGAGATCTTCGAGATCACAAGTGAAAATAGGACGGTGGATTCGAGCAGAAGTGTCATGTAATTGGACATCCAATTTTCACGCAATGCTTCTTGTACTACACAAAAGCGGTCGAGCATGGTGGCATTGCGCCAATGGAATTTGCAATTTTAGAAAAATAACAGGTACGGATATTTACCATTGAAAATATACTTTCAGTGATATCCAAGTTACCGGCTTTCCAAACCAGTATTTAAGCAATTGGGTGATGTTGCGACTTACCAGCTAAAAGTTTCACAATATGTAAATTCCGTTCATGCGGCGGACTCAAAACCACAGTTTCTTGAAGGTATGCTGGGTTTAGTATACATGTATGATGTATTTCCAAACAACACTTCAAAAAACTGCATTTTGTTTGGAGAAAACAAGAGCTACTGAAACTAAGATAGACGTTTCTCAAAACTAGATAATCACTCCTTTAAAGATCTCAGTAGTTTCAATAGAATCAATCAAGTAAAAAGTATGCTTTACGAGTCTCAAATTGGACATAAAACAAAACGCTAGTAAAAAGTGACAGAAGATTTCAATGTTGACCATCAGTGGTTAGGATTATTTTTCCCCAAACGGCCACCACTCAAATCTCTTCCCTCATGGAAGCTCCTAATTTGCGTCATCGTCCATGTTCCCCAATTTCGCCCAGGGTGGACCCTAGTCCCCTAGCTACGATAATGATGACCACAACTCTACCATAAAAACTGACAACAACTAAAACATGATCATAATTTTCTACAGTTAATGATAATAACTCATTCATGACTTCAAACTCCAACTCATTCTTTGAGACAAACTCATGGGCAGCAGCAGCATCAGCATCTTCAATATTCTGAATATTTCCGATTCGAGACGCGGCAATCATACGGGAGGAAAATCCAGCAATCTGCTGCTCCGACAGCCACTCTTCAGAAGAGAAAACTCCCCTTTGCTTATTCCTGGCTTCTCGCATCATCTTTACAACCTCAGCAGGCTGTCGTTTTCTGCCTGACTGTTCACCTTCAGAAAATATATCACTGGGGTAAGTCTTTACCTTCTCAGAGAAGCGGACCACTTTTCTAATACTTTTCAGGGCCCAACCATTCTCTCCTGCGGCGACTTGATTAACAACGTAAACGGCAGACAACTCAGGTGATGATACAACTGTGGTAGAGGATGACATCTCAGACCATTGTCTTGAAATGTGCTCGAAATTAGTCTCGTTCTGGAAGGATGATGAATGAGCACCAACAGTTCTCATTTAGCTCAGCATTTATAGAAAAAGATTTCGAGCACGCATATTGTGTGCATGTGAACTTCGTATGACGTTCACGGGATACCAACCTCGACTCAACCCTTGGAGTTGAAAAACACACGAGTGTTGCAAGGTCAAGACTTTTCAGAGGCAACAGTTTACCCGACTTGTTGATGACAAATTTTCCCTCCTGTACTCTATAGGCCTTCCAGGCTCGAATGCCATCGGCGGAATACTCAGAGTTTGTCAGCAAACTTATCCCTGGGATACTGTAGTTGGGAAGGACCTTTGGGACATTCACACTACAGACCGACACATAACAGCCTTTGACACCTCCTCTAGGCTCTGGCGCATGTTTCAGGCCTTCATTGGCGAAGTACTTGGCATGGGACTTCAAGGGTGCGATTTTCCTGTCACAGATGTCTTTTCCTTTCTGACTTCCACTGAAGTCGTAGCGCAGAATGGAGATTCCGGTGTTACCAGACATGTAGAACAAATGAACCAAAAAGGCGGCTGAATGATAACAATTGACATTGTCGGAGCGTAGGAAAGCTTCGGTTATTTGTGGATCCCTAGCATTCACCTGCCTTAGCCCATCTAGCATGAAACAGAAAATAGTGAAAAAGTTTTGCTTGCAGGCATCTAGAGTATGGATGTAAGTACTTTACGGAAACTGATGGGTATGAACTTCATTGCAAAATCCATTACAACCAAAACTTGGTGTGTGGGTGAGAGATGACACAAGATCCTGTTTTGCTTGTTTCTGGTTTTCCCTCTTACAATATGGTGCGTGTTCTGGATAACAGCACTTCAATTTTTGTCTAAAGCCAAGTCCAAACTCATGTCGATGTGTAAAACCAATAACGAGGCATTTCCACTGGTTTGCCAGTCCAGCCTCCTATCTTCAGCTCTGGCAAGAATCAACTGTAATTCACATTTCCTCCGTGATCACACTTATGTAACAAAAACTGACCAAATGAACAAGAAAAAAATTCCTCTATATTCTTTGCAGTGACAGGAAATGCATGTAATCTCGAACCCTAAAGTACTATTGGTTAAGTTAAACAAAGAATGGAGTGTTTTAGAAAATTGGGGTCTCAAAAGTGAAACTTAAACTTTTGTGGTATTGCATTGTTGATATTAGATCATATATTTGAGGTGATATCTCCGAGCTAAAAGAGTAGCCTCAATTCTCTTGTCAGTCAGAGTAAGGCCACTTCACAAAAATGCCCAAATACGAGGGCCACGTTTAGCAAGACAAGTTTTTTCAAAAGCAATTATCAAAGTTCAATGTTAGAAGTGTCTTCACAAAAAATTCAACATCAAATATATTCCGATATAGCAGGCAGGTTAAACAACATCTTGCCACTTGTGACTGGCCTAAAAAGTGGTCTCGGAGTTTTCTCCCTTGTTGGAAATTTAATTGTACCTATGAGCTGCAAATTTCATTTACTTACTAACCTTACATGAGTCTTTATGACCATCAATGTCAAACCTTTGTCACCAGTTTTCCAAGTCTTATTTTTGCCGTTCAAAAAATGCCGTTTTACTGACATGAAAAATGCAAAATATTCCTTTATCGCCAAATATCTCGGTAACCAAAGGTCATTGAGTGCAAATATTACAGCAGTGTACTTTGGGTCAGCATCCCAACACATGCACAAAGTATTAGCTCTGTATGAATTTTTGAGTATATAGAGATTTTTCATTTTCATATGGTTTTTATATAGAACCATTCTTAAGACGCGAAAATGCCTGGGGTTATTAATTAAGACGCCTACTAATTAACTACCAATTAACGATTTATTTTAATCTTTAAGTGCAACAAAAATTCTTTTTCCAAAAGATAGTTTAGTAACTCCAGACACCATATCCAAAACGCGATTTTTCCTGGGTTTGCAGATAAGACGGGGGGTGTTTTGACCCCAGGAGATAAGAGGACCCCAAAATGAACTTGTACTGTATAAAAGAGAAAATGCGAAAATTTTGATTACTGCTATGGACAAAACATTATTTCAAATGAACAAAAATACCAGTTATGACATGAAAAACTCTTGTGTTGTTAATTAAGACACTTATTAATTAACGACCAATTAACGATCTATTTAAACTTTCAAGGGCAACAAAAGATAGTTTAGTTACTTTGGACACCATATCCACTTAAGACGGAATTTTTCCTCGGGTTTGCAGCTACGACGGGGGTGTGTGGATCCCGAGGAACAATACTGAACTTGCAAAAAAGGGAACTCTAAACATTTTGATTGATGCTATGAATAAAATTTTAATCCAAAGGAATAAAGTCATTCGTAACTTAAGACATGAAAAATTCTGGGGGTTTTAATTAAGAACCAATAATTATCGAGCAGTTAATTAATCATTTATTTAATCTCAAGAAGCTACGGATGAACCAGTTTCAATACCCTGATACCGCGTTTAGCAAGTTTCTTGAAATTTCTGGTCGCGCACAGAAACTGGACACATTGTTCCTCGTACGCTACATCCTCAATTCAGAAACTACACCAATTTGGGTTGAAGTTAACGCACGTTTTCACCCAGATAAGTTGTCGAAGTAAGTTATTCATTAAATGCCGAAACTGAGTTAACCCATTACAAAAATGACATTGTTGTGGACACGTGCACACAGCTCTGAAGTGTACAGAGGAATATTGCCAGACGTACATGTACATGTACAGTGTATGCTCTGGTTACATATGATCTAGATGTTGCAAAGACTGCACATGTAATCCAAGTCACCTGTCAGCCAGAGTTCGACAAGGTCTCAATAATTTTTGGGGTATTCCACATTCTTATGTGTTACTTTTAGAGAGCCATTGGAAAGTTTATCCCAGAATCGGGTGGATCAGCGATGTTAACAGACTCGGGTGTACATGCATTAGCACCGGGATCTCTGAGAGGCTTCATAGAATGCTTAAACTGCAAAGGGTGTAAACGACTGCACCCAATGCTTGCCCTTGCGTTGGAAACAATACTTTTCCGACGGTTCATGAAGGAATATGTTAACGCAGGCTTGGTTCTCCTGGAACTTCACAATGTGTCCCTAGAAAAGATGGAAGATGTTGATGGTATCTGTAGCTCAACACTATTCTAAGGGCTATTTGAAGCTTTTGAGAGGTTCTAGAAGAGCGCTGGAAATGGAGATCTTGGTCGAACAGCACAGTTTTGGGCAATGTCTGTACATGCATCTGCCACACTGTCGAACGCGCAGTTAGAGGAACAAATATTGATCTCTTCGTCACCATTTTGACACCTATTGCTGATCTGTTTTTGCATCAAACAGACAGAACTGTGCAAGCTGGATGTCAAAAGACCAACTTGACAGGATGAATTTAGATAGTTCCCATCCTGAAGGTTTTTCAGTCAGACGATTGAACAATGAATTTGCACGAATTCATTCGATCGTACCCTGGAGCAAACAATCAATGCTGATACCGCCTCCCGAATGACGGAATGTACGATAGGCAGAGCTATGTGTGATGCACTTACCGGCCTACTCGCGTTCACTGGTTGTGACTATACTTCTGCATTTGTAAGGAAAGGAAAGAACAGACCATATGCAATCGTGGCAAAAAGTAACAAGTTCCAGAGAGCCTTTGCTTCACTTAGTCACGATATCCCGACAGAAGAAGTCATCAAAATCTTACAAGATTTTGACCCTGCGTTGTACAATGTACGGAGCACGGAAGCTTGTCCCACTCAACAAAGTGGTTGACAAAACCTTCACAAGAAAGTGAAATGCTAAGCACCCATTTCGGTTTCCTTTGTTTTGCCGATTCGGCACTTTTCATTTGACAATTATGTGCCATGGCATTTCACTAAATTACGTGTTACTTTCTTTTTGGCATTTCATTGAAAATACATTCGAATTTATATTCGTTTAGACCACTAATATCAGAGAATTAACGCCCTAATCATAAAACGAGTCGGTAATCAATAGAACAATTCACGCGCACCACAGCGTCATATACACCGCCGGGCAAGTATCAAGAGTCATGGTTTGTACTGAGAAACCAGAGATAATCCATCCAAGCTCGCATTATTCCTAATTTAGTCATTCAGCGTCTACTGGAAATCCAGTTAGAATATGCATTTATTATGGACTTGATGATATAATTAAAAATGTAGTGATTACTCACCTAAAATTCACCAAGTTGTTGAGAGACTAAACTACTCCACAACAATAAGATACAGTTTTAACATTTGTTGGTTGTCCTCGCGTACTGATTTGGTCAGGCAGTCGTGTGCCACTGAACCTTAAACGTCAGTTCGCAGTGTTATAGACGCATTCGACATTAGTGCTTTCGATAACATTTTCCGATGGTAACCTCGTAATGGGCTTGTAGATAATTATAAAAATCTCTCACGCAGTTGTCTGTGTATCCTCCTAGCGTCTTTTCTTTATTTTTTTATTTTTACTGCACAAGTGTCTTCAAAATAATTTGACTTTGTATGGTACCAGTGCCAGTGATCGACGCGATGAAATCCAGCCGTCTGTGGTTTCAGACAATTTCATCGACTTTTCCGTCCCTTAGTATGGACTAACAACACGGTCGTTATCGTGCTGTCATTGTATATACATATACAGTGTATGGGTATGCTGACGTCACATTCTCAGCGCTCTAGCTTTTCTCAAAATGCAGGGTGATTCGATGACTTACAGATTTTCAGTTTGGGTGCAGATACACTGTACACAATAGGCTCTGACGTAAACCGGTGATATTGGTCTCGCGAACTACATATAAGAAAAAAATTTTCAGAAATTTTAATGGCTAAACATCTCCTGGTAATGTCGCGAGACCTGCATTACAGTTGTACGTCAAAGTCGATCTGTACGTTTTTCTGTATCAAAATATACAATTGAAAGTCTCTGTTGAGCACGCACAATGTAATGACGTATGACTCAGTATAACCATTTCAGCAAGCGTTGTAAGCTTTAGCTTTGCCAAGCAGGCGAGTCCTTGATTATATTCACGTTCATTACTGTTCTCCAGTAGTCCCCCTCAGACCACTATTGGCCTGAGCCCGGCTCACATATCAAATGCACGCACAAAGTGAAATGACGGAAACGACTCAGCAACAACAAGTCCGCCTCTTATTTCCGTAAAGCTCCATTGAGCGATGTCCGATCCGCCATTCTGTATCGTTGGCCAAATGGGTGAACGTTACGCACGTAAATTACGTGCGTACATTAATTCTAGTTAGTGGCGTAAATTAATTACTAATGGCGTAGATTCATTATTAAAATTAAATTAACTTTTAACGGCGTAAATTAAATTTAATTCGCGCACGTAATTTACATATTTGGTCAATTTTAAGTCTGCTTCGGTGACTGTGTTCGCTCATATGAGTGAGAGCAGAATCAAATTCCCATACAGCTGCATAGATACGATAATTAAATAAGGGCCAGCCAGAGCTGAAATATGGCTCAAAGATAAAGGAGAACTTAAACTTTTTAAGGCGTTTCTGGTGAATTTGCTACATTTTAGTATGATTTCGTCGATTTTCCTAAAATACAATCAATAGAAATAGTTATTCCTCAAATTGGAGGTTAGACGACGAGACGCGCGTCGATTTTTTATCTCAGTCTCGGTACATGACAACTTGTCACTTTAAAAGGATACTAAACCCGGATTGTGGCCATCAACGGATATGAATACAAAATTGAACTAAATGTTCTTTAGACCTTCGTCATTCCTTGGCACTTTAATTCAAGTTCCACAACTTCTTATAAATTATGCTATTGTTTAGCGTGACTAACGCGCCGGAAGGACTTAATGCACGGCTTTGGGGAGAGACGGCGTATCTCCACTCGCCAAATCTATTTTGTCAGTGAGGAAAGTGTTTTACCAAAACAAAGTTTTCATTATTACGTGCAAGTAAAAATTAACCAATTATAGGTAACAGAACTAATTTTAGGTAAAATCGTCTAAATACGATTTGGTATCGTTTTAAGCAATCATTCGAGATACGGGAATTAAAACTAATGCAACTTACAGCCATTCAGCCGCTGTGCGCACAGCGTTTTCGTTGTGACTCACAGCGTCACCCTTTCGATTTGAAGAACGCAGAAAAATGTTTTAAGTATTAAAAAGGATGTTTTCTGTTTTAATAGCGTATCATATACCTTTTCACTCAATTTTACTAAAAAGACATTGTCACGTGATTTAAATAATAGTATATTGGTATAAAGACAAAAATCATACACCGCAGACTTTCTAGTATCATATACACATTTACTTAGTAAAAATGTGTATGCTACGTATTTTCGGTAATTAATGTGCATATTCTCCGATGTTCATAATAATGTTTTCAATCCTTCACTTTGGCTTTTACTGGCAATCTTTGTCGAGATAATAACATGCCACGAGCCTAGGTTGCTCGAGGGACAGGGCCAAGAGTGAGAAGTTACGAATAGGCCTAGAACAACACTCACAGTCAGTATAGATGTACATGTAAAAGCCTCTAATAGGTAAGCAGGTAGGCATGGGATGATTGACTATATTTTAACTCGTTTTCGTAAGTGCTGTGGAAATGGTTGTCATTTATGGTTATAATGAACCACTAAGTGATCGCAGAGGCGGCGGGTCACACTAAACAAAACTGTAATCCAGAGCCAAAATTCCGATATTGGGAAGAACTATTAAAAAGAGTGCATACCTTAGAATACATTTGTGTTTAGCTTTCGAGTGGTCAAACATTGTTGACAGGCTAGGCTGCTCGTGCGGGAGTACACACAGTTTAATTAACGGCACAGTTTGCTCATTACAACGTCACTTTTAGGCTTTGGAAAAGGCCAAAAATTGAAAGGACTTTCATCTCTGTCGGTATATCGACTGTCTGAATTACACACGCCACAATAACACCTCTTGGCCATTTAAAATGCACACTGTAGTTGAACGTGTTTTGTCCTACAGACGCTAATGTTTAGTTGTCGGACAAATGGCGACTTGAAATGCTGTCTGGATGAGTGTCCGGAATGCAGCATTCTGATTGGTCAATCACACCTGTCAGTCATTTTCTGGCGTAAGGTCAAACAGGCTCCCGTTCAGTAACACTAGGACCTCGCTAAAAAGCAAGACTTCGCGAGATTACATGAGATATTGCCGTGCATTTCAAATGAGAACACGTGACTTTGACTAGGTTTTAGCTAGGTCCTAGCATAGGTCCAAGCCTCTACTGAACGCACGCCAGGTTTCGTGGTAATAGAGGAGTTGCAACGCCGCCATATTGGAAATGGGTCAGAATGTTGCATTGTGGTTAAGCCGGTAAACAAGTAGGTCGGCAAGCGTGGGGGCGAACCGGCCACAGGGAGGTTATACGTGTTGTGTGCCTGGCATGCTATAATACCAGTTAGCGAGATAAAAAAAAATTAGTTACTACCTGTTTCCCAAGGATCAAAAACTGCGTTAAACATGGGTCAGAGACATTGGTAGAGCTGGTAGCAAAGGCCTACTTCGTGAATTCTTTCCGACGTGGTAGCATAAAGTATGCAGCGCTCATTTTGAGGGCGGCAAGAAAACTTATCTTGGAAACTGCCCAACAATATCTCCCTTCATACAAACAGTAACAAAATACTCTACGGCGGTTGGTAGTGAAAAAAAAACTTGTTTTGGCTTGACCAGAACCAAGCCAACATGAGCAATTTTGAGGATAATGCCTCTGCACAATCACCTGTTCTGGGTCAATTCACTTAACGTACGCACACTATATGTATTGCACGCTAGGATAAAGCGTGCAGAATATTATTATTTACTTTCTACAAAATTGTGGTGCATTGCTATCAAAATTCGTTGTTAAATTACGATCAATTTTCATAAAATTGTGTTGAAGTCCCAGGGCGAAATCCTGACGACAATGCGTAGCTGCAGGTCTCGCAATCGTCTATAGGGCTTGAATTCTTGAATAAGAATACAGCTTCGACTCAACAAATTACCTGAAATCCTCCTCAAGTTATCCAAATAGCGTCTCTAAGACTTTTAAGTTCTTGTGGAGTCTGGATTAACTACAGATTAAGACCAAAACTGCACTAGATTGTAGCCCGCAACACGATAAAAATCTCTGGAGAAGCACACATGTTGTTGTCACGTGACGTTTGTTTTGAAGTTTGCATGCGTGTGTGTGACAGTAGGCGTGCGTGTGCTTGTCATCAGAGTTTATTTTCCAGAGTAATATAATGATCTAGGTGTGCATTGTATCCAAAGAAATTAAGTCAAGCAGTCAAGCAGAGCCTGTTTTAATATTTAGCTTAGCACTTGCTGGCCTCAACTGCTAAAAACGTTCGAGAATTTTTTTCGGTAAGACCGATATGTCACTCATTGAGTCGCCAGGTGAGTGGATGCGTGTCCGTAGTGTAACACCTATTTTCCGGAAGATTTGGGGGGTAAGGGTGCGAAGTGGGTCAATTTGACCTTAAAAACACCAATTACGATTAGTTAAATAATTTCTCTTAAAAATAATGCAAACGTTTTTACTGTATTAGAAACTTTCGGAAATTAGTGCCAATATTTATTTGTCGATGCTGTGTTACCCGTTTCATGACCAGATAGTTCCCGACTAAATGTCTTCGATGACAGCCGGTACATTATGCAGCGCGCGCTTCTTGGCCGCGTGCTAACACTGGTCGATTTTTTTATTAGTCTTCCATTCACGGTTTTCACGTGTACAAAGAAGTTTGGATTCCTGTTGAGGCCGGAGAAGATCTGTACCGGAAAGAAACAATGCAAGGCCGCTGACAAGTACGCTGCATCTCTTTTCAAAGTCCACACCCGCGTACTGGGGCACATCCCTCGCAAGAGCAGCAAAACTTCTGCGTTCTTTTTGAATCGCGGCGTAAGTTTGAAGTGTATACGAACATATCGGTGAGGCTCGTGGTCTACAAATTCAGGACTGTCGGATCTTTCAATTGATAAATTGGAGACGTTAGAACTGTAGGTAAGGGCATTTTTCGCATGTAGTTCATGGACTGGGCGCTTACTTTAGCAAAGTCTGAAATCGCGTTGGGGCACTTGTTGGAGCATGGGCGCTTATTAGGGCAAATAGCGGCAGAATTGCATACATCAGCGTAGTTTAATGCACACAAATCACACGTCATGCAAACCAATCGGCCATTCCATTTACCCTTATCAATCCCAATAGCCTTTGCGCACCCTTATTTCCGGACATGCGCAATCGTTAAATCAATTCGGTTGCAACTCCGCTATTATGCAGAGTAAATGAAAAGTGGTTTCCGCGAGTGGTATTGAGTAGTTTTTTGAAGATGATTTGAGTAAAGTAGTTTTGGAGTGCCTACTGTAGAAGTCTTCGACGCCATAGGGACTGTAATTTTAACCATACATTAAACAAACATATTTTAAAATTCGGTCGATTCCGATATGGTTTATTTCAACGCGTGGAGATCGAGCTAAAATTCAGGTAGACGCACTGCAGAGCCGACTTTTTGGATTATACTGTTGTAGACTTTAACACACGATGTACTGGGGCGAATCCAGGACTTTTGAGTGAGGTGGGCCAGGACAGAGTATTAGCCATGATTTTTCCCGTCAAACATTCGCACCTCCGAACTGCCAAATGGAATCTGGGAGAATTTTAGGTGCCCCCCAATCCGCCACTGATGTATGTCTATCCAACGTTCCAGAAAGAGTAAACATTGAGCACACGTTTAGTTAAGGCACGATTTGACAGGAATAGACTGGGTGTAGTATTTCCAATTGTGTCACGACCAGACTGTGCAAGTAGGCACCAGCGCGTGAAGAGCTTTGGGCACTAACAATACACTAACTTGGCACTTTTATCAAATTTACAAGGAATGTCTAATCCCGTGCTTGATTTACTCAGCATTCATAAGCAGATAACGATTGCACTCATAAGTTACGATCACTCGACAAAACACACTTTAAGTTTTTGAAAAGATCAGAAGCTGACAATTGGATGGTTACCATTCCTGGCAAAATAATGAACGTTCAATAGGTAGCTGGCACCTCAGGAAAAGCTTTTATTTTCAGAACTGCCGTTTCCCAACGCGCCGTCAATGGTTTCAGGGCATGTGGCAAACCCGGGCCAATTCATTCTGTCACATTTCATGATAAAGATTTCGAGGGATTATTTTTTAACTCGCATATGCATGTGGAGCCTCCATTGTTGAGACTTCCCGGTTTCTGCAGTGCACCAGTACAGTCGTATAGAGATAGTGCTGAGCTACAGACATACACGAACATGTATATGTATTAAGACAACCGCTGCCGGCCCAATGGATGCCAAAGCTTCAAAATGCACCAACCGATGAGTACAAAAGACAAATAATAGCAATGACTGAGTTGTTGGTGTAAATGAAAGCTGATTGTTTTTGACGTGGTAACAGACTAAGAATGCCTGGTTCTGGAAACATAAACCGTAATAGTTTTTCATCTGTGAGAGCTCCCATTTCTGTTTCTTACCGCGCGAGCTGGTTAAGGCAGCACTCAGCACGCTAAATCAACTGGGAAATGCTGTGTTTTGAACAATATTGACACCGTGTTAGGACCATATGGCATCGAATCGCCTGAGCAAGATCCCTTCGTTTTAAAATTCCACCAACTTTGAGACGACATTGGCAATGTATTTTGTGTTTTGCAGATACCAAAAGTGCCATTTCAACATGTTATCAGCGACATGATTTGCCAACTGTTATCAACCTTTAGGCAAGGCCTTTACTCATTAACCTGGGAGTCTACAGTTGTACACCGACGATAACGCGACGATACAAAACAAAGCTAATGGAGAAGCGTACAAAGAACACTTGGTCGAAGAAAAACGCTTGCACTCAGGAAACGTCCACCTGGGGCGCGGTGACAAAGCCTTTATGCGCAGCATCCAGCTGCTCACGCTGTCTATGGTTGCAACTCAGTGTCAATTTCTTCAGGTGGGCCCATTAGGACTGTGCACCTAGTTTGCTCATTTTCGTGAGCCCGAACTCTGAATAAGTTAGAAAAATGCGCAAATCTTTGAATACAGTTGTATTTTCATCATTTTTGCTTGTCCATGCCGCCATGCTTTTTGATTTATCGCATATATATGTATATCCTCATCGGAGGCACGAGTACATTAATATTTACCAACAAGTGGACACAACACCTAAGATTAGTATAATGGTGAACAGGTATAAGTGGCAAGCCACCAACCATCCTGAGTCTGCTCATGAATTCTTTCCAGCACCTTGAAGAATTTCTTTCCTATCAAAAATGATTACTAGAAAGTCTGGACATACAGTGCAAGGCAATGAGCAAAGGCTTTTTTCCCAAGACAGTATGTCAGGAAAGTCAAGTTTTTATGTCTTGTGTTTAAGATGCAAAATTTCTAAAAAAAAAGTCTGCCATCGAATGGTTGATGAATTACGCATTGAGAATTTCAATTTTAAACCCATTCTTGAATTCATCAAGTTGGAATGATGAGGTTTCTGATCAAATCTGGAAGGCTGGGTTTTGACTCTCGTAACTCGCAATTATTAAGTGTCCGAACATGTCCTCGTTTCACCATATAACAGACATTGTGAAACGACCAAGGCACAGTTTGTTGGCAACATGTTAGTTTTCACATTAAATGTACCAAACGGACCTCTGACGATTGTCCTAGCAAAATCTACATAATACGTATACACTGTACACACAACGAACACACTACTCGCACCTAGATACTAACAAGTAAAGAAGTCTCTCCATAGTCTTAATAAGAACTGCCAGACACGAGAGCGTGCAGTGATGAATCTGATGATTAACATAAACTTTCTCGTTAGTCTTCTTTGGGGGCCTTTTCAGTCATCAAACGACTTGCACGCCCAGCCGTAGCTAACACGGTCGTAAGCACATGGCTGCGAAAGCGAGGCTGTACTTTTGAAGCGAACTAAGCATTGCAGGTAAAGACAAACCTGCTCCGTATTCACATTGCACGAACATCTTCATACAACGGCACTTTAAAGAAGCCTATGGACACTGGTTTCGGGTATTACATCACAAGCGATCTTTGATAAAACGTGCCTCAGTTGCTTTGTGCACATGACTAGGCTTTGTTGCCCATGCAAGTTCATTTAATCACAAAAGGTATCAGTAAACTACATTCTCCTCCTAGTATTTGATTCCAACAGATGAGCATCTTTTACAACGCCTTGTTGTTTCTTCTATGTAAGCCCGTAAATTTAAGATTTGATAAGTGCTGTACGCGAATTCCTTTTACTATATTGGTGTCGTCTTTCTCCATTTAGTTGGAGTTGTTCCCAGTACGTCCCTTCACGTCGGTAGCAAACGCACACACAACACCCCTCGCACATTGTGTGAGAACAAATTGTTTTCCTTTTCAACAATCCTTCGTTGTTCCTTCCACTGATACCCTGTTTACAATGCACGGACATTGAGTGCAAGTTGTTCCCGATTTGCCCCGTGTCCTGTTTAGTTCACACTGTAACTTGTTTTGGGACAACGTGGGTCTGTCTGGAAAAATCTGCATTGCTTGTTTAAGCAGCCAGAATAAAGTGGGATGACAAGGAGTTCTAGTTCACAACAAATTGTGATTACACTGGCTCTTCCACCAAGAGATCATGCGTCTGAAACATTTTTCAGTGTAATTTAACCGATTAATAAGCGGGTTCGTAATCAACGCAGACATAAATCTGTTACATTTTCGTATGGGCATCTGACTGATCTCCATCTTTCCATTTAAACAGCTTCTCCTATCAATGTCCCTTTTCCTAAGAGATTCGAAAATAGCTTAACTAAAAAACGTAGAACTTGGCCTGTTTAACAGAATGAT
The DNA here is from genome assembly GCA_002633005.1 of Phoronis australis. Taxonomy (NCBI): domain Eukaryota; kingdom Metazoa; phylum Phoronida; family Phoronidae; genus Phoronis; species Phoronis australis. The sequence continues at coordinate 235,481 of NMRA01000220.1, read as the reverse complement.
TAACCATGTTATTAAAGTAAAGGTAAAGAACAATACAAGGAACAATCTGTCAATGACTCGCGCTACTTTTCTCCATTCATTGTCTAAACTCTGTTGTTTCTCATCTTCATACAAACGCGTGGTTATTGCTTGCTCCAAGCTGCTCACACGTAGCAGCATTTCGTAATTAACAGTCATGTCGTCGGTTGTTTTACTTATGCTGTGGTTGTTAATGTCCTGCTGACTCGTGTACTTCATGGTCTCTATTCTAGACTTTTCTGGAGTGTTGTACGTCGACGCAAATCCTGTCTGTAATGTGTTAAAGATGGCAGTTAAGCGTCAAATTAATTTGATTTCCATCAAACCCTTTGTCGAAAATCTGGGCAACCTGACTTGGAGAGTACATGTATGTGTATTTCTCATCAAACTCGCTGGTCGAGTTGTAGCTTCACACTTAGTGAACATGTTCTTGTCAAAGATGAACTTATAACAGCCATTTCTCACAAAGATAACATACCAACGAATGTATCCATTACATTGTATCAAGTTTTTCTGCTAGTAATCTTTCCTGTTGACCATTTTACGATGACGGAAACAGCATGCGCGCAATGAATGGGACTATTCGGAAAATCTACAATAACTAGAGGGCGTGCGTGTACTAGTGGTGATAGATTAACAGCCTCGATTTCGCGAGCCCTTTAAATACATGGTGAAATGGCTTGCAGCCGTGCCAACTGAATCTGAGATTGCGTAAAAGGGTGCTTCTATGAGAGGAAGTAAGCACGACCCCATACAAAGGTAAGGTTTGTGATTATTTTAACGATTATTCCATGATTATTCTACCGATGCCTGTTAACTGAGGCACTCGCCGATGTCGACTTCGC
>NMRA01000220.1:209747-225671 GCA_002633005.1 Phoronis australis | reverse complement strand
CAAAACAGAACACAAAGATACAGTATATAGCGGAGATGCGTTGACACCAGTTCATTTTCGTGCAACTTGAATGCAGTTCGAGTTAATTTTCTCTCATGGTTTGAACAGTCAGTGACATAATTTTAATTGTATGCCTTGGTAACTTGTTTATAAATTGCCACATATAGGACGTGTATTTAAAGGAAATGTTCCTTTAAAGGCATGTTGAGCCCTACATCGGCGGCTATTTCGGTGTTATGACAACGCCATAGTTTAAATTATATTTAATCGATGGGTGCACTACAGAACCTTGGAAAACCCTTATTGCACTGAGTGACGATGTCGATTTTTACAATTTAGTCTCAAAACATTGGGTCGTAATATGTATGTTGCCTTGGTACCCTCATTACTCTCAATGGCCATGTCGTTTATTTTGATTTTTGTTGTTTTGAGACGTGGCTGTTTTGTGGGGTGCGTGGGCACTACGATATAGGTTTCCTGAACTGCAGGCAGGAATTCCACCCTCACCGTTTTTCAACCCCCTCCCCTGGTTGTCTCCACTGACAACTCCCCAGCCAAGTCGCTACCCGCTCACTCTAGGCACGGGTCCAGGAGAGTCCGGACCGGCCACTACTCGAACATACGGAGTCGTGAGAGGTCAATTTTCGAAAAAAAAGTCTGGCAGATTTTTTGGAAAAAAATATTATCTTCGAGAACCGGCGCCGGGACAAAATGCTGCAAGATCTGTGCATTCTCAATCATCTGTTGGCTTCGCTGTCCGAATTTTTCCAATACATCGCTCATGTTTTATGTTTTCAATATTTTAAAAGAAAAGCACTTCGCAATTTTGAATTTGACAAAACAAAATCGGACATGATTGCCAACGTCTCGCGTACTTCCTCATTGCACACACCCCGGACCATGAAAACAATATTTTACGTCTTCCTATTTCCTATGTATTCGTCCTTGGTTTTGTATCCAGTGTAACGTGTGAGCTGTACGCACGCAATCGTCCAGTTCAAATATTGACCTCCTCAAGATAATTTTCGCATTGCCAACGAACCGCAGGGGAGGCCTACTGCACAATCGGTGTCGACAGTGAGTTGGTTAGAGCTATGCAGAAATGTTGGTGCGAGACATTCGTAAAAAAATCTGGCCAAACGCGCCATGGTGTGCAAACCGCATTGGAGGCTTGCCTGCGCGCGTTGCCGGTAAAACACAACCACTTCGCGTTGGAATCTAATGCCAGACTCCTTAATCGCATTAACTTCAGTTCATAATGGTCTTTTAACGAAAAAAATCCACCCACAGTTAGTATTTTTTCTGATACTGACGAGTTCAGCCTGACCTCGCTGTTCAACTAGGTCAATTTTCTTTGGTATTCTTCTGCTGATAGTCATGTTCATCAGTTTTACAAGTACGCGACTTCAATTGAGAATTATTTTGTTCACGGAGCATTGAATGTATGGGTGAATAAGCTAAGTTTTATCAATATTGTGGTTTGCAAGCCATGGTGCGTTAGGCCGGACACTTTAGGAAAGTCACGCGTCAACATTATTGCATAGACCCCCAACCATCTCATAATGTACACCAGTGTCTGATAGGCTTCTCAGGCGAGTTCGTTGGATCATTGTGGTAACTTTTGTAATTGTCATGTTCACATAAATTATACAAATATGCGACTTGAACTGAAACTGAATTATTACGTCTATGACGCAATGAATGCACGAGTAGTTAGTTTGACCCAGGAGCGACTTTGTTCATGGTGGATTACATGTAATAATTACAGAGATATACATGTACATGTAGGTCAACACCCCGGCCTATTTGGATTTCGCTCTCATCAGCATCCGTGTTATGTCGATTGGCAGGCAGTGCCCTTTCTTTTTAGGAATATTTATCCACTGAGTAAGTCCGTTAATCAATGATGCTTTCTAGCTGCATTTAGAATTCATTTGAAGTTACGGTATGCTTTTGTGTTTGCTCGAAACATAAAACATGGTTTCATCCTGACGTGGAACAATTAGGATCAATCAGTCACCAGGTGGCGAGACTGTCTCATCTATGAGATGCTCACTAGATCTGCCAAATCACAAGTCGTGGAAATTGGCGACATTTCGCGAGTACACTAAAAAGTAGTTTGGCAAAGAGACAATTTACAAGTAAATGAAGGAAGAGAAGCTATGGTCGTTTGCCATTGCTTTTACAATGTATGCCTGATATTTCAACATAACTTCATGTTTTTTCATCTGCCAACACCGTGGATATTAACCTGCCCTGATAATGTGCTAGTGTTGACTTACGAAGTAAATGCAAGACCAACACGAAAGTTTACGTTTAAGTACTGAACGCGAATAACTACATATAACTTCTAAATTAAGCGGAAACATGTCAGTTTACTCAAAGTGTCGTGTCGGTGTTTACTTTCATTTACTTGATTGGAGACGAGACTGGGTGGTCTGCTACTCGGTCAGTCTTTTTCCACTCACAAAAACAATGACTTGCGCAAAGAAAACGGTTGTGGCCATCAAATCATTCTCCATTCTCATTATTTGTTATGAGTCACTACTGCTAGATTAGATGCTCCCGGGCTTTGACGGAATCGCGGTTAGCTTGGACCTTGCACATCAAAACATTTCAGACTAAGGAAAAGATTTTTTAGATTATATTAGCCTGCTTTCGGTGTACAAGAACTTCTACTAAACCGAGACAAAATGTTTCCTTACGCTGTCACTCGAAATGCACCATGGTAAGCCTAGCTAAAAGAGCACGTGTACCACACGTATTCCTGTGGAGAATACGAGCGTAAGCGGGATTACTTTACTTTTATATTACTTTTCGACGTAACAATGAAGCTCACCAAATTGAACACGTAGTACAATGACCTCCTCCTGATGACTATTTCGTAGGACAAGTCATGATAAGGTTCCGGACAACATGTGTAGAACACCACATTTTTCTTGACCGGAAACTTTACTAACTCCCACTCACCGTTACCTGAAAACAAAAATTACGTGCAAGAAGACGGGATACATGATTGGCAAAAATGCCAAAATCGATCATTTTATCTCTTCTGACACAGTTACCTCCACTCTACCTTTGAATTGCCGCTGTTCATCGAAAAGACATCATGATATGGACGACGAGCAAAACATGCTCCAGGCACAGATTTTATTATTCAATATGAAATTTGGACTGCCGGTGGGATGGACTGACAAAAAATGGGAATGACGGACTGCAACTGGAAAGACGAACCTTAAGACTGGAAGGGGGTTGTGATGAAAGGAGGGGTATTTTTTATTTTGCGATCTAAGACCGCATTACTGAATGCTACTGTTGTCTCGCCCCTCAAAACCCTTAAAATTTCATTTATTTACTATCACAATACTAAACTCCATGTGAAAAACAAGTCCAGCTCTTGAAAACGTTTAGTGTGACTTTCAGTTGAAGACTCAAAAAATAACTGTTACAGAAGCTGATGTTCACTTCAAGATTTAATGATCATATATTGTAATTAAATCAACCGATGGTGTTACTTTCGCGACACCGGGATTTCCATTTCTCGCTTTTGCTTTATAATTTTGGATCCGTTCTTCTCATCTTTTCCCAAAATGGCTGCTAAACTGAAGGCTGTCACGTGAGTATACAAAACCCCTTCAAAACAGGCGGAAAACGAAATTAAAGCTGCGCGCTCTATACATTACAAAATTTTAGTTGTCTACATGTATACTCGAAAGCACACATTGTCCCTTTAGGAAAAGCTTTTCTTACCAACGAACGAAGCCGTGTCACCAGTGTCGTTCTTTGAAAATAAATCGAGTTGCAAGCCATGTAATGACCACGAACCGAACTTGAGAATGCAAGTCTGAAAGGAAATATGATCAAAGTGATTGGAATGATGAATCGCTCGTTGTTATTAAATGTTGCTGTCGTCTGCTGTCGTCTGCTTCCGTCTGCTGTCGTCTGCTGGTAGCTTCAATGTCGTGATTATACAATATTTTTTTCAATCTCAATAACTATGTGTATTCGAAGACGTAATAACACGTGAGACGTAGTTGATGGAAAGGTCAGTTGGCCGTTGCTACGAATATTGAAGTTGATAGGCCACAAAGTTAAAATAGTGATCCTTATCTAAACACTTGAACCAAAAGCTTAAGGCTTCGTGTACCCCAATCAGAAATATAGTTGTTTTAAAACTATGGCAAATACAAAAGGGTTTAAAAAAATATTTGGATACAAACAGTTGTTATTTTCCAATGAAAATCGGCACTTTTTGAAAAGCTGGCATGAACACGCGCAACCTGTCCAGTCAAATTCCGTACAAAAATCCCNCCCCCCCCCCCCCCCAATGCAAAGGCCATTGTTTCTTACATTTGAAACTAGGGCCATTTTAGGGCAATAGATTTGTACAAGAAGCGCTGTCTTCAAGAAACATATTTATCGGAAACGCTGAAGTTTCTTTTGTATAGAGCCCAGCAATGTACCGGATTAGCTACGTGTTCACAATCAAACACTGGCTAAAATTACATTTTTACGCGAAGAAATATGTCGAAAATATATGCGCTAGGTTCCGGTTCTATGTTATCCGTTATAAGTAGTTCCATTTGGCTTCCTCGCCTTTTTGGACGGTGATAGACAGTTGGCTTGCAAGTTGATGCCGGACAAAACCACCACGGGAACGTTTCGCAATGGACAAGGTTGAAAACTGGAATTAGCCTCGATTTGAAAACTCTGTCATTGGGAGTTGAGATCAAAATGTCAGTAAAGAACCCACCTGCTACGACGAGAGAATCAATTGTCTTTAGTATCGCTTGGAAAGATTGCGCATTTTTTCATTACTAGGCCACGGAAATATCAAACTCTGTATGTTTTGTGTCAGACTGGATGAAGCTCACGTGTAAGCCGACACAATGCGAGACTCGAGTCGCTGCTCTAGTCAGAACTGAACTCAAGAAATGCCGAAATCTTGGAAATTCTCGGTCGCACCAGCGCGAGCGTGAGAAAAGACGCCATGAGTTCCCGAAAACTTCAAATTGGTAAAAATTGTCCCTCCAAAAATTTCTACGTAGTTTCGAGATCATACTAACGTTGTCTGAAATGGCTCCCGAAGGTGGCACGACTCCGGCAGCTGACCTAGATTTAACTTCATCTTCGGTGAATCAGGTGATTGGCACTGTATAACGCGTCACAAGTGACAATGCTAAAATGCGCTTATTGCATTTATAACTATAATTTTTGCTTTTCATTTTTTGAAAATTTGAACAAGAAATTAAATCTGGGCTGGATTTTCGACTTTCACGAGCTGAACAGATACTAATTGGATACGATGATTAACGTGTCGAATTGAATAAAAAATAGGACTTTGGCATTACCCTAGAATACGTATTCGGAGACTCATTAAGCATTTTGTATATTGTGAGTATTCTGCTTGCAAGCACACAAAATAAACCGAGAAAAGGAGCAAGGAAAGTGGCTGTGTAGTCCCGAAGAAAGGTATAATGCGAGAAAAATCTTTTGCCATCGTACATACTTGCATGGTTGCCCTTTTCTCACAAGAAATGGTCTCTAGATACGGAACGCAGCCTTACCTGTTCATCAAATGGAAAGTACTTGACATCAACCGCACATGTGCTCTCTATCGTGGCAGGCGTGTTCCAAGTAACGGAGCCGTCGCTTTTGATCTTTACTTGTGTGTCTTGGCCAAGAGCGAACGTATCCGCAGCGCTAGAGTAAACGTATCATCTTCAATATTCAGTGGAATTTTTTTTCAAACGCACACAAGCGTTATACGCTTGTCATTGCTAATAAACGCGTGAACATTTGTGCGTCTGTTTAATCATAGACTATGAGTACAAGGTCCGCCAACTCCGTATATTTTCAGTGGACCAAATCTGTGATCTTACGAAGAAGCCCAGACGTCATTATTCACTAGCGACACCTGGCAAAATTAGCAAGTTTACTTCCGGCAAGTATGTCGTCTGCTAATCCTGGTCGGCTGCTGTGTGGTCTGGTGCTAAAAAAATTCACGATACCAACAATTCTATTATTGAAAGACTTTAAACAGCGTTTCAATGCCGAAATTATTTTTATCGTTGTACTGGACAGTAAAATAGATGCGACGATTTTCCGTCACAATACACTAACGGGAAATTAGTAATTTAAGAGAGTGGCGCTTCCTCTAGGATACTACGCAAGAAAATGTTGGAGTTGTGCATCTGCTGTCTATGGTTTAATTCAGTATTTTTGGAGGTGGAGAAATCCATAATATACAGAAAATTAATATGATCCCAATCTCAAGAATCGACGCTACAACATCTTTAGCTAAACGTGCTTGCTTTCTTTAGTAATCATCCCAAGACAGCTCAATGAAAAACTGCAGCTGTATCGTATTCAAGTTTCAAAGTTCAAATTCACAAAAACGTGAATCACGTGGCTGAGGTCGGTGCACGTGTTTTTAAAATATGCTATATTTGCGTCTCCCGGACGCCACATGAAACAGAGCTGAATTTGCAATAAACAGTGAGGCTGCAGCTGCGGCCAATTTACAGTGCCAAAAAATAAATTCTAGGATTTGGTCAGATTTGAGGCTCTTGGGGTAGACTTTGCACTTGCTCGGCTGTAGATCCACTATTCTTCAAGATGGCAGTCCACTACAGTCTAGTTGTATTTCTGCGTAGTGATTGAGAAATCTGCTGCGATTTCAGGTAACCTTCAAACAACCCAGAATTGGACCATATTTTTGGAGCTTGTAAGTCACACATCGGCAGGTGGTTTTGAGGTGAAAAGTTCCAGTTTTGTGGTTTTTGCTCCTACCTTGCTTTTCAGTAGGCGTGAAAGTTCAAATATGCAACTACCCAAAATAAAGTTTCGGTGCTCATCTGTAAGGTTTTTTGTGAAATAAAGCAAAATTTTTCATTTTTTAGAGTGAAAAAAAGGTGAAAAGTTCATTGACGTATGCTAGGCAGACCCCAATGAGAACAGTTCTGTGCCTCCTGAGTCTGTAAAAACGCTAAACTTATGTGTTTCGCAGGAATTCGGTCGCGAAACTTAATGCTTCATAATGTGCCCGTTAGGTGAATCCTGTGCGGTTATCTGTCATCCTTGAAATTATTATTTTTAATCTAGTTGTATTTCATGAGGTTGAGTGCCAGTACAGCAGAAATGTACTTTTAATACACTTGCATTAAAGCATAGCTGCTTAATTGTGTATGGCTATATTGTTGATCACTAAAGCAACCAATAAATGGAAAGCATTTTGGTTTTCAGTTATTGCTATAGAATTGAAGGTACAACGAACAGGGTAGGGCTTTAAGGTTGTACACAGGGTGCTAAAGCTACTTCTACGTCTTGTTACCGTACTTCTGGATCAAAACTTTAAGCATGTATCCTGTCGACCGATGACGGATGCATTTTCGCGGACTTACTTATTCCACAAAGTTAGGTCTGGGCGCCACACTCTAGTGGATGCAATAGTGATGTCTTTCAATCCCTCGTATTTTGAAGAATTCCATTTCAGACCGTAATCGATCCAATTCTGCAACAAAAACTTCGACCAGTCATAAAGCTGGAAGTCACACTTACGTGTTCCAAACAACCAAGTCTGGCAACCATACTCGGGAAGACGGCAACGTGATTAAGTCAAGACCCTCGTAAGCCGAAGTGTTCCACTTCAACGTTTCGTCTCTCCAATTCTGTACCCAAAAGAATGCAAGGATATGTGAATAATCTCGAATGTGTCCATGATACTGTAGTCTTAGAGTTCTCCAAAAGGTGTCTCTTTAGCAACTGCACTTTGAATGACTGCTTGAGGGGAGTACTCCCATAAAGAAGAGGTATGCGGGACGTGCTGCTAAGAAGAGTGACTTTTTCACGACCAGTTTCCCAATGAAAGTGTGCCTTTCAATCACAGACTCTCCTACGAAAGGGTGCCGTTGCCGATTTAGCAGCCATTCTATGAGAAAGTCAAACTAAATCAAAACCCATTCTAGTGGTCATATTTGAGATTCACTTTTAATTGTCTATGTAACTATGGTATGGCTCTGACACAAAATAACAAATTTTGCGCTTGTTGACCGTTTAACGCTTTAGATCCGAGGGCACATCGGACGTCCGAAAATGCTTGTCAGAAGTATGGTCTGTCTTTTTGTCGCCTGTCCCAAAATCAGACGGCAAACCTATCTTCATACTGTAAGATTCAGACCTCAATCGTTTGTGTATAGGCTCTGTTCGCCCACGATCGCACGTGATTGGTCAAAATATTAACATTCCGTGTTTTAATGTTAAGGTAATCACTAGCCAAACCATAGATGTTGATCGGATGCCTTCATGAAGGCTCGTTATAAGAAGTGGATCTCCCTTCCGAACAGACGACCTGCAAATGTAAAGTCCACGTATGAACGCGGTATTACATTATTTCCAACTAGGCTCGTGGGCCACAGCGGAAATTGTCCTAAAAATTGGTGAGCGACATCTTCTCATTAATAAAAACATACGATCTGAATTTAATGAGCATGAGTCGCTTGACTTGGTGGACGTCAAACTTTATAATTGCAGCAGTAGGCAAATGGAATTCAAAAGCACATTAGCGGTTGCGGCCTTGATTTCAAAACATGTCGGCTAAGTTTCAGTGGCCCCAGAAAATTAAAGTCAAAAACAAGCGAACGAGCTTTTATGGTGTTTCGCTGAAATAAAATTAAGACAATCGCAGGCGATGGATCATTAATCCGATTTACAGGGACAAGTGTCTTCCCATGAGTCAGTGGCGGATTTAGAGGGGAGCCAAGGGGGCCATGGCCCCCATAAAATTTTCCCAGACTCCATTTAGCAGTTCGGGGGGTACTGTACGAATATCTGTCGGGCAATTTCCTGGGTTATACTGGGTAATACTCTAGCCTGCCCCCTTCTAAGCCCTGGATCCGCCCCTGTGAGTGTTAGCTATATGGCACTCTGTGCCTTGTTTATGAAGATATACAATAACTTGGTACATATTGATGCATATTTGCAATAATTTACCCGATCCATCGGAATACCACAGCCCACCATGTTCTCATCGTTATCATCAATTCGATCCTGAATGCGTTTCACCAGAAATCTGCAGGCGCCAATAACTATCTGCACCGGAGGCAAAGCACGGGTTTGACCCCTGCGAATATGCAGTCGCCATCGTTTCGCTAATAAAAAGTTGCACGACAAATTTCACGAAGTTTCTGAGAACGTTTTCTACATTGAAACAGATACCAAGAACCAAAACTAGGAGGCCCAATGCTGTTTCCATGGGTTGTTGCTTGGAAACTAACAAAATTCCGGATGTAGGCACAGTTTTACATATTGGCACACGTGCGTAAATACGCGCATACACGGTAAATATAAGTTGGTTGATTTTGGAATTTTTAAGTCATCAATCGCGAGTGGATATGTTTAACTTGATTTAAATGAATTAGGCCTAAACATAATGAGTCAATGTTTTAGTGAATCCTACCACCGTTTAAAGCAGTCTGATAAGTCTTTTAAGACATTTAAAAATGTTTTGACGTTTTATCATTATGCAAATGCCTTGCACCTACCAGTCTGAGCCAAATCAAAGATTTCAGAATCTGATTCTTTTCGTCCTGCAAAAGAAGACAAACAACGTATGTAAATGGAGCAGAAATATGTCAAACTTCTGTATACATTCGCCCATGAGCCCAAGCAGACAATGCGCAACGCACAATCCTCGTGAGTGAAAGTACGTGCTACATGTATGCTTGCATATTTCCTTTGGTGACCTACATGTAGTACAAAGTCGACGTTGCGACGAATTCGACTGAATTTTGCGAGTTACAACCGAGTCAAATGAAGTGAGTACCAAACTGACGAAAGTTGTTAGACACCGTAACGTTCTACGTTATCGGTGCGTGGAAAGGACATTTTGGACATCTGTTTGTCAAGGACTATAGCCGTACAACGTGACTTTTTTATAACTTACTAGGTCAAATATCTGATTCAGTGCGACATCCATCGTGACGTTCACTACATCACTGAATTCTTCCACGGGTCTTGCACTGATTTCATAGCCGTTCATCAGATATTTTATTAGCTGTACCTCCATCTTTGAACCTTCAGTTGCTGAAACAAAGAGCCATCATAGGGTTATAAAATAAATCACAATCCGAAAACCTACGACTTTTCTCCGCACTGTCGAAAATCAGGTTGCTTGGCCATTTCGAATAGATATTTTTGGTTCACGTTTCCAATAGCCATTTCCCGATACACTACCCTCCCTCCCTCTCTCCCTATTACTATTTATAAGCTCGCGAGTACAAACTATTAAAGGCATCTGCATGCGGCGGCTTGCGGCATGCGATCCTCGTGTTACGCACCCGCGCTGTGGGACGAGTATCCCGATTTCAATGATTGGCTAGTCGGGATATAGCCGTGTCGTTATCAGTTTGACAGCGATAGCAAGAAGAAAAACATTGGAAAACCAATTTTTGTGTAGTCCATCTCTCTCATTGTTTGGGCTCATTTGATAAGCTCATGTAATCCAGCAATTATGTTGTAAACAGCTCGCCTGAGGCTACTGCAAACGACGTTCAACAAATAAAGTGAAGAAGGTGTTTTTGTATGAAATACTATCACCAAAAACTTCGAAACGATTTACTTTCAGAGACATTAGACTTAACTTTCATTTGCTGATTCCTTTGTGTGATTGTAAGCTGTGACTTGCTTACTACCACCAAGGAGTGTGTACTACACTCCTTACTACCACAGCATTGTGTATCAACACAATAGGCTAGTTTGTTAAGATGAATCCAACGTGAAACTAGATGAGATCGTGATGTTGGGAATTAACGGTACAAGGGAATAATACGTAACGGGAAGATGAAAACTCGTTTAATGATGTGCATTGACGAGTCTCGTACAGGACTCAGTTTGTTCATCGTTGGTCAGCAAATAACAACAAAATCTGAAAGGATTGCTTATCATATACGTCACAACAACGTCAAAAATGTTATGTCTGACGGAGGTGCTACATTCTGAAAGTTCCGAACAGCGGTCTTAGTGTTTGTTTTTAATTACAAAAGACGAACAAAAGAATGCTCGTGGCCTTAATAATTTCAAAATAAATTCATTACACGTTTTAATAATTTGGTCATTTGCATTCCATTTGAATTTTCGACGGTCGTAAACACACGATAGTGTCCGACTATCAGAACTAAAAAAACAGTTCTTGCGTCCTGTGTGTCCTCATGTGTGAGTCCTCAATCGGCACTTTTGTGTTATGTTTCACAGTTGTCAGAGACGGACAAGCAGTTGTAAAATCCTCCGTGGAATCAATCTACGATGATATGACACTTAAAGGCGAAGGCAACATTTTTCCATGTCATTTTGAGCTAAAATAAGGTTGGTTGGTTATCCTAGACATATTTTCCATTTAATTACATCTTTTCGTAATTTTATAAATTACTCGTCCGCTACTCCGGAAGTGACGTTTTAGGAGGCAAGCATTTCCCGCCACTTGGCGTTGACTTTACCGTGCGAATCTGTTCTATTCTACTTTTGTTTTGTGCTGTTTTTCAACAATTGTCGCAACCACTTTCCATCGGCGAGTATTCTGCGGCAAGATAGGTTAGTAGAGAACTCAACTACGTTGGATTTAGGGATTGTTTAGTGTGTTGTAAGCTGAAAATGGCTGGAGTCGGTGACCCGTATCACAGTGACAGTAGTGTGAGTGACGGAGACCTTGTTCACAGCAGTGGTGACGAGGAATTTTTTCACGGACATTCAGTGGGTGGGTACATGTTTGAGCCCGAGTATAACGAGGCAGAGTACGCACAGGCACAGGCAGCTGTTGAGAGAAACGAGGCGGCTACTGAGGACAGACGTGGTGACACATCTTGGTGCAAATGCACTGTGTGCGTTGTTATGCCTACCTCAATGGAATGCTTGTGCTGTTCAGAGTTCGACGAGGCCAAGCCACTACTGGACATGGTTAAGTGAACCTCCGGCATACCACGGACAGAGGAACAACTGTCCCACTTGCCAGAGTGTCCCGCGACACACTCCCACTGGATGGTGACCTGAGCACCCAAACTGCTTACACCGTGTCGTGTGACTCCCTCGCCACACACCTGGCACCTTCTAAATAGCTCCAACACTTTAGACAAGTCCACAATAAACTTATCAAAGTTTGGCTCACCGATCTGTTCACTGGACGACGAACTGTCCTCTTCACTGGGTGTCGAACTGAGCCTGTAATCACTCCCACTACTCAATATCGCTGCAGGGCTGCTTAGAGGCTCTGGGCTGGAGAAAACAGCACAGGGCGAATCACTACTGGTTCCAGGAATTGCACGCTCTGGGGTACGTTCGGAGGCACGGGTGACAGTAGATGAAGTGCCTCCACTGGCTCCAGTCACTGTACTGGCCACAGCTCGCGAGGCTTCTCGCTTCAAAAACGCACTTCTCGGGGGTGGCGACGGGGCACTGCCGGGAATCAACACAGACAGAATGGCATCCTTCTTCAGACGTTGTTTCGCAGGGACCTTCATCAGTTCAGCGTACAAATCCCTTTCGTAATCGGACGGCAGAAAGTGCTTGCCACACTGAAACACGGTAATTCTCCACTGCTTTGTACGTTGCGTGGACGGGTAACGCTGCGTTCTTCACACGAACGAGCCAAGTACGGCGAAGTGTGTCATCCATCGGAAAGCGATACAAAGGTACTCCCAAAGCGCGCGTGAGCCGATAATTAGTACATCCTGGTACGCAGCAACAGTGTGGCATGTTGACTGACTAGTAAATGAAAGCAAACGACGACGGAAATCAACACAACCGAGGTAGAACAATGACTGACTCGGCAGCTCTCACAGTCAGACTATATGAAAAGAAATTGGTGAGAAATGCTTGCCTCCTAAAACGTCACTTCCGGAGTAGCGGACGAGTAATTAATAAAATTACGAAAAGCTGTAATTAAGTGGAAAATATGTCTAGGATAACCAACCAACCTTATTTTAGCTCAAAATTACATGGAAAAAGGTTGCCTTCGCCTTTAAGTAACACGCAAAATACAACTAGATCAAATTATTCAAGTTGATCATTCTCCCGATTAAATATTTCAATCCGAGTATGTAATGACGCTTTATCACTCGTTTAACAAGCCCGGTTTGAAAATTTGACAGGGGGTAACGCGGGAACGTTCTCTTTCTGGACCACATTACATCTGAATTTTGGTCCCGTTCTAATTGTGAGTAACCGTCAGGGCCATGATCCTCATTTCTGGTATACAAATTCGGTCTGATCTTGGAAACAGAGCTGAGAGTCGTCATTGTGTACACAGATTTCCCACCCCACTAGTTAAGCAGAGTCCAAGGGGCTTAGCGAAAACTACCGTTTCGACGTTTGCAAAATATCAAAGGCCCACCATATCAGAGCTCGAGCACTGACTGTGGCTACTATAGCTGTAAGTAACTTCATGCGGGTACCTGGCCATACCAGATTGATTCAGGTGTGGCTCTCCGTACGTAAGGGATTTCACTTGGCTAACACCGTTCTGATATGGGCCCTAACATAATTTTGATTCACAAGGATCCAGGAGTATGCCAAGTGAAAGACTGGGCCCAATGTTAATTAATTTTGCTTTTATTATAAGGAATCGACAGTTACATTCCTTGCAGCCCAAATCGTTTATAATATAGCAATTTAATTAGACAACTCATCAGAGAGATTCGACGTTCTGCCGTATACCAGATGCTTTGCCGTGTACGCATTTGCAAGCTAACCAACCTCCTGATTAAATATTCCCAAGAGGCAGCCAATGTGTTTCCAATCCTGGCATTCTACTTTGTTTATTTGACGACATCCACAGGTTCGTGACTCTTCATCGATCACCTCTCTAGCGCGTAAACAACACAATGATTAATGGCGTGGCTTTTCAACATTGCTAACGTGCCCTAGAGAGACTAAACCACAGACTAATAGTAATGAATATTTTAATGTGATCCATGGTGTGTTACGTACATGATAAACAGTTTAAATTTTGAGAGTAGTTCTAAGATTCGCAGCACCCAGTAGCTGTCATGACGTCAAGCGGTGAGTGCTTTCCAGAAACAACTGCACTGTTTTCCGAGCAAGAATTGCCCTGGAGATTTAAAGCAGCGGTACACCGTGAAAAACAATTCAGTCAGCATTCCCTGCCAAGGCTGTATAGAGTATTGAATCAACTTTCACGCGCCAACAGCGCAAGCTATGAAAGTACATCCTGCCGCGGGGCCTTCGGTGCATCTTCTGTTATTGTTCCGCCAAAAAAAACATTTTTCTACTAACTTTGGCATTTTTGGCGACAAGCCACAAAACCCACAAGCTGAAATGTGAATTTCGCCAGCGCAGGCGAGTCCTAAAAGTGGCGATGAACTTTCGCGACTTCCAAATTGACGAGGACGAGCATGAATTTTTGAAAACATCCGTGGGGGTTAATCAGCGTATGGTCCTACTGTAGTCAAACCTCTGAGGTGTAAAACTATAGTAATTACACACGTCCATATGAAATAAATGCTGCACCTCAGGTAATCTTTCCTCTGTGTTAATGAAGCGGCTATAATGACATAAACCATGATCACCAAAATGTTTGCTGATGCTGGTATCTAGGGTCAAACAAGATGACCTCATCAAGTTAGCGTGAGATTCTGAAACTGTGGGGCTGGTGAACGATATGCCACCTCTGATGAGTGTGGTGTACTTGGAATACACACACACGCAAAGGACTAAAAATAGTTCACATTAACAACATCATATGTGGATATAACTTAAAACGGCTGTAAAGCCGCGCTTTCCGTAAAAAAAAATAAATTTTAATCATCTTTAACTCAGGGAGTTCATGTGCCAAAATGATCTAACACACGGCACTGAAGCACTGACGATCGATTCGGGTTACACGTGTGTGTGGACTAAAGTTTGACGAAACCGGCATAAGATTGGTCACTAGTGGGGCTACATTAATACTGTCTCGGGGGTTAAGAACTTGTGAAAGACATAAATGTACTTCCACAATGCGCGAGTTAGCTAAAGCAAAGTAAGGCTCGTGTACAGTGCATGTATTCCCAATGGCGTGGTAAAATTATACGTAAACTGATCTCGATGAGACGTGACATCGAATTCTAGCTATATTTACGTTCTCCATGGCAGATTTTCAGATGCGCATTTTATACGTACATGTACACCAAAAACAAGGCGTCATTATTTCATTGAAATTGTACAAAAATCCATAAAGTGCTGCATATACAACGTGGATTTAAAGAGAACTTTCAAGGAGTGATTAAAAATCAAGCCATGGGTGTATCATAAACAATTATTGATTTTCACCAAAGTTAATTTTTTTGGTTTCCGGACCTAAAAATGTGCTTATGACCGAGGTCAGTATGATTGTTTTCAGACCCCAAAAAGAATAATGACCGAGGCGTAACTTAAAGGTTCATCGCCAGCTTTAATTTAACTGTTTCAGCGACGATTCATTGTGGAAATTATTGATTTTGTACTCTATTTCTTAAATTATTTGCGTTGAACGAGTGTTCTTGGGCAACCCTAGATTGAATTAACACTCAGTTGAGTGGGATTTATCCTTTGATATATTTGCAATACATGTGAAATGTCGGAGTCGGCGATCACAAAAGACGAATCGTCTACATGGTAAAGGTGTGCTAATGGGGCTATTCGGAGAATTCTCCTCGGGGTGTCGCTGCTGTACTAGTGGTGATTGAATTGCGCATGCGTGGCTATCTGCATGTAAACAACTGGTAAAAGATGGAATGTTTATCAAAATACGTCGTCGCGCTAAGCCTTATTACTGCTAATTTCCGTGGTGCAAGTCTTCGACAGGTGGCCACAAATTCCCAAAAGACCTAAGGTTACTATATTTGTGGACAATTGCGGTCAACAGGGTCAACTAACTGACAAAAAGTGTGTGGATGC